>CM037853.1:21549885-22149885 GCA_021234595.1 Delia radicum | reverse complement strand
TAATCAATAAAAATCAAAATTTTTTCGATTTTGTTGAAGAATTTTTTTTTGAAATTTGAAATTGGAGATTTGAAAAACACCCCAAAAATTTTGTTCGTTTTTGACATCACCGCCAACCAAAACAAAAATCTTCTTTTATGTCTCACAATTATAAGTGTATTAAATAAAACAATTATGTTTCAGCAATCAATTTTAAAAACGTTTAAAATTTGAGCTCGAATTTCTTGCTGAAGTGGTATTTGGCAGATTAGTGGTCTGGGGCATTATTTATTACTGGGGTAGTTCTTAGCCGATTTTGGATTTTTATACCGTTTTGAATATATAATTTTATCTTAATCTCGATTAATTTATCATCTAGAGTAAAAACTATTGCAATATTGCAAAAAAAACAGCAAAAACTAAAAAATATCCGCTTTTCCCATATAAACGCATGTTTCGATCTTTAAAGCCCTATCGGGTAGGGAAGGCGTAGTCGTAGGGGCGTAAAATTTCACATGAGTTATTTTCAAGACAAATACAAAAAAATAGAGGGTAGCGTCTCAATTTTTCTAACATTTAAACTTGTAGAACACCTTAAGGGACACTCTAGTGATCATACATATAAATATTACACTCAAATAAAAAAGTTAGTAACGTCAGCAAAAAATTTTGCTGAGTCAGCAAAATTTTAGTCAGGAGGGTGCTTGCAAACAAATTGCTAATGTCAGCAAAATCTTTTGCTGAAAATCAGCGAGCTGATTTTTAGCAACAAAATTAGTAGATTCAGCAAAAATTTTGCTACCACTTAGTGGATTAGAAATTAAAAAACCCTTGCTAAATATTAGTATACCGAAAAAAACTCTAAAAATTTGTAGAAAAATTATACTTTAGTTAATTTATTTGCTGAAAATCATAAACATTATTTTTGTGATTCTTTTTAAAATAATTTACAATACGTTACAAAACATAAAAATGTTCAAGCTCCCAAATTGACGACATGAATGAATGTAACATCTAAAAACAATAGATATAGTTATATATAATATAAACAAAATTGTCTTCCAACTACTTACATCAATGGTTGTCTAAATGATGCTGTCTTTTTAAGGAACGCAAATGCCGCAGAGAATTATAGAAACCAAACGAAAAAATAACAAAATATAACATATACAACCTTTTTTTGCAATAAGAAAAAGGAAACATAAAATGCATGTCTTTGTCTTTCGCTTTAGGTAGACATACTGTTTGCAATTTGACCACACTAGATTATTAATATCTATAAACATTTAGTTTAGAAATACATATTTAATCTTTATTTAATTTAAATATTTTATTTTGTCTTTTATTTAATTAATAGACAATTACATTGAAGTTGTTTTAATCCACAATTATGTGTTATGTATGAAATACAGATACAAAAATCTTCCATGGTTAATTTTTTTTTATATGTCTTATTAGAGTTGTACTTTTATGTATCATTTTCCTCTTCTCTTCTACATCTTGACAAGCCGCGACATCTACTTCATTCTGCGCTTATCTTTTAATCTGGCTGTTGTCCACGCTATTGATGTGCTTATCAGCACATTTTAGTTAGCAAAATAAATTAGTAAAACATTAGTATAATATTAGTAAAACATTAGTTCAACACAGTTAAGTGCTGAATAAGTATAACAAAAATTTTGGCTTAAAACAGAATTTTACAAAAAAATTTGTTAACAAATAGTATACCTGATTTACAAGACGTTTTACTAACTTTTCAACTAACTTATTTTTTTGAGTGTACCTCAACTTTCGTTAATGTACACATATGACCAGGTACGGAAATGTATAGACTTGCATGATTATATATGTAAATATTACCTCAATTTTCGTTAATCCACACAGATGAACATTTATGATTCCTACTATTAACATATAAGAATGGCTTATGAAAACATATGAATCATGTATGGATGCATGTGGACATGTATAAAGAATGTGTGTTCATGTATGAATACATACATTTCGATTTTTAACAGAGTGATAAAGTCGCTTTTGCAATGCCTGAAAATACATCCAAAAAAATAAGCTGAAAATAAAAATAATTTTACCCGCCAAAATATTTTTCGATTTCAACTGTCGACAGATAAATCGTTTTAAAATTGACCCATTAAGACCCCATATAGTCTAAAATAACAATTTTGTTTTATTTTATAACAATATCAACGTGTGTGTTTAAAAGAAAAATTTTTAAAAAGTAATCCATAATTTTGTAAATGCACCTTTGTTTTCATGATAAATCTTTGTGAATTTCATGTGGCGACCACTTGATATTATCTCTTCAACGCCATTTATCTATTATTGTATTATAGTTGCATGACATTTCAAGTGTTTTAATTTTTTTTTTTTTTTTTGATATCTTCCAACTATTATCTACTTTGCCATTCTTCATATCTTGCTCTTATTATTGTGCCAAAGTGTTTATGTACATTAGACTGGATCGCTTTTCAAAAAGTTTCTCTGATCGAAACGTAAAAGCAAAAAATATTGACTGAGTGGGTCTAAATCACGCACTAGAGTTTCAACTACATACAATCTAACGAAATACAAATAAAAAAATTTACCCTTTTCGCGCTTTTGTCCAAAATTAAAAAAAAAAATATGTTTTTCGGCATTACGTCCAACAAGGGTTACAGATAAATTGTTATTAAAAATGTAAAACAACGAAGACTTTAACGATATTAGCCTTAACAATATTCAATTCAAAACTTTAAATTAATTTGTTAGGTCATATTTGACCTTCTTTTCATCATGGGTTAAATATGATAAAAGTTTTAAAAACTGCGTAGATAAAAACACAAATAAAAAGAAAACTTTACTTCTATTCAGTTAAATGCATTTTTTAATAAATTAAATAAGGGCGAAAAATGAAAAAAAAAATTTCCTTGAAAATCGCTCAAATCAAATCGCTGTTCACTAGACTGGCCCCTGATTGTATGGAAAATAAAAGTATATTCCGATTATTTTTCCACAGACTTGCTTTTGTTCTTTTTATTCAAAAATATATGAATAAAAAACGTTAGGAATACTCAAACGATGCTAACTATGGGAAAAAATAAGTAAACAATTTTAAAGTGGATCTTCAGTTCCCTAACTGCGTACAGTGGGATATACCATAAAATTGTTGGAAATAATTCGTCCATTTCTGAACCTTCCAGACCCGCCAGGGGCGGCAATATGACAACCCAAAATAGGGTAACTTTTTGCATATAAAATATTTTAAAAAATAAATTGACCTCGATTTCGTCCCGCTATTCGCAAAAAACCTTAGTCGGACCAAATTTGGTATTTCACATTTTCAAAAGGGAATTTTTCGTGAACTATTTAAGAGAACGCATATAATCACGTTTGTTTTTTTGTTAGTCTCTACTAGCAGATTACAGAAATGTTGATTTTTTTTAAAAACGGTTTAGAAATTAAAAAAATGGCCAGCACTCAAAATTGTATATGCAAAAAGTTCCCTTGTTTGGGTGGATGATTCAAAATTAAAACTTAAGCTTGATATTACGAAACTTATTCCTGTTCCAAATTTCATTGCAATCGGATTACTAAGTGAGAAATGACCGAATTATTTACAAAAATTTTGTGATACATCCCACTGTGCAACAAATGAAGAAACCGGTTGTAGTGTATTTTGACCAGTTTCTTGAAGATCCACTTCAACATTTGCTTACGTATTTTTCCCATATTCAGCTCTTTCAATATGCATCGATTGAGTGATCCTTCAACCAATTCGAAAAAGTGCATTATTCGGGACAATCGGACGATATTAATAGGTCACTATGAAATACGACTTTTGGGTTTCGTCTCTTATATTACGTGCAACCAGTGTTTACAGGTTTGACGATTTATCGTCATTTTGACGATTTTTAGTACTAAAAATAACTAAATGACGATTGGACGGTGTTTGCTTCCAAAATGAAGATTTTTTAATATGTCAGCAAAAAACATATTTATTTGGCATTGGTGTTAAATCACCGGATCTGTATTATTTAGTTAACAGTTAAAAAAAAACTAAATTTTTATCGAAGTCTAACATTTATGAAGTGAAATAAAAGTTTGAAAATTTGCAAATACTACCCAGCAATAGTAAAATCCAAACAACAAGTTGCAGAACAACTTACAGTGTATTATTATAACAGGTTCCAATTTATGTTCTAGGTTAGGTTAGGTTAAGAAGGGTTATGTGCCCAAGGGCACATCTCCGCTCGGAGACCAATACGGTCCATTGTTAATCCCTTCAGTGAAACTGTAAGAAAAAATAGTAATAGAAAGATCGATAGATTGACAGATAGATAGAAAGAAATATCCAGAAAAAACGGATAGATACTCCCCAGAACAAGCTCCTATCGTCCCCTTTCTGTTCTACACCCGATTCTTTTTAAATGGAGTTTGTCCTATTTGCAATAGGTTCTTTACCTCCAAAGTAGAACAGGTTACTTTAGAAACGGTTCTGGAGTAACAAATGTTTAAATGCGACCGTCGCAAAAAATACTCTTTATAAGGTTTTTGGGACAAAAAAGTTGTCAATAGTGCACATTTTTGTAAATAAACAACAGCTGGTAACACAGCTGATGACATAACAGCTGTAAAAACAATTTACTCAAACGTTAACGAAAAAAAGTTTGGGCTTCTTCGTGCAAGAAGAATATTAATTTCTCTTGAACACTATCCCTTGAGTACAGGAACACTCCTCGGTAAAATTGTAATCATGCGGGTACCCAATATAGACTACGCGAACACACCTATTGTTTATTTAAACATTTTGAATAAAATAGAATATATTAAATATATATAAAATTTTTCAAATTGTTAATTAACTTAACTTCATAGTTTATTTTTTTTTTTTTTTCAAAATATATCCATTTTTCCCAAAACCGCAATTTTTAGGTTTAAACTGTATGCAGAAGATATTGCTCGATCGAAACTAAATTTCAAATTTGAGATTTTTATTATGAAGAAAAAAGACTAAAAATGACAAAATCCGAGGTATTTATGGCAAAAAAAAATATTTGAAAGAGGCAAAAAATAGCAAAACTACAAAAAAGTTAAAAAAAACTAGATTTTTAAAAATAAAAAGCTAAAAACTTTGAAAAAAAGCATATCAAGCTTAGAAAAGTTGATAAAGACAATTTAAAGATTAAAAATCTTAAGAAAAAGCTAGTTTTAAGAACAAAAATAAAAAACTTCAAAATAAGCCAATATGAGTAAAAATACCCCAAAAAAAGCAAAAAAAAACAAATTTGTTTTCTCTGGTTATGAGTATTCAACTTTTCCGGGGTAACACCCAGAAAATCCTTTTGAAAAACGATCCAGTCTAATGTACAATAAAAAATGAAGATGATAGCAAAACTAAGACGTTGATGATATTGTAGTTGGTGTTGTTGTTGTTGTCATTGCCCATGTGCGTGCTCCAAAATCAAGTAGTGAAATGAAAATACTAAAGACCGCGGGAATTACGCTTGAGTGGATACGTGCGTGTGATGTATAAACAAATATTGCTCCAATGCAGGCATGTAGTACTTACTTATAGTAGTATTACATCGTGGTGGACTCCTTTTACTTCAGAAGCAACTTTTTTTGCCTTCAAATGGAAACATGCTGTTTACAGTTTAAACAACAACAACAACATAAAGAAGAAATAAATAATTTCAAACACACTCACACCCATCAAAATAAAAACCATAAACATGGGAGCTTTTTGAAGTTGGGCCAGACAGTTTGGCGTCTACCGTAACACTACAACAACAGCAACATCACTAACAAGAATGCAGTGATATTTGTACATGTCGATGGTAAGTACCTACTAGTTAGGGTGATCGATTAGTCGACATTTTTGTTGAAGTTGAACAAAACCGGTTAACCGAATTTTAAATATTGTACGATGATACTCAAAAATTTATTGTTTTTTTTTATAAATTTGAGTAATTTAACTTT
This sequence comes from Delia radicum, assembly GCA_021234595.1. Taxonomy (NCBI): domain Eukaryota; kingdom Metazoa; phylum Arthropoda; class Insecta; order Diptera; family Anthomyiidae; genus Delia; species Delia radicum. Next base: position 22,143,930 of record CM037853.1, on the reverse strand, counting down.
TTTATTTGAAAAATAATTGTTAATTTTTAATCATTCAATTATAACTTTCAATTCTAACAATTATAACTTTCACAAATCATTTAAAATTTTGAATTTTTTGATTAACACCTTTTGTATATAAAACAATAAGGTTGTTTACAAGGGGTGTACTAAATGTTGTATGTGTTGTAAAATCGTATCGAAAATAGAGATGGTAAAATTTTGTTTTAAAATATACAACAATAGATGATAGTAATAAACAATATTTGTACCTATGTTTAGCGTACTATGGTTCAAGTGCGTTAACAGAGAGAAACCTCAACCCAAAAATCAACAAATTGAAAATAAAATTTTAGCCGCTCTATTTTTACAATACAACACATGAATGAAAACATATAAAATCAACCACTCGATTTCCTCCACCCCTTCTAAAAAAACCATTCGGATTAGCTGTCCAAATGTGGGACAGCTAATCCGAATGGATCTTGAAATATCGCGTTTCAAAATATGAAAAATATTCGAAGATTTTAAAAAAGTAGTCGGTCATAATACTCCACATCTTTTTAAAGGCTTGATATCTCATTTCAAAGTTACTTAAATTGTGGTTTTACTGGAGAAAACGGCAAAATGCATTGTTTTCAAATATCGTGGTTGAAAATATTTGCGGTCGTCACGATCAGAAAGAAAAAAAAAAGTTGTAGAAAGAGAAAGAATCCAACCAAACTAGTGCTGCAAGGATGGAGAGTACATCAAGTACATGGGTACTCGTGATCCTTGCAGCACCAGTACTGGTATGGGTTAACACAAGTATGGTGTAGTACCCGGTCTACACGAGCTTGTTATGCCTGACATGACATGCAATTGTAAACTTGCGTAAACAATACTTATTTAGCACTGAACCGTTTTGAACTAATTTAACCATGGAAGATTTTTTTATCTGTTCTTCATACATAAAACAAAATTGGAACTTAAATTTGTGTTGTCATCGGCTTGTGAAAGTAATTGTCTATTAATTAAATTAAAGACAAAATAATGTGTTTAAATTTAACAAAGATTAAATTTGTATTTGTTAACTGAATGTTTAAGATGATTATTAATGTAGTGCGTCAATTTGAAATTGCAAACCAATATACGTGCAGGTAGACAGACTAAAGCGAATGAGAAGGGCACACATCTTATGTAATGTTTTATGTTTGATTTTTCTAATTGTTAAAAAGAGTTGTATATGTCATATTTTGTTCTTTTTCCAAGAATTATCTAAGGCATTGATGTATGTAGAGGAAAGATAATTTTGTTTATTATTTTGTTTATATAATTATTTCTATATATTTTCAGATATTTCATTATTTTATGTCGTCAATGTGGGAGTATGAACATTTTTAAATTTTGTAACTTATTGTAAATTATTTTTAAAAGAATCACAAACAAATGTTTAGGATGTTCAGCAAATAAATTAACTTAAGCATAATTTTATACAATTAGTTTTTTCAGTCTGAATTTTAGATTCAGCAAAAATGTTGTGAACTTTTATCAAGGATTTTTTAAGATTTTGCTGACATTAGTAATTTTTTGCAAGCAACCTCCTGACTAAAATTTTGCTGATTCATCAAAATTTGTTGCTATCTTTAGTAACTTTTTTTTTGAGTGAGTGTAGAAAGGTGATCTCTTGCATGAACCACCTCAATAAAAAAATTGATTTTTATGAAAAAGTTTCAAAACAGTGCATTTTTAACAATGAAGTTTGTAAATTTAATATATTGATGCTAAAAAATAAACAATTAGGAAAAACACGATTACTCGACGGCAAAAAAAACGGTTTATTCGAAATTCGAAAATTTAACTTTTTAGAAAAACCGAAACCGACAACACGCAAAGAACCGGTTTAAAAGCAACCGTCGCGATCACCCTAGTAAGTACCTACTACCATACTGATTCTTACTATACAAAACTTATTAGAACAAGAACAGCAAAACTAATTGCAGGTTTACCTAGATTTGACATACATTTGTCACAGTTTCAATTATTTTTTTCTGTTGGTCTTTTTATTTTCTGATTCTTTTACTCGTTTATTTAAAGTTGGCATGAGCTGTTTTCTATGAAAATTTATTGCATGTTGTTGAAGAAAATTAATTTTCCTTGAAATTTATTTTTTTGTTTTAAGAAATAAAACACCTTAAATCAAAAGCAACACATTATTGGCAACTTTTTACAAAAAATAGTTTTTTTTCTTCTATTTCGCAAATAAAACTTGGTAGATATGAAAGACATACGGGAAGACCTCGAACTGGCAAATCAACGCGAAGGCTATATGCCCAGTTGCGACTTTCTAACCGCCACCTTCGGAAGATTTTGAGAGAAAGGATTTGAAAATCCACCACATTACGCTTAGAAGACGATAGAGCAATTTCAAATCGATTTAGGGTGTTCACCAAGAAAGTGTGATTTGGATGCTACAAAAAAAGAGTATATTAATAAGTCCTAAACCTTGCAGCAGCTAATGGAAAATATTCATAAAGAAATGAGTCTTTTGCTGCAAAAAAAAAAAAAAAACTTCACAAAGTTATGGAAAGAGTCCGAAGAATTTTGAGTCCGCAAAAATGGTTCTGATTTCACTGATATTGTTTTTCATACATAATGTAAAAAAAATCGCAAAACATAAACTTCATTTTAAAATTTAGTATATTTTGTTTATTCCACTCAATACTTATTCAAAAAACAAATCCCTTAGTTACTTTTGCCCTACAGTGTATAACAAACTCTCAATAATATAAGTTAATAGAGAAATTAGTAAAACGTATTGTTAATCAAGCAAACTATTTCTCACCAAATATTTTGTTTAAATTGTGTTAAAGCTAAAGTTTTAGTTATACTTATTCAGCATAAAACAAATTTTGAACTAATGTCTTACTAATTTATATTGCTACCAAACCCCAAGCTCTACAAACTCAGTCTCCCCTTCCCATTTACGAATGGTGCGGCTTAAGTGTCGATTGGCACGTTGGGACTCCCATCAGATTGGCCAGTTCCCTTTATACAGCTCTACGACCGCTTTCGTCTCGTCCTTATATGGGCCTCCCCACAAAAAATTCGTGAAAGCAACAACACACCCCTGTCCTCTCTATATATGCATGTTGATGGCTCACTGTTTAAGTTCTGCCTGTGTCGACTGAAAAGGCGTTGAATAATGAAGGTTAACAGGGACTAGTCTGGCGCCATTTACAGTCAAGCCGTCAGCTTTATCATTCCACTCAACACTAAAATGCTCGGCTTCATATACTAAATTAAGACGTCCCCTGCAAGACTAAACGTTCATTTCACTCTTGCAGTTTAAAACCGTCCTCGTCTTTACGGATACTCCCGACAGCGCCTTTATGGCAGCCAGGCTATCAGTAAAAATTACCACATCCGCAGTAGAAATTTTCATTTAGAAAGCGAATGCACTCCGTAATAGCAACCACGTCCGTCTGAAAAACGGTATTGTAGCCTGGGAGGCAGGGGCACACTCCTATGTCTAATTCCCTGCAAATTAGGTTAGGTTTACAGCTTGACATGTATGTCCATAAGAGTTCATGAGTGTTTCCTTAATCGAGTTCATTATAATCCTTTTGTTTGGTCATCTTGATGTACTTTAACATTCTCCATAGATTAATAACAACCAGGTCCTGGCAGTGACAAAGATAAAAAAGTCATTTTAGGAAGCACTACAGAATGCCATCCCTAATGGCTTTATAGTGTGCAAGGCGGTGAAGCGCTATTTTGGAAGTATACAAATGTTGTTACTGCTTACCAAATCCACGTTATTTTTTGCTGCGGATCTATAAAAAGTTAAGTCCCATCCCAGCAAAAAATAACGTAGATTTGGTAAGCAGTAACAACATTTGTATGCTTCCAAAATATCGCTTCACCGCCTTTCGCGCTATAAAGTAATTAGGGAAGGCATTCTGTATTGCTTCCCAAAATACCTTCTTTCAAGCAGTGAATAATGCTTACAATGAAACAATAAAGAATGCATACCATGAAGCATTAATGTTGTCAAACAAAGAAAGCGTTTCTTATTGCCTAAGAAGGTATGAATTTTGTGCTTCTAAGAGCACATGAAAGAAGCGCTTTTCACCTGCTTAAAAGTGGAATGCCAAGTGGGACATCGCGAACAATAATCATTATGGATTTGCTTTGGAAGCACTTCGTAGGAAAATAATGCATTCCGGAAGCGCTTCTGGGTAAGCACTATTTTTTGTTCGGATACCAAAAGTTAGGATAATGCCTTCCGGAAGCGCTTCTGGGTAAGCACTATTTTTTTCTGGGATACCAAAAATTATGAACAAAAATCATTTTTTTTTTTTTTGTTGAGTCATCTTATTTAGCGCTGAGACCATACATTTTCTAAAATAATCCCAATTAGCTCTATTGGTAGAACAAAAACTTGGGAAATCCTAATATTAAGGTCAAAATTTCCGTTTTTGTTAAAATATAAATTTTCAAATATATATATTCAATAAAATATTTAATAATAAACATAATCCAATAATTTTTTGGACTCAAATAGATTTTTAAGTTAACAATGTGAAATTTATGTCCGAATTTATGATTTGCTGTAAGCAATCGCACAATTCCAAAAAAAAAAAATCCAAAAATGGGATTTTTTTTAAATTTTTCCTGCATTTAAAGCGGGAATTCGAAGAGACTTACCCAATAAATGAAATATATGTTGGAGTATCTACAACCGCTTCCGCTACCTAATTGGAAGCGTGTACAATTTTAAACAATGGGATTAAGCAGATATTTGCCTTAAAAATGTAGCAACTTTAGAAGTGGCTGGGGGAATTGTATAAACAAATCAAAAAGTTTTTCAACACAAGTCGCTTTTATATAAAAACACCTTTATATGTTCAGAAAGAAAATATTTATCTGGAGGTAAAAGACATTTTGGGAAAAAACGCAAAATATTTTATATATTTTTTTTTAGTTTATACTTTAAACGAATGTAGTTTTTGAGTTTAACAAGAAATTGCATACATTTTTTTGTATTTAATCAGGAATTTATTTAGTTAAATAACCAAGAGTTTGTGGCAAAATACTGGACGTGAGTCGGACCAAATTTGAAATTTCACATTTTCAAATGGCAATATCTCGGGAACTATGAGAGATAACCCACGTATTTTTTGTATATAAATTTTGAGTGCTCGCCATTTTTGTTTCTAATTCGATTTTTAAAAAATTAACATATTTGTTATCTGCTAGTAGAGACTAACAAAATTTCAATGTATGCGTTATTTCTTATAGTTCCCGAGATATTCCCATTTGAAAATGTGAAATTGCAAATTTGGTACGACTCATGTCAAATTTTTTGCATATAGCGGGATGAAATCGGAGCAAAATTTCTTTTTTTAAAATATTGTTTATTTAACTAACTAAATTCTTGCTACCCTCTTCATATATTTAATCTGTATCACAGAGTATTCCAATATTGTTAACGGACCTTAAACATTTCCTTAAAATTACCATTATTTGAATAATTCAAGCCTATAAAAACACTAAAGAATAACAATTTAAATATTTAAATGAAATTAAGCAATCATCGTTATTGCCTTAAAGGATTAATCAAAACAACAACAGCAACAACCAGGACAATAAAAAATTAAAAAATAAAAAAATAAACCAACACAAATGCAGGCAATTGATGTTACTAATGGCAACAATCAAATTTTGAAAAATTCATTGAAAAAATAAAATCAGCACAAACAATTTCATACGCCAAATTCGCATGGCCTCTGTAGTATGTACGTTTATGTATGTAGTTTATGGCTTTATAACAGATGGTCTTAAAAATCAGGGACACGTTCTGTAGTTTTAGCAAACACGAAAGAAGATAAGAATTCTTTTTTATGGCCAACCCGTATTTTGGTAGACATTCAATGTACTACATTGTAGTTTTAGATTGATATGAAAAAAAAAATATTAGTAGGAATGTTAGGATGTCCCTCAAAATAACGATTTGTAGATTTTCGTTCATTACACCAACCAGTTTTATTGCAAATGGTTTCAAATGGAGGAAATGTACATCTTCTGGAAAACGCTAAGTTTTATCAAAAATGGACCATTTTAATAAAAAAAAGGTATTTTATTAAAAATTACCAAATTCAGAATTTTTGAAAAATTCAACTTTTTATTTCATTTATTACTTTAATATACTCAAAGTTAGTTATTTGTGGAATTCTGGCTTCATTAACTATCATTGAGTCACTATAGCGTGGATTTAAAAATGACGCACAGATTTAATAAAAATGCGAAAACGTAATTTTTTTAATTAATTTAAAATGTTTTTTAAAATGCCTAATTTGGACATGTCGATTGCTATTCTTAAAATATTTTATAATTACATATTTTTAAATTAAAAGCAAAAATAAAAAATTAATTGAAGAAATTATAATTGTGAAAGGCGTGGTAGAGAAGAATGAGTGTATTTTCTAAAAATCATAACTACATCGTAAATTTTCAATTTTCTGAATCAGACTGCGCAGTTTCTGGTATTGAACCTTCGTCAGTGACCCTGCTTTTTGAACAATGTAATATTGATTATGTTTTTATTTGTTCGATTGCGTCTATATGAAATTTTCTGTGCAATCACTGACCGTGGTATAGATAAATAATTCATGTTTTTGTGACTCCTTCCTAGGATATTTTATAGAAATTTAAATTTTTTGTCAAAAATTGAAAGAAATTTTAATGTTTTTATCAAAGTTTGTACAGTTTTAGGTAAAAGATTGTTTAAATTTGATTAGAATATATTTATCTTTACTTTAATTTCAAAAATCGTTAACTCTTAGGAGCCTGTGGACTAAAAAGACCTATTAAACGTAATTTTAATTATGAACACAAGATTACAAAACTTTTAAATTTATAAAAAAAAAATTGCTTTTAATAAAATTAAGTATTTTAATGTTTACACTTTTGCCAAAAAAAATAAGATCCATAGCTTGTTTTAGATTTCGATTAAATTTGGACTTGGATATATGATAAATGATAGTAAACTAACGATAAAGCGCAATTCTTTGTTGTACCAATCTTACTTTTAATGATTAAAAAGGTGGGGTCCAAAATGGCTACAGGAAAAGCAAATAAACATAGACCCCTTAATTTTGATTGGTAAATCGTTAGATAGGTCTATAAATACCTTTAATTTGATACCCATTTTGGTATAGTTTTTGTATAGTATTAGAATAAATGTGAAAAAAACGAAAAAAGGAAACCTTGAGCCATTTTTGACCCCACCTTGTTAAACCTTAAAAGTAAGACTGGTACGATAAAGATTTTCATTTGTTCGTTAGTTTAGTACTGACTACCGTTATCCCTAAAATACCATTAAAATACCGTTACCGATATAATTAAAATATCAATACCCTTAAAATACCGTTGCCGAAATAACTAAAATACCGTTATCGCTATAATACCGTTACCGAAATAATTGAAATTGCGTTATCCTTAAAAGACCGTTACCGAAATAATCTAACAAGATCTGAAAATAAAAATTTCTGTAATTAGATATATTTTCCCCAAAGTTTGATCATAAGCTAGCCAGTCATTAAAACTCGGGCATAATGGGGCAAAAAATTTCGGTGTGCATTAACATTACCTGAATAACTAAAATAACGTTACCCTTAAAATATCGTTACCGAAATAACTGAAATATCTTTACCCATAAAATACCATTTCCGAAATAAAAGATAATAGTGTTACCCTTACCGATACCCTCATTCGAATCGGTTACCATCCATAATAAATACATTAAAATGTTATTAAATTTTTGAGAAAATAAACAATTTTCATAAAATGTTTTCCAATGTTTTTGTAAGGTGTCCCTTACAAATATATTTGTAAGGGACACCCTAATGAATGTCTATAAAAGTACCTGTATTTAGTAAATATTGTAAATATCCGTATAAATGTAGGATATGAAGTAGCCATCTACTAGTAGTAAAAATGACCATTAGTAAATACATTAGACCTCCTAAAGGATTTCTCATATATTTAATCTACATAGAGAACATCCTTTGATGGCCTTCATACCTCCACAGTATGAAGTGTCGAGTAGTAATAGCTGTAGTAGCAGTTGCTATATCGCAGATTTACACCAATAAGGTTTATTGTTTGTGACCTAATGGGTAGCATCCAAAAAAAAAGTCCACGTACCTACTATATATTCAACAAGAAGGACGAAAACAAAATCTAAAATAAAAAACCATCAATGCAGTTACTAGTCAACCGTATAGCCACAGAACACGGTGTCAATGTTGGCCTAAAGGGCGCCAGTTATAACTTACATTGTATGCATGTGTGCTGAACATACACATGCAAAGATAAATCCACACATATACATGTGTATTTCTTTGTATTCTTGTATGCATACAAAACATAGTGTTGCTTTAAATCCTTGTTGCTTATACACACAAAAAAATAAAAACCCAATTCCATCACGAAATCTTCAATAACTTTAATTGCTGAAATTTCGCTAACAACGAAAATTTCTAATTCAATTAGAAATTTTTTTGAAGAGAAGCGAACTTATTGAAGCTTTTTGTTTCATAGCCCTGATTCATTATTTCACTTCGGTGGGGTTAAGTGCTATGGGAACACCGAAGGTGGGCGCAGCGATATATATAAGTGATAGAAAACTCATACATATTATTTTTCTAAATTGAAGTTGTCGTCACCGGGAATCGAACCCGGGACAATCTGTATAACAGTCCAACGCGCTAACCATTATACCACAATAACTCATTTGCTTAAAAAGTGGCCAATATTGCATATAACCCTTCTGTAAAAGCAAAAACCCATTGGATAAAGTTGTCATACGCAATGTTTTGTATAGCTTGAGTTTTATAACATTGAATTTAAACCGACATATAATTCTCATTCAGTTAGCAGTTTTTTTTTATAATTATCTGAACAAATTTACATAGAAATTAGTTTTTTCCTTCCATTTCATTTATATTTAACATTTTTGTTGTTTAAAAAAATGGTTACATTTTTATTAAACACAATGTATCTTTAAAAATTACACTATCAATTTTATGTTTTATCATAAACTAATATTCTGATTTAAACCACTGAAATTAAATTATTTAACTTAATAAATTAATAAACCTAATGAGAATTAGTGAAATCTAATTGAAATGAATTTTAATTACTTATGCCTAAAACATAAATATTTAAAGAAAAACAACTACGTAAATATTACAAAAAAACAACAATAATATGTTGATGTTTGTCAAGCAAGTGCCGAATTTGAACAAACTTTTAATTGATACAATTAATTTTTATTTGACAGCTTTTAAAATTTTCAACAATTAGATTTAATTGAAAAAATTAAGAGGATATATATTTTCTGTGTACTCAAACTTAACCAAAGAAATTGTTACTCAATACAGTCCTCGTGTATTTTCAAATTTTTTTTTTTTTTCAATACTTTATTACGGCATGCGGGTATATTAAATTTATCATTGATTTTGTAAATATTGATTATTGAATCGTTAAATAATTTATGAAAAAATGTTTACAATGGTTAAATTTATCAGTGACTGGTTATAACCCTGTCACTTTTCCTATTCCATTTTTATTTTGCGGATTATGACTGAAATTTTTGCGGTACATTAAACCGAAAGTGGGGTATATTACGAAACGGTCATAGTCTTAATGAAGGTAAAAATAAATGTTTTGTTTGACATTACCACCATTTTCCAAACGAAGTCCTCACAGCAGACTTGGGCAACGGTGTTTTGTCACGACCCTCATGCAACGTATATCCAAACTTTTTAAAAATATTTTCTTTTTTAAGCATATTGACAACATCGGTCGGAGTCTTTGGATATGCCGCAAAAACTTTTGCTGTCAAATATTGCAGACCGCTTTTGACTTTGTTGAAATCAATGTTTTTAGTTGACTCTTGATTGCTTTATTACAAACAAGAAAAACATTGTTAACAATGCAATGCAAGAAACTCCTGATGGATTATTAACTTTTCTTACGCACACGTTCCGGAAATTCTCCCGGATTCCGTTAACAGCGTTAGCAGCGCTCAAAGTACTTGCAACTTCCAAACACTGATCTTTTATTTGGTTGAGGGCTTTAGGTTCTTCATACAGCTTCCGTTGGTCGCTGTGATTGTGCTTAATAAAATCAGTGGCTTTACGACACTGCCCGTTTTCCAGAACCACTCGCGACTTGCAGTTTTCTTCGTAACACGTATAATATTTTCTTAATCTAGCTTCCGAATTTTTTAAATAAATTTGATTTTCGACTTTTACGTATAATACTTTACTATTTCTTCTTTTGCCACTCATTATTTCAAATTCAAGATTTGCCATTATTTTTAATCACTTTAATACCGATCTTTACTTACCAAAATTCTAGCAAGAACTGCGTTCCTTTTGGTAAAATAACTCATTGTATTGCTATTATTTACTTTACGACAATTTTAAGAACCGTTACAAATGCATAAAATTTACCAAAATGTAATTTTAATAGAAATGAAATAACCCCCAACAAAAATGAAATAACTCCCAACGATAAAATCACATTTAAAAATGAAAATGAAATAAGTCCCAACAAAAGTGAAATAACTCCCAATGCCAAAAAAGAGTGCAATAACTGCCAACAAAACCTGGTTGGGAATTATTTTATTTGGGAGTTATTTCATAACGAAATAATTTCTAACAGAAAATTGTGAAATAAGTCCTATCGCATTGGGAGTTATTTCATAGTTAAATAAATCCCAATTTATATGGAAAATTTTTGGGAGTTATTTCATATTTTTCTTTGGGAGTTATTTCATTTGGGAGTTATATCACGGTACCGTAATTAAATACTCAAATATTGTAACTAGTCCCCATGTTTGGTATTAAAAATGTTACAAATTTTCCAAAAAAGTGTGTGGTCTATACGTTGGTATGTGTGTTTTTTGCAATGCTGAGTCTGTTTGTGTGTGTGCTTGTTTTGTTTGTTAACTTCAAATGTAGTTGGTATTTTATACTGAAAATTTTCAATTTATGCATACAGTGTATGAAAAAATAATATGATAATTGCGTCTAAAATAAAATATGTATTTATATATTTAAAAGTCAATTAAAATATTAATTGATTCAATTAAATATTTGTTTAGAAACAAATTAAATTCAAATCAAATCTTTCATTAGATATTTTAAGTTGATAATTTTTTCTGTGAATTATGGCCTCCAAAAAAATGTCCAAAATGGATAAACGAAGGATTGACCATGGAATGCCAATGTAGGTCCTCTCTTCGAAAAAAGCGTTTGAAGGCCTATAATTTTTTGTGCATTTATAGATTTTAATTGTTTGTGCTATTTGTAATCTTGATTATTATTTAAAGAAATGTCATCTTCATTTCTGTGGTATATCTTTTACAATTATAAACTTAGTAATTTCAAAAATACCCCTGTTTTACGAAAAAGTACCTATATTCCAAAGCCCATGAAAACTTTGGTAATAGGTACGATAAAGTAGTGCATTATCTTGTAATGAATACTCCTTAACTTTATCATTAGTTTACAATAAAAACAAAAGATTTAGCGATAATTGAATACATCATGCATTACATTGTAATGTATACTCCTTATCGTTTACATTATTTCGAAAAGTAATGAGTTACTTATGGATTACCTTGTAATGATACCTGGTATGGTTTACCTGGTACTTACCTTACCGTTATCATCATTTTACAATAAAAAGTAAGGAGTTAGCGATAATTGGATACCTAATGCGTTGCATTGTAATTTACATTATTTTAAAATTAAAGAAATGAGTTACCGATAGGTGGACACATATGGATTACCTTGTAATTCATTACTTTTTAAACTATTTCAAAACATAAAATAAATACTTACCGATCAATATCATGAAATATAAAGGTAAAGTAATAATTTAAATATTTTTTTTTTGAAACATTATTTTTGATGTTTTGAGCACGAGGGTAAACTATATATTTTTGACATCACGAACGAAAACTAGAAGCACAACAATTCATTTACATTTTAAGCAACCAACAACATGATACATATCCATCGTTAGGTCATTAAGATAGAGTTCTGCATAACCAGCAGAGATCACGGATTGGAATATCAGCGTTACCACGCCATTTATTCGATAAAAAAATATTTGTACATATTATTTTTTTTACGAAAATTTCTTTTTATGAAAATCTATTTATAGACATATTACTTTTCCGCAACCTTGTAACCATATAAGTTACCAGTTAGTTTACCCCTACAGAAAATGAGTTCATGCATTGCTCTTTGTTTCAAAACCTATAAAATTTATCAATGGCGTAAGATGTAAAGTATGGCGATTCATTATTTTACTCATTATTATTTTACCATTTAATGTGTGTTTTTGCTTTCGGCGTACACATGCATTTTGTTGCAATTTTTAAAAATGTAAAAATAAGATGGTGTTTTTACTAGACGTTCGCCGCTACACAAATGAGTAACCACATGTATTTTGTTCTTGTATTGCATGTATTTTCTTATTGTTTTTTCGTTCGTGCGAAGAAAAATGTCATCTAGAAACAGGGTGTCCAAATAACAAAAATATGTGACTTCATTTCGTTAGCATCTGATACTACATTAATTCTATTTAGACGCAAAAAAAAATTCGGACTGCGGCACTTGACTTTATTGCATTTTGATTCAATTTTGAAAATGCAAAAAAAAAATTGATTTGTAGAAAATGTGTGTCTTAATTTTTAAGTATCTGAAATTAGGGTAAGGTGTAGCGGATTGGGACCTAGGGTGAATTGGAACTTTGCCTTTTTTCCCCATACTAAAGCATTTTCAGAATTTGTAACTATTCTTGTTGCTTAATAAATTATAATGACTTTGAGCAATCCATATTTTAGCACGCATATTTTTTATTACTTTTTTGTAGCAAAAAAAAAATATCCAAAAAGTTTGTATTTGTGTTCTTGTTTTTTTCAAAAAAAAATATTTTCTTTCACAGGTTAATAATCAGGTAAATACACAAAAATATTGTTTTGTTATATATTTTACAAATTCATGTTTTTTGTGTGTCATTTAGTGTAAATCAATAATTAAGGAAGCTACACCCCAAACCACTCTTTGGAATGAACTTATCCAAAGACTTAAAAAAAAGTGGGTGCTTTTTATGAGCTAGAAATAAAAAGTCCAAAATTACCCCGCCTTCCCCTACGATTGCCCTACACTCAAAAAAAAAGTCAGAAAACGTCTTGTAAATCTAGTATATTATTTTTCAGCAAATTTTTTGCTAAAACTATGTTTTCAGCTAAAATATTAGTTAAACACATTCACCACTAAAATGTTTTGAACTAATGTGTTACTAATGCTTTACTAATTTATTTTTCTAAAAAAAATTGTATTGATAAGTACATTAATAGTGTGGATGACAACCATATTGAAATATATACGCAGACTGAAGTAGATGTCGAGGCATGCCAAAACGCGGCGAGGAAAATTATACTACAAATTACAACTCTTGCAAGACATAAAAAAATCAACCATGGAAGATTTTTGTATATGTTTTTCATACATAAAACAAAATTCTGGATTAAAACTACTTAGAATTTGTGTTGTGACCTGCTTGTCAAAGTAATGGCCTATTAATTGAATTAAAGACAAAATAAAATATTTAAATTTAATAAAGATTAAATGATTATTTGTAAACTAAATGTTTGTAGCGATTATTTATGTAGTGTTGGTCAAATTACAAACAAAGACACGTTCAGGTAGACAGAGTAAAGCAAAAGACAATGATACACATCTTAGGTAATTTTTTATGCATCCTTTTTTTTTGCAAAAAATGGTTGTATATGTCATATTTTTTCGTTTCTTGAATTATCTATGGCATTTTTCTTCATTTAAAAGATGCCATCATTTAGACATTAGATGTAAGTAGTTGAAAGATAATTTTGTTTATATTATATATCATTATTTCTATATATTTTCAGATATTACATTAGATCATGTCGTCAATGTGGGAGTATGAACATTTTTATATTTGGAAATTTTATAGTTGACCTCTCTTGGCTTACGTTTGATGTAGTTGTTCGGCTTTAGGTCACGATAAATTTATATTTTGTAACGTATTGTTAATTATTTTTAAAAGAATCGCAAAAAAATGTTTAGGATTTTCAGCAAATAAATTAACTAAAGTCTACTACACTCAGGGAAATTCTGCTTTAAAAATATGTAGTTGTTTCGGTTGTTCTTTATTTTTAATGTTAATGTCAGTCATTTGTAGATCAAATTAAATTTTTTACTAACCGTGTAGTTCATTTAAAAAAACAAACCACATCAAATGACTGTTTTATGTTTGCATTCGTTTTTTGTTATTTAAACACATAAAAAATAAATGTTTGTTTATTTTTTACTAACATATGTGTTTAATTTTTACTACAATTGTGGTTCATTTTTCGAACAATAAAAAACAAATGGCAATGTTAGTTGAATTTACTGAAATGTAAGTTGTCCTTTCTTTAACGAAATTTCATTTGTTTTTAATTACATTTGCAGTGGTCTTTACCTACATAGTATACTTAGCAACGATTTTTTAATTTTTAATAAACTAAGTGTTAGCAAAACTTTAGCTGAATCTACTAATTTTGTTGCTAAATTTTGCTGACATTAGCAATTTTTTGTTTTTGCAAGTAGTGCATTAAATTCAGCTTTGCCGATACTTTTTCATAGTTTTTTGTTCTTTTTAGGAAATTCTGATCTTGTTTTTTTTAATATTTGGTTGTACTACATTATTGGTTTTGGCCACCACACAACAAGTGGTGCCATCATGTACCCAAGAGGCTGGACCAGACTGTCAGCCATACAAGTACATAAATGCTTTCCAATCGTTATGTACACACTAACAATAGTTTTACCATCCATAGAACTTTTTGGGTTCCTTGTTATTCTCACAATTCTTGTTTTTTTTTTTGAATTTTTTGTTAATCAACTAACGAACGTTAGGCTGCTGTATTTACTGTTGTTTAAAGTTTTTCAAATTTTTCACTTTTTTCTGGTCATTTGCCAAAATTGATTTTTGGCACTGAAATCTGCAAGATGTATGGTTTTAAATGTAAAATAAACAAATGTTACGGTTTTCAGGGTACATTGTTATTATTGAAATTTTCTATATGATTTTTTTCGTGTTTTATATAAAACGTGAACATTTATTTAAACTGGAGGCTAAATAGATTTTTGACTACTTTTTTAAGCATAAGATGAATTATAAATTTTAAACTTAAATAGTTTACAAACTTTATTTCACAGATTCATGTGAAGCTCGACATAAGTCAGACGGCGGGCCCGGATAGCGTGCAAGCAATGGTACTGAAACAGTGCTCTTCAACGTTATCACTTTCATTGCCAACATTCTTCAGCATATCGTACGGGCAAATTTCCATCGTGTTGGAATGTTGCGAAATCTCAAAAAAAAGGTGCAGCTAAGATCCCTGACAATAACCGCCCAATAGAGAATAGTTAACTCCCATCGTGTCAAAAGCTTATTTCTTTTTGGCTTATTTCGCCTATGATTTCTCTCGATTTATGTCGAGTTTTCTCAGAGATCGCACTATAAAAGTTGGTCTAGATGTGGTATCATTCAAAGAGTTTCAGTTAAATGCAGAGGTGCCGAAAATCTCCGTTCTTTCTCCTTCTCTCTCTTCCTTATCTTCCTAAACGACTGTATTTGTTTAACTTCCAATCCTATATACACTTTGCAGATGACAGCAACATTTGCCATTCCATTTTATTCGCTCACAAGCCGAGCCTTGCGGAGGTTTGATGCAAAAGGCAAGTTATGAATGGCTCAAAATCAATCAGGACCAAACCACAACCCCTGAGTGGGGTCTAGCGAATAGGATCGATTTTAATGCACGCAAATGTTGTTTGTTTACTCATAGAACCGTGGGATTATCAATGTCATCTGTGCACTGATAATAATCCATGCATAAAAATACGACAAAGGTTAAAATAATAAAAACTTTAGTAAAATAAACGAAAATTTGTTTATTTTACAAATGATTTCGTTTCATATTTTTAGCACGGATTATTATGAGTACATACATGGATGATATAAATATTAAGAAATCTGAAGCTCTAGGAATCCAACATGATTTCCGCTGTAAATGTCACGTCATTTAAGTCGAAAGAAGCATATAAGTGTTGTGGCTTTTTTAACTGGTGCAAGAATTACTTTACTCCTTTTGATCTCCTTACTTTTTATGTCACCTATATCCGACCAAAGATGGAATGCAACTCCTATATTTGGACCGGTGCTTCAAAGTCTATTTTGGAGCTTCTGGGCCGTGTGCATGGGATGGACCAGAGGGGTATCCAGTTTTGTGACATCGTTCTATCCGACACTTTAATGGGAAGTGTTTTGCTGAGAAAAGTGAACTTATTATATGAACACGGCCCGCTCTCATGAAAATCGAAAGATATCATCCAACCAAATTGATTGGGTTGCTGCAACCCCGTAAATTCGACACTTTCATGGGAAGTGTTATGCTGAGAAAAGTGAACTTATCCTACGAACACGTCCCGTTCTCATAAAAACCGAAAGATATTATCCAACCGAATTGATTCTGTTGCTGCAACCTCGTAAATTCGGTTGTCTCAGCCGGATTCAGTTGTCACAACCGAATTCGGTTGCCACAACCCCCAATTCGGTTGCGCCAACCAAATTCGGTTCTGACAACCAAATTTAAGAGGTTGCAGCAACCGGTTGGAAAAAATCGGTTGACACAATCGAATTTGTTATGTGAAAGTAACACTAGCTTGTCCAGTTGTCATCCGCTTGTGGTCAATAGTCCAGTAGATCGCAGAACGCATTATAGAGAGAATTCTTTCATTAGTTAATTCCACGTTAGGGTGTATGTGCAATAGACTCCCTGCCGTCGTCTTTCCGGATACTTACAATTTAGAAAAATTCAAGTCAAATATCCATAGACACTATTCCCTATTTTCTTCTCCCTAAAACATTTTTTCTTGATATCAACACCATACACTGCATTAGTAGGGCAATCCCATGAGTGTTGGTCTATAGTAAAAAATAAAAAAATTTAAACCTGTAATCGACTGAAATGTGTTGTGAAAGATTCCTTGCATAATATCTAGTAGCTATTAGAGTTGGGAATATCGTTTTATTTCTTTCACGAACTAGTTGATTTTCAAATGATCTCATCTAATTTGTTTTCTCTATATTCAGAATTGTCAAACAAATATAAGATAACTATATGACCAATATATGATAACTAGATGAACGAACTAGTTCAATAATGGAAGTAAACTAAATGAGCTGCGAACTAAAGGGCCCAACTCTAGTCGATATGCGCGTTAATATCGCTTTTCTAATTATTGTAAATCCCGATTTACATGAACTAGGCATAATTAAATTGTAATCTTCTTGAAGTTATTACAAAAGGAAATAATCATTTCCTTTGTTTCTGCTTCATATACATTTGAAAATGTTGTATTTTTTTGAAAACTTACTAAAGACTTTTCAAATCATTCCATTTTGATCCTATAAAATAACAACATTTACCACGTACCAAGAACACGAAAAAAACTTAATCTCCATTGAAAATCTATCACTAAACAAATATAAACGACATGCGACTAAATAAACACTATTGATAGATTAATTTCTATGGAAATTCAATTAATTAGTCAAAAAACATTGAAACACGCATGTTGTTTAAACAACAATTGGAAGATGTTGTTGTTACAACAACTAACAATAAGTAAATCCCCCATTAGAGAGAGAGTCTAATAACGAAAACACAACCTTGAAATCAAAATAAAATACATACACGAACACATTAAACCAAAAAAATGCATTTTCATTATTTTAAAAAAAATTGGAAAATTATGTTCAAGGAAAACATGAAAAACCTAATATATGGCCACCCAAAAGAAAAACAATAGTTAATATGAAGGTATTGACATGATCTCATCTGTCAACACTAGTGTTTTATCATATATAAATGATAAATGATCTATCATATGATAATCACACCAGGGCGAAAATGTCTTTTTAGAAGAAACGAACAAAAAACCAACTGTAATTATTAAGGTGATGGGACATTCCTTAATGAAGAAAAATTTTAAAATTTACAATAATTTTTTTCATATATTTTTGTGGACTCTCCTACGCAAATGGAGGCGTCCCCTTTCGCGCATGCATAGTTCTTTCTCAACTTCTAAAATCTGGCTACAAATCCTGTGCTCCTATTCTTGGAAGAAGACGGTAGGGTTTTGGCCGCCTTTGCCGATAAACGTGGTGATAGTGGTGAGAGGGAAATTTATATCTACCTTAAACGACATTTTCTTTCTGATACAGCTAAGTATCTTATCCTTGTAGTGTTGTTAGAAAGGCAAAAAAGGGGGTTGGAAAAGCAATACAGTTTGGAAGACCTTACTAACGCAGTGCATTGTGTTAATATTAGGAAAAATAGATTATGGGAAGGAGGAAAGAGGGTGTAGTATTTTTGAATACTTCCTTTGAATTTCTGATAGTACCGATAGAACAGTGTTACACAACCCACATTCCAACAATGCTTCAATGAGTCAAAAGTGATTGATGAGCGTTGACGCTTTCCTTTGCTCACGGTCCAGAGGCTCCAAAATAGACTTTGAAGCCCCTGCCCGTATATGGAAATTGGGTAGTATAAGTAGTGACAATTTTGATTCCATGGCCCTGTATGTCAACCTACAACATTGTGTCTTGCGGGCTACGATTGAGTATGTCACTCATAACTCGACTCCAATGCTCCGAGAGAAGTGCTAACAGGTCACCCAGATAGCTACAAGATGGTAATTAACCATGCTCTCCATTACCCGTGGTAATTTTCAGGGCTCACCCTTTTTTGGTATTGAATGAACATTAGCAATCTTCCAGCATGAACGAAGCGTATTGTTGGTTTTTTTTTTTCTTCGTTTTATAATTTGAATGCCTATTGGCCAATTTCCAAAATGCATTGACAATCAGGCTGCGGTTAGTTTAGCAAAGAAATGGCCAAGCCGTTTAGCTTTTGACTCGTATGGGCCCCGGAGCAGAGACATACTGCTAATCTGTAGAGCAGATAAACTTGCAAAGCTAGGAACCACCCCATTAGAAATTTAGACGAACTGCCGCTATGACGATCCCTTTATATGGAACTGCCACCATACTGATCGATTTATATGGAACGGATCTGTTTCTTTTACATGGCGTTGTCATAGGAGGGTGACATGTCACAGACCAAACTTTGGATAAGTCACCGAAGAATGTCTTCAGGAATAGTTCTGTGACATTTCCTAGGTTAATATAGTGACATATTCTAGGACATGTCACAGAACTGTGCTTTTGAGGAAATGACACAAGAGCTCAATTTGCCCTCCTATGATAACGCCATATAAAAGGCCCATTCCATATAAATGGATCGGTCAAAAGTTTCCATAGCCACCGTGCGAGTTCTTGCGGAATTTGAAAATGTCGGTATTCTCTTAGGTGCTTGTATGTTCAACATTTTACAGAATATGTAACCCCTTAATGCCAATCTGAGGTTGATAAATTAGTTCACTTGTATGGTGACAAGACAAATTTAACCCCTCTTGATTTGAGGAGCACAAAGACGTTTCTATCACTTTCCAGGAAAAAACTTTAGGATATATTGGCAGTCACAACAGGAATTTGCATTATTGGGAGATACGCCTAATGGTTGAGAGCATAATCACACGACTTCGGTAGGAGCTACACGGATGAGGAGAAGGATCTCATGTCATATGCTGACGGATGTCCTAGGCTGACATGATGTCAGATGACCCTCCAAACCAAATTATCTTCAGGAGAGTCCGAACTGGTTCAATGGACGGCTCTGATCGGTGGTGGCCAGGCAGTCTCCTAGCTTCAGAATGAAAATCAGATTGTGCTTGTGCATATTGCATATTGCACCGCCAGCCACGATAACCTAAAGATTTTTATTACGATGTTTTATCGTTGGTCAGTTAGTATTTTTTTTGCAAGATCCAATTTGAAGTCTTCTATTACTTTATCATGATTTTCAATCTCAAGCATGGATGTTAACCGATTCGATGCTGTTATCGGAAACGAGGTAATCGGTTATCTTTTTTCGGTAATCGTTTTTAGCGTTAGCAGTATTTTACTTATTTCGGTAATGTCATTTTAGCGGTAGTGCTATTTTAGTTATTTCTTCAAAATTATTTAAGGGAAAATGGTTTTTATTTATTTAGCTGACGGTATTTTAAGGGTAATGTAAGTTATATAGGTAACTTCAATACCCACCGATGTTTTTAACACCATTATGGTTAGTTTATGAGCAAACTTTAGGAAATTATAATAATTCACAGCGACTCTTTTTGATTTTGTCAGATTATTTCGGTAATGGCATTTTAAGGATAACTTTATTTTAGCGATAACGGTATTTTAGCCATATCGGTAATGGTATTTTAAAGATATTTGGTATTTTAGTTATATCGGTAACGGTATTTTACGGATAATTGCATTTTTAATATTTACCGACAACATAACCCCTTAAGAAAAACAACAAAAACTTACCCAATATAAATAATAAAATATTTCGTATTCGTTTTTCGAGAAAATCTATTTTCTTACAAGAAAAGCAAATGCATCAATATATGCATGATGTGTGTGATTTTTAGCTGATGCAAAGAATGAGCTCTTAACAGAATTTAAATGTGTTTGTTGTATGATGACATACAATGTCATATGTGTGATTATGTGACGCTTATAAAGTAAAGTGCAGTCAACTAACAGATACAATCACTTCACAGTTAAACACATCATATCACACCCTTAATACTACAGTTCAAAACGATCGGCCGATCTATTTTTAAATCAACACCACAATAACAGCCTCCTTACACACAAATTAGCTCTGTTCGATGTTAACTACTGCGGGTACACAATTTCAGCATAAATCGTTTCTATTAGTGCTGGTAAATTCGGTTACTTTTCAAGACTACTATTTTTAATGGATACTCGATACTATTAATTGTTTTATAAATTTTAAATTCACTTTAAATTTTTTACAAAAATTTCATGAAAACTTTCACTTTTATTAAAAACTCAAATTTTAAAAATATATTTTTCAATTTTTTTACAAACTGTTTTTTATAGTTTTTTAACTTTTTCTTTAAACTTTACAGCTCTGATTTTTTGTTTTCTAGTTTTCAAAGTTGTATTTTAATGTTAAGTATTTTAGCGCTGTCGCATTTTCGTATTACTGTTCAAAATACAACTCTGAAAATATAGAGTAGTTGCTTTTAAATATAGAGTAACCAAAAAAAAAGACACATACGCGATGCTCGATACCTATAACTCAGCACTAGTTTTTATTGTTAAATTTGTGTGAGAAAACAATGGACATTAGAGAGAGGTAAGTTTCTAAAAATAGAACTGTTGTGTTGTTGGAGTTGTACTTCTGAGATTATGTATGCAAGAACAAAAACACCATGTATTGAATAAAACTAGTTTTAATCACAACAAAACTCGACCTGACGATAGATCAGTGGGCTAAAGCGCTCTGTCTAACGTGTAGTTCGAGTGATTGTGGCATTAGAATTCAGTTTATCTATACCACGGTCAGTGATTGCACAGAAAATTTCATATAGACGCAATCGAACAAATAAAAACATAACAAATATTACATTATTAAAAAAAAAAAACAGGGTCACTGACGAAGGTTCAGTACCAGAAACTGCGCAGTCTGATTCAGAAAATTGAAAATTTGCAATGTAATTATGATTTTAAGAAAATACACTCATTCTTCTCTAACACGTCTTTCACAAGTAAATTGTTTTTGTTTCTTGTAAATTTGGTTTCCGTAGGAACCCGCTGAAACGACGTCGAACAGACCTATTATTTGTATATAATTTGCCTTCTGCCATCAATGTTTTATTATTGATTTTGGATATTCTTCTTTTGTTTTTTGTTGTTCAATGCATTTATCATCATCATTTGTTTATTTTAAACGATTTTTATTTTATCAAATGTCTAGTAGTTTTAACACAAAATGAATTTTTAAAGAAAAAAAAATTTTAATAAACATTGGCGACACACTTCGTTGACATTAAATTGACCAAATCACCTGAATTAACAAGTCACTAAAACGTGCCCTTTAGCGGTAATTAAACACTAGAATGCCAGCCACAAAAATCATTTTATTCGATTTATGTGATTGTTGACACTAATTATGTTTGGGTGTGAATATGTTTGTAGTAGTGTATCGTAAATTTTTATGAGGGGCCATAGTCATAAAATTTCGGGCCTTTGTATAGTTTGTATGATGGTGATGCCAGATTAGAGACAAATCATATAGAATTTAATATGTATGAAGTTTTACTAATCTTAATGAATGTGCTTTTTAAGATCCAATCGAGGAAATAAGTTGCTAAAATTTTATTTTCCAACGTCTTATTGTAAGTTTAATTTAATCACTGTTCTTTAAGTATATTATTCAGAGATTTCTTAATACCATATGTATAAAAATACTAAGTAGATTATTGTCAAAACAACTAAACCTATTGTAAAATTAACAAATATTCGTTTATTTTTAAATTTTTTGTTATTTTGAAATTTTTTTCATGTTTTTATATGTAGATCAATGTAGATTAGGATGTCTCATAAACTAGCGATTTGTCAATTTTCGTTCATTACTTAACCCACGTTTATTATAAAAGGTTCCAAATGGAAGAAATCTTTCTTTTTGGAAAATATTTTTTTTTTATTATTTTATTAATTAATAATCATATAATGACAAATTATATACTACTACCCTAACCGAGCACTAGCTACTATGGCCTTCGGTGGGAATCGAACCCACGACCCCCGCACTGATAAGCCAGCACGCTACCAACTAGCCTACCGAGAGCACTTTTTTTTTTTTTTTTTTTTTTTGAAAATAAAAAAGATTTCGACTTCGGCGAAAGTGTGCCGAAGTTATTAAAAATTCCCAAAAATTCGAAGTTTCGAAAAAATTTATTTTATTTTATTAATTTATTTAATATCCAAAAAATTATTTAGGTCGGATATCATTAACCCGTTTTAACCTGGAATCCAAAATGATCCAAAAATTTGATAAAATGCTAAAACGTATTTTTTAATTAATTTTAAACATTTTTTTAAAATGCCTAATTTGGAGAAGTTTATTTCTATTTTTATAATATAATACATAGATGTTATTAAAAAAAAAAAATAAATTGGAAAAATTATAATCCGAGTTTTGGTTTGGAGCGACTCCGTTCCGGGACATTTTATGAAAATTG
Organism: Delia radicum; assembly: GCA_021234595.1. Lineage (NCBI taxonomy): Eukaryota > Metazoa > Arthropoda > Insecta > Diptera > Anthomyiidae > Delia > Delia radicum. The sequence goes on along the minus strand of CM037853.1, from coordinate 22,120,621 downwards.
CTTATTTTGTCAAAAATTGAAAAAAATTTAATGTTGTTATCAAAGTTTGCATACTTAACAAAAAAAATATCATTTAAACTTGATTAGACAAAAATTATCTTTACTGTTACCAAAAAAATCTTTAACCCTTAGTGGCCTGGGGTCAAAAAATACCATGAAACTCTATTTAATTTGATAAAAAAAAAATCTCCTTTTCATAAGATAATTATTTTATATAACTTGATCCATGAAGGGTTAATTTTTACACTTTTGACCAAAAAAGGCCCACTAGGAAATTTATAGAAAAACGCCTTATATAATTTTATTAAACAATTATTACCTTTTATTCAAAAAATATTTAAACCATAATGGACGGGAAACAAAAAAAAACATGAATATAATTATTTTTTTTTTTTTTTTTCAATTTATAACGAGCTTTCAACCTCCGTATATTTACAAAAATAAAGTAAATCAAACATATTAGCTAGGTTGATACTAGTATTTCGATCTGGCTAAAGATCTCATCAGAACCCGAAGTTTTAGAAAAGTTAGAGCCTCCATAATAGGCAGAACTTTAACAAAAAACCTATTAATAATCAATTTTGCTCCATTCTTGTCTTCTTAGTAATCAAGCACTTGGTTAGGTCTTTTCCTAACAAGCATCATGACGTTACTAAACTTTGAAGACCAAAAATGTTCTATTTATATAAAAAAATTTTAGTTTGTACTCTGGCTCAAGTAATATTTTTTACAGTTATATTAGTTTTTTGTTTTTATATATAATCACTTGATAAAAATTTGTATTTTGTGTAACTTGAGCCATATAGGGTTAATGTGTTCACGTTTCACCTTAAAAGACCCACTATGAAATTTACAGAATAACATATTTTAGATTATTATTAAATTTGGATATCTGGTAGACGGTACTAAACGATCGAATAAGGTGGGGTTAAAACTAACCCTTAAAAATAATATTGTGCTTGTTTGCTAGCATTTTACCCTATCTCTATCACATATCCAAATTTAATGAATATCTGAAAGATGTTATGAAAATTTCCTAGTGGGTCTTTTATGGTGAAAAGTTGTCTCTCTAATGATTTTCTGAATAAAAGTCAAGATAATTATAGTCTAATAGAACTTAAGTGTTATTTTTCCATAAATTACACAGTACAACACATGATTTTGCGACTTAAGTTTGAAAATTGCAAGTGAAAGTAGGCCCAAAAATAAGAACTCAACAACTGGATTACAAATCCGCAAATATGCTGTTTTTTCCTTTATAAACTTTATTTTGCATGCAAATAAAAATTATTAATTTGATATTGAACTTTACCAAAATATGTATGGGATTATACATAATGCTATATAAAATTATAAGGCAAATATTTTCAGTATGACGTCACATATAGTTTAATAAGACTTAGCATGGCATCATATATAGTCGTAACGATCACTATATATATTTGGATTATTATTATATGGCTTATGGAGTAAGATTTGGAGAGCTTTAAGAGCCATATAAAAAATCTCTCAATAAAAATTAGCCGAAGTATTTGTATATAATGATATAAGCCGTAATGTGACTACATTTAAAGTCAGATATGACTTAATCATACATTCACCCGGGTAGGAAATTAAACAAAAAAGTTAAATCCCTTATGGTATTAAACAATGGAGTGAATTCCTAAGGAATTCACTACCTATTGCATGAATTCCGTATTGAATGAATTCCATAATTTTTATGAATGAATTTAAAAAACGGGAATTAATTCCCTCAAGGCAAATCGAATGAAAAAGGAATTCATTCAAGTCCTTAAATTTATTCAGGGAATTTATTCCTAAAATTTAAATTTATTTCATAAAAGTGGGAATAAGGGAATAAATTCTTCAAATATCTGATAAATACTATCTGGCAACTCTCAAACCTAAAGTATACTCCTGAATAAAAGGTACTGAAATTAGTTACATTTTTAGCGGTTACACCATTAATAGGTGTAAAGTTTTAATGCTTCTCTATGTTAAACGCAAGTATGTATAATTTTCATGTCAACACTCCAAAAAACAAAGCATAAATGCCATCAAAAGGAATATAATGTTCTATATTATCACTGTTGCATATCATTTGTTCTAACCAAATTAAAATTATATTTTCTTTCTTAAAAAAAAACATGTCTTCTTTCCGCTGTCTCTACTTCTTCTATTTTGTATAAAGAATGGGGAGGGGGAGTTGTATAGAGTGTGGGAAATTGTATGACGGAAAAAGGGTTATTATAAAAATATCCCAGCAATGCATCCATTTAGTTAGTCATTCATTCAGTCACTCATAATTGTATGTAGAGCACGAGTCTACCTGATTATTATGACTTTACTTTAATACCATTATAACAACAGCAACAACAATAACAACATTATATATATATGTACGTTTTACACCAATATTTTATGACCGACGTGTTGTCGCATAGCTTCACATACAATCCATACCTGAAACAAACAACAGCAACAAATATTATGATGAAAATGATGATGAATATCATGACAATGCACTATGCTACAGAATTCAAAAATTCATAAGGATAAAATAATATTTTAAGAATTTTGGTAAAAAAAAAAAAAAAAACACTTGGGAGAATTTAAAGGCTTGTAATAAATAGGAAACGTAACACATATTTACCCATTTCCGCCTATTGGGTATGAAAAGAGATGACTTTGCATGAATATGTCAAATGTCATCAATTAAATTTCCACTATCTCTATTTTCAGGCGCGGTTTAAAGGGGTGAGGGGGATGGGAAATTCAATTCAATCAGGGCTATGAAACAAAAAGCTTCAATAAATTCGCCAACTATACATCAGATGGCGAGCAACAACTATACTTAGACTTTTCATCTATCGCCATTACAGTGTTCTAATGTTTGAAGCCCCTCATCTTTCACCACCTTTCATCTCGCCACTATCCCCTTTCCAAAGAAAGCAACACATTATTTAATAGCAAGAATTTCCTGAGTGTTGCTTCTCTTAAAAAAAAAAAAAATTGAAAATAACAAAATAATCTGCTGAAATTAGCAAAAACATTTACTAAAATGTGAAATTTTTAAAGTTTTTGTTTTAGTTTTTTTTTAATGCGAAGAAAAGTATGCCCTTCTGAAATCAGCAATCTACAATTTTTTAGCAAAAATTTGTGTTGATTTTAGCAAAATAAACTGTTATTTGCATTCTACTAAGTTTGAGGTAAATATAGATAAAATTTAGTTAGTATTACAGTTTTTTTTTGTTCTTTTTTTTTGAGAATACAAATATTTAGTAAAAGGTTTTGGTAATTTTACAGAGTGATATGCTATTTTCAATTAACTAAAACTCACATAGAATATAACTCAAATTTTGTAAAGTTAACAGATTTATTGTTGCTGTTCTTATTTTATAAATATTTAGCAAAAAAAATTTGCTAAATTTAGCAATTTTTTGCTGCAAAGAAATTTTTAAATAATTTTCATTAGCTTTTTCTGCTATTTTTACAGGTTTACTTCTATAAGTGTAAGTATAAAAACAAAACTCCAAACATTCCATATACAGGGTGGGCCAAAAGTTACCATGCGGCTTAAAAATTTAATAACTTTTTCGTTTATATATTTTTTTTATTTTTTTTTTTTCAGATTATATAAATAACACTTGGAGAATAAATAATGGAAAGATTCACGACTGAACAAAGAACCAGAATAATAGAATTTTATTATTTAAATCAGAGATCAATTATTTTAACTCAAAGAGCATATCGTCGACATTTTAACGTAAGAATTTCGCACTGATTCGTTGCTTAGTTGATCGTTATCACCAACATGGCACCGTAACAGATTTGCCTCAAACCGGTAGACCACGTTTAAATCGCACTGCAGAAAATATTGAACGAGTACAGCAAAGTGTTAACGAAACACCAGAAACATCTGCCAGAAGGCGTTCTGCTCAGCTAGGAATGTCTCGTACGTCACTACGGCGCATTTAAAAAAAAAAGTTTACAGTTACACCCATATAAGGTGCAATTCGTGCAAGAATTAAACCCGCCGATCATCGGCAACGTCTAAATTTTGCAGTTAAATTTCAACAGTTGGCCAGAAATGAAATCAACTTTATTGAAAATTTCATTATGAGTGATGAAGCTCATTTTCATTTGAATGGCTTTGTTAATAAGCTAAACTGTAGGTTCTGGGGTTCTGAAAATCCAAGAGCCATTCATCAACGCCAATTGCACCCCATTAGGTGTACAGTATGGTGTGGGATCACATCTGAAAATATCATTGGGCCTTACTTTTTCGAGAATGAAGATGGAAGTGCTGTAACCGTAAATGGAGAGCGTTATCGGGTATGATAGAAAATGTTTTACGTCCTGCTCTTGAAAACAGACCTGGTATGTGGTTTCAGCAGGACGGAGCCAATGCCCGAGACACAATGGCACTTTTAGGTCAAATTTTTTGACAGCACCCGACTATTTTCTTTGGGGTTATTTGAAGGAGCGAGTGTAGTGAACAAGCCAGAAATTCTAACGCTACAAATTTGAAAGATGTTATGGAAAATGCTCTAAAATGAGCCCATCAGTGCGAAGCTGAAAACGGTGGTCATTTAAGAGACATTATTTTTCATACTTAGTGTAAAAAAATTTCCATTTTGTATATTATATAATCTGAAAAAAAAAATAAAACCCCATGGTAACTTTTGGCCCACCCTGTATAAGAAACTTACTACAAAAACTTACTTATAAAAATAATACCAAAGGTACAATTTGAAGACATTATTTAGTTATCCCACGAATGATTTTAAGAGCAGATAGCTATTTTTTATTCACTACGACAAATTTTTGTCGATTTTACTTCATTTCCTAACAATTTTATATGCTATAGAATATTTTAGTTTAGGTCCACATTAGCGAATATGTTCGCTAAATTATCAAGCCGAAAACTCATTAACGAACATTCCCTTACGTTTCCGTTTAATTTCGCAATATTTGAAAGACGATAATTTTTACTATTTCTAAAGCAATAACTCTAATTTCTAGTATATAATTAAAGGGCTTATTGTAACACCTGGATAAGTCACATTTATTGCTTTATGAATTTTCGCTATTCTCTAGGCATCATCTATTGATTATGATTGATAGAAGTCTTGCTTAAATACTTATTACAAGTACCTAGAGTATAAATGTCCTGAAAGTCGTATTTTTTTTTAAACCTTTAAAAGTTAAAAACAAACTAAAAATAAAATGTGGCTTATCAAGTTTTTACAATAAGCCCTTCAATTATACTTCGGTGGAAGGTATCATTTTAGCACAAATTCTATTTTCTATGATCATCGGTTTCCTAGATACATTATTAAAATGTTCGGCCATTCTCGCCGATACTAAGCGATAAAATGAAATTTAATCAAAACTTCATAATTTGTTTGGTTTATGCTTTATCATCTTTGATTGAAACCTCACCCATTATGCAATGATGACATTGTTGTTGCTACTTTTGGTTTTGTGATGAGTTTTTATGGAGTAATTTAATGACCAACCATTAACGTTGATATTTACAGCAATTTGTAGACCGTGTTCGGATTAATTTTTTCTGTTGTTAAAAATATCGTTATGTAATTTTCTCATGTTTTTATATTGTATACACTCAAATAAAAAAATTAGTATAAAATTTTGTTCTATATATTTTACTGTTTTTTGTACTAATTTTTAGTGCAAAATCATTTTTTATTAAATTTTTTTCATATTCTCTATTTACAAATTTTAAAACCAGTCTTTTGGCATTAACCCTCTAACTGGTAAGGCTACCTTAGGGTAATGTTCATAAAATTGACCATAAATGAGTCGAAAGAGTGTTTTATACTTAGAATTGAATATATTCCGATAGAAAACTAAATTTAATAAATGTTTTACGAAAAAATGGGTTGGAATCGGGAAGCTTCAAAATTAAAATTTCATCAAATTTCAAAAAATAATTATTTTTGAAAAAAAAACATTTTTTCCAAAATTTAAGTTGACTAAAAACTCTTGATAATGTAATCTAAGTAAGATTGAAGCTTTATCTTAAATACTAAGTCCTGAATTTTATCCAAGGATACACAGGATTTTATCAGGACACCTCAAAAGGTCATCATTTTAACTACACTCAGGGAACTTCTGCTTTAGAAATATGTAGTTGTTTGGATTGTAATACAGTTTCTTTAATTTTAATGTAAATGTCAGTCATTTGTAGCACAAATTAAATTTTTTACTAACCTTATAGTTCATTTAAAAAACCCAACCACATCAAATGACTGTTTTATGATTTTACATTCATTTTTGACAGTCGTTTTTTTGTAGTTTAAAAAAACAAACTTACAAAGGTTGAGTTTAAGAAGAAGCATAAACGTTTTTCTCTGCAAATTATCAGACATGGGCAGCGTCAATTATATTTCACAAGCATTCACTAATGAAATTTGTCATATAATTAATAATTGCAGACCTACACTCACACTTGCTGGCTTAAACGTTTAATTGGAAAGTTTTCTATTTTGTCAATACCATACATGGGACATAATACCAATATTTGTTTATATATTGGGTATACAAGTTAATAATGTCGATTTTTTTGCTGGAAAAATGCATTTATTATAATAACAAAAAGAATTGATGCATTATTCAAAGTATATAGTTTTTTGGCCGGTTTTAATTTTTAAATCAGACTAGACTAGTTTCTGCCTTTTTATAGATTTCCCATTTAATAACATATAAATTTACTATCATATGTGGTTAATTTTTACTACAATTATTAGTTTTGAGCCTATTGGGGCCTATTGGGCCAGATCGCCTAGGCAGCGACAGGCGAGGCTGTTTATATCTCCCTCTAGGGAGAGGTTGCGGAAACTCTTGTCTATGACGAGGGGCGAACTAAGGACCGTGATGGGTTACCTCACGGGACACAGTGGCCATAGGTATCAATTGTACAAGAGGGGACGATCCTCTACGGATACGTGCAGGTTTTGTGAATTGGAACCCGAGACCTCAAAGCATGTTCTCTGCAAATGTCCGAGGCTCTCCGACAGGAGGGTGCGTTATTTTGGTGGTCGAATAGTGACGCCATCAGACGTTTGGAATTGTTTACCTTGTAGGATAGTTGGCTTCGTAGGGAGCCTGAACCTATAGGGTGTATTCGTTGGCAGCACAAAATACCAACTTCTGGTCGCGGTGCGTAGTGCCACTCTAGTCTAATCGAATCTAGTTTTGAGCAGTAAAAACAAATGAACAGTAAAAACAAATGACAAATGTTAATAAAATTTAATTAAATGTTAGTCGTCCTTTCTTCAAGTAAAATTTCATTTGTTTTTGAGTTCAGTTGCTGTAGTCTTTACCCACATAGTATCCTTAGTGTAGTAAACTAATAGGCGGATTTTTAAAAAGTTTTACCGAAAGAAGACATTAAGTATTAGTAGCAAAGCGTTAAAGTTTAAACAATATATTTGAAGTTAAGATATTTTTTTACCCAACTTGGCTTTTTTTATATCTTCCTGAATAGATGCCCAAATTTTGGATTTTGGATTGGTAAGAGCAATAATTTTTGTCCAAAACTTCTCTTTTAACTATATGCGTTAGTTTTCGAGATGTAGCAGCCTAAACCAATTTTGGCAACGACAAAATATTTTGTAGAAAACTTATTGCTTATTTTTCAAGACGAGAACACGTTATGAATTTCATTGCATAGGAGTTTTAGCCCGTTAGACGGTTAAAGTAGTTAATTTTTTGTAAAATGAGATGCACCCTAAACGTATTTTGCCAACGACATAATATTTTAGAAATGTTGAGGTTAAGAAGAAGAATAAACGTTTTTCTCTAGAAATTATAAACACTATTAATTATTAAATCAGACTAGACTAGTTTCTGCCTTTTTATTTACAGACTCATCAGTGATTTTCGATTTAAATTGTATTATTATTTGTGTTTTATAATTGTCAGATTGTATCTATATGATACATTTTTCGACAACCTGCGGCTGTAAGAATCGAACCTGCGCTCATCTTACATTATAAACGTAACAATACCAAGTCATGACCGTTTAGCGATCACACCCAAGTATGACCTCGAATCTAATGCAGCTAAATTTCAGTTTTCTTTCCTATTAGCATTTTCTGTTATTGTATATTATACTCAGAAGTGACAACACTAACAACGCAAATATTCTATTTTTATTTGAGTGTATTAGTAAGTGTTTAGGTGTATATGTATGTAAGGTTTTAGGTGTATATGTGTATTAATTTGTGCGTATTATCAAAAAATTATATTGTATACAGGAGTACATAGCGGAATAGTTCCATTTATTAAAACATAAATTTTTCTTTATTTTTGGGAATCGTGTGGAACAATAAAGCATTTATCATCATTTATGTCAATTTCATGGAAACAACAACCATTTATAGAGTTTATTTCATTTTTTTTAGTTGTTGCTATTCAAAATGTTAATTTACAATCAAATACTTTAAATTTACGATCAACAACATAAAGAATTTCAAAAATTTATTAAATGAGATTTATTATGGATGTATTGGAAAAGGTATGTGTAGTACTTAAATGTATTAAAGTGCTAATGTATTGAATAGCAATAAAAAGCCATTAATGGAGTTAATGGCTATATTAAAACTTTATACTAAAGTTTTATAGTTTCGGGGTTAACTATTAAAGTTGACAAATGTCACGATTTTAAACTAAAATTTGGGAAATTTAATAGAACGAAAGCAATATGAAAATTCGAATTCGGTTGATATTAAGAACGAAAACTCTTAAAAAATTGTAGTTGTTTATAAAATATATTAGACTTTCGTACAAGAATCTATGGTTTTTTGCAAAAAAGTCTGTCGGTTGAGTCTGATTAAATGGAGATCAATATGAGTGCCCACGGAAAAGTATGATTATCCCAAATACAATCTAATACTCGGTGTTAAGGCAATTTTGTTGCTAGGACATTGTTGCGATAAGCTTGCGTTGTCGTATAATGGTAGAGATATTCCTATATATCCAATGACTCTCTTCATTCTCCACCTTCTAGGGAGTTACATAGAGTCATGCAATATGAGGATGACAACAATATTGGTTTGATTATTGGCTGTGATGCTAATTCTCAACATATAGTCTGCGAATTCGCGATACAGAATGTTGGTAACAAACCAACATTTGTCACCAGTCGTAGATAACAGGTCGTTGAAATTAACTTATCTAATAGTAAGGTGCGATCAAGGGATGGCGCGTTCTTGATGATATTTCCCTATTGGACCATTGTTACATCGAATTTAGGTATTAGAATATGTACCCGATTCTTGGTAGTTGAGTCAAAGAAATTGCCAAAACTTTGGCTGATGGCTATTAGAAGATGTGTCCGCTGAGGAAAAGCAGCCCGAGATCCTCTGTTCTCTGGTGGAATAAGGAGCTCGGAAAGCTTAGCAGAAGTTTTAAGAAAGTTTCTAAATAGAGCCATAAAATCTCGAAAGGACGCTGACTGGAACAATTATCATCCTATACTAAAGAAATATATGAATAAATTGCGGCAAGCTAAACTGGGTTCTTAAAGGACTTTTTCTGAAGAGGTAAAAGGAGTGAAAGAGACTGCTAGAATATGTAAGACATATCAGAAAGATAATACAGCGAAGCTTGACCTAAAAAACTGGTGGTGATAAAACCAACATGAACTCAACGATATTCTTTTGTCTACGCACTTTCCGGGATGCAAAGTGGCAGCGGCCATAAGGGATGTTATTGAGCTGGTACAACTCAGGGTTATGATTTAAAGTTTTGTATGCACAAATGTGACCTGGAATAAAGAAAAATAATTTAATTATAGATTTTTATATTTTAGTTATACAGTAACGCAGTCGCAATTAATTTTTAATTCATATTCATTTGACAAATTTAATTTAAAAATCTTGAGGTTAAGAAGAAGAATAAACGTTCTTCTCTATTCATTTACATCTAGGGCAATTACGAAAGAATTGAATTAGTATGTATTTTCTCCCTTTAGTGGCTTTAAATCCCTAGACCCAGATGATATATTTTTTAAAGAGTGGCTGGGATATCTGGTAAGGAACCTAAGACCAGTCTTTTTTTACAGCTTAGTTCATGGATATGTTCCGTCATCCTGGTGCAATGTCAAGCTGGGTTTCATTCTAAAACCTATTAAGGCCGCTTATACTTTGGCGAAGAGTTTTTGGGCAATCTGCTTATTGTCCTTTCTGCTGAAAAGCCTTGAACGTATGGTTTAGATAATTATTCGGTCAGAAACATTGCTCCAAAGCCCTCTTAACCGTAGTCTGGTATGCCACTAGGAACGGTTTGCAAGCTATTGTGAGCCTGATGGATAGCTGTTGCAATAGCCAATGGCTGTTTCTTAATCCTAGCAAGACAACGCTCGTGTTGTCCATGCGTAGGACCAAACATAGGAGTTTTAGACTAAAAAGGAATTACTTTCCAACTGTCTACAGATGTCTAATATCTGGGGTTGACATTAATTGGAGAAGGAATGATTAATCCCATATATTATTTTAATTCTGCCAATCCAATTATATATTGCCAGTCTAATAACGTATGGTATAACAAATTGAAAGATACAATTACATATGCCTTTCTACGAAAAATTACAGTGGCAATCAAAATTGTATCTTACTATACATGATGTCATATATTAAATTATGAAAAAGGTGGATCACATTATATAAGATTATATAATATCTTTTTTATTCGGTATATTATATAAACTACAACATTTTACAGTTTGTTTCATATAAAATCAAATAACTTTTTTTATGATTATTATATGTTTAACTTTAAAATATTCAACAGCAATTTTCGGTTTTTACTACCATATAATTTAACTTTTTAAATAAAAAACAAAATCATACAATAAAACTCTTTAAAAGGAAATCCCGAACAAAGTATAATCGTTACATATAACATATAAGTACCCAGTGTAGAAAAGCGTTAATATATAAGCATGGATGTTAAACGATTAGATCCGGGTATCGGTAAGGGTAACGCTTATATCGGTAACAGTATTTTCGGGGTAACGATATTTCAGTTATTTCGGTATCGGTTTTTTAGGGTTAACGGTATTTTACTAATTTCGCTATCGGTATTTTAGCGGTAAAGTAATTTCTTTTATTTCGGTTATTTTAGGGATAACGTTATTTCATATATTTCGGTAACGTTAATTTGAGGATAACACCCATAAAGTTATTCAGGTCAATGCACAACGATAATTTTAGCCCCATCATCCCAAAATTCCAATGAATAGCTAGTTTATGATCAAGCTTTGGGGAAAATATATCTATTTACAGGGATTATTTCTTCTAATTTTGTCGGATTATTTCGTTGACGGTATTTTAAGGATAATGCCATTTTAATTACTTCGGTAACAGTATTTTAGCGATAACGGTATTTCAGTTATTTCGGTAACGGAATTTTAAGGGTACTAGTATTTTAGTTATATCGCTAACGGTGTTTTACGGATAACAAAATTTCAATTATTTCAGTAATGGTATTTTAGGAATAACGATAGACAGTTGAAAGAGTTTTGAATCGATAACGACATTTTTGCGATATTGCTTGCCATTCTTCCATATGGGTTGAACCATCTCAACTCAACTTAAACTATGGCTGTTTTTTACATCACTGTTTCCAAATTTGCTGAATTTTGGCAGGAATAAAGTGTATCAGAGAACTAAGAAAAATCCAAAAATTAAGTTCGCTGACGCTTCTGGATCCGGAAATATGAGGTCTTGAATATCGGAAAAAACTATAAAAATGTACAAAGTTGTACTTACTTAATAACCATTTTCTTGAAAAGTATTATAGTTACGCAACTCATCAAGATCGCATTTGAAAGGTTATTAAATTAATTTGATATACAACATGATTTTTTTCTTTGTAAATTTTGACATTTTTTTTACGATTCTCAAGACCACATATTTCCGGATCCAGAAGTGCCAGTGCCCTCAAACTTTGCACTTATTTTAGTTCTGTAATAATCTGTCTTCCTACGAAAAATCTTAAAATTTAGAGAAGGCAGTGTACACCCATTGGTTGATTTGACATGGAATTACCCATATATGTACATATTTGGTAAATACAAATACTTACAAGTGCCATTACAGATCGCATAACTTTTATAAGGGGTGTCACGAAAAATAATGGCAAATCATTACTAAACACCTCACGAAAAACCAAAAAATATATGGTGCTTAATATTATGGACAAAAATAATGGGTCTAAAAATAAATTTTCAAAAAAACTATATTTAATAAAAAATACTGTTTTTATTGGAAATTTTTTGAATTTTTGCTGCTCCCAACCAAATTTGTTACACGACAGCCAATTAGTAAATAATGAAAATTTGAGCCAAATTTATAAACTTTATAGACATCCTATTTTTGATCAAAGTTTCAGTTCCTGGGCCAAAATGAGTAAATTAAAAAAAATTTTAAAAATATATCCAAACCAAAGTTAGTTTTTTTTTACAATTACTCACAAGTACTCAGATATAATATATAAAATTTTTGTGTTATCGTTAACCATTTATAATTTTGTACCAAAAAAATATTAAAATTTCACATTTTGGTCAAATCTCCAAATCTCCAAATTCAAATTTAAATTTTTTTACAAAAAATTGCTTTAAATTTAAATGGGTATTATAGGTTGTATAAAATCTAAGTTGGGGATAAAAATATAAAAGTAGTTATCCCCTCTTTGGATTAGCATGTGGATCGATTTTAAACTGCGGATTTCAAGGCAATGTGGTTGTTGGAGAGCAATTTGATGAATTTATTTTCTAACAATTCATCTTGCTTCAAATTAACTATAATTTTATTTTGTAAATTTCCTTTGACCTGTAAGTATAGAGTAAATAAGAAATTATGAGTCGGGGACATTGTTAACCAATATCGACTCGTTGTAAAAACTGCTCAACATAGAAAATTTGGAGCTTTATGCTAAAATTTATTAAAAATATGAGGTTTCTTAAATAAATTACCGAAAGATGATTTTTGTATTTCACCCAATAGGAGGTAAATAGCTGGCAAATATTATGTTTATAGGACATCGTTAACCCATATTTACCAAAAGTCAAATGAAGGGTAAACCAAAATTTTTTTTTTTATAATTAAGTTAATGTCTTTAACTTCTAAAGGGCGTGGTAGAGAAGAATGAGTGTATTTTCTAAAAATCATAGCTACATTGTAAATTTTCAATTCTCTGAATCAGACTGCGCAGTTTCTGGTATTGAACCTTCGTCAGTGACCCTGTTATTTTTGAATAATGTAATATTTGTTATGTTTTTATTTGTTCGATTGCGTCTATATGAAATTTTCTGTGCAATCACTGACCGTGGTATAGATAAACTGATTTCTAATGCCACATGCACTCGCACTACACGTTAGACAGAGCGCTATAGCGCACTGATCTATCGACAGGTATAGTTTTGTTGTGATTAAAACTAGTTTTATTCAACACACGGTGTTTTTGTTCTTGCATACATAATCTCAGAAGCGCAACTCCAACAACGCAATAGTTCTATTTTTAGAAACTTACCTCACTCTAATGTCCACTGTTTTCCCATATGTTGTAAGTGATGCCACTGTTCTTTAGTTAAAAAAAATGTTTGTTGATAAATTGCATAAAAAGGATAGAATTTGTAAAAATGTTCCAAAATTAACATGTGGATTGCACCTTAAGTCTTTTTTAAGTTTTATCAATAAGCTGAAAATCAACAACATCCTTGTGTTAAAATGCATGTAAGAAAATGAACCCTTAATTGTACCAACGCCTTAGTTTATTTATGTTCTAAAATTTTATTTTGTTTTGGATATATATACACTCTAATTAATTTCTGTTGAAATTTACCCAACTTATAGTAGGAAACTGTACTCCTACTATAAGTTGGGTAAATTTACTCTATGTGTGTAAATGAAAAAAATACGCACATTGAGAGTAAGTTTGTGAACACAAAGTTGGCAAATCTACAATGAAAGTGCGTAAAATTTTGATAAAATTTATAAATAAATGAGTAATTTTACCAAATTTTCGTGTAAAAAAACATGATTTACGTGCAATTATACGTATACAATGCGTAAAAATACATATTTATAAGCGTAAAAACCCCCTAAAAATGCGTATCTTTACCTTTTGGTACAAAAGAATAACAGCCCAAAAAACTTTTCAAATAAAACAAAAAAATTAATTTTAAGAAAGAGTTTTATTTTTATTTTATTGTACATATACAGAGCTTCAAAGATTGAATTCTATTTTAAAAAAATTAAATCGGATTTTTTTAAATCGAATGATTTTTTTTCTTCAATCATTGCGAATTCAATAATTGGGAGTTCAATCTATTTTTAACTTAATCGATTCACAATTTGCCGAAATCGGCGAAACTGAAAAATACAGCCAGAATTGAAAAAAATCGCTAAAATCAAAAAAAATATCGTTAAAATGAAAAAAATCACAAAAATTTAAAACAATCTCCAAAATGGAAAAAAAACGCCAAAATGTAAAATTTACTTAAATTGAAAAAATCGACAAAATTTAAAAAAAATCGCCAAAATTAAAAATAAATTACTAAAATTTGCCAAAATTAAAAAAAAAAAAATCGCCAAAAATAAAAATATCGCCAAAAATTTCTAAAATTGAAAACACTGCCAAAATGAAAAACTTCAAAATTTAAAAACGGCAAAAGTAAAAAATCGCGAAAATTTAAAAAAAAATCACCATAAGAAATTGCTCAAATTGGAAAAAGTTGTCCGTGTATTTTATTTATCTCTGTTAGTTTTTGAAACATAAATACTCTTCAAATAAATACTCTTTTTTATCTGCGATGCTTACTTTTCGAGAAAAACGCGATTTACGAATCCAGCCAATCAAATCGAAATTTAGGATCGTTGTAGGGGTAATGGGGTTGAGTTTTGAATAATGGTGCAACAATTTTTCCCCCAGCTCCATTAGTTTTCGTAATATGTACCTTTTAAAAATTGACTAAATAAAAAACGTTCATAACTCAAAAAATAAAAAAGCAACTGGAAAAATGTTTGCACAGGTGTTCAAAACTCAACCCCAATACCGGCCTGATTGGCTAGGTTCCCAGATCGCGTTTTTATTTGGAACATCGCCTGTGTTTCGAAAACTAATAAAGATACATTTACAGCTATTTTAAGTTTCTCGTCAATATTTTTCGTTTTTTTCAATGTAAGCTTTCTTTCCAATTTGAAAATTTGTTTCATTTTTGGCGATATTTTTCTTTGCAAATTTTTTATTTTTAATTTGGAAATTTTTTCCTTTTTAGCTATTTTTCTAATTTTTGGAGATTTTTTTAATTTTTGCCGATTTTCTTTTAATTTTTTGCGATTTTTTTTATTAATTTTAACGTTTTTTTCATTTTTGGTGACTTTTTTATCTTAAAGATTTTTTTAATTTTAGCGATTTTTTTCAATTTTGGCAATTTTTTTCAATATTGGCGATATTTTTAAATCGATTGAGTTAAAACCGACTGAATAAATCGAATAAAGAATTTTATTCTTTAAAGCTCTGTACATATATTAAATTTTGAAAATATTTTTCCACAATTAGGCTGCAAACACTTGGAAATAAACTATAAACTAAACACTATCACAAATACAACAGTTATACATTTTTTTCCATTAAAATTGTCAATTAATTAAATTTTTTAGATTTTTTTTTGCTTTTTTAATTCGTTTCATTTTTTTTTTTTTCAATTTAAAAATGACAAAATAAAAATTACTATTATAAGTTAGTATATTTACAAACTTTGTGCGTGAAGATTTTATTTAACAAAATAATACTACTTTTAGGCATAATGTGTTTAATTGTAAACACATAATTGGTAAAAATACTGTAAGTGGGTATTATTGTATATAAAAGTGTGCGCAAAATAGTTTTACGCATTTTGATGTATAAATTTACCGAATTAGCGTAATAATATATGAAACTTTACTCGTTTTATAGTAGTAAATTTACAATCAAAAACTATTGTTTAATCAAAAAGTCATTTTTAAGGACGATCAGGTTCGAATCCACATAGAATTCGAACCTGGAACTTCAGGTTGTCAGTCAAACGCTCCACCATCTGAGTTATCTCGACATGTTATACTTGATAGATGAAAACATAAATGACTTGATTGTTCAAAATATCATTACTTGCCAGCTTACAAAAAACTAAAAATAAGTAGTTATATTTGTACTTACAAGAGTTGAAAAATAATGAGTTAGATTTTCAAATAAGCTAATATCATTACTGGTAGTAGGAAAAAAATTGATAAATCATTACCGTTTCTACTCTGGGTAAGTAAATAAAACAATAAAAGGAAATATTACTTTGTTGTAATTATAATCTAAACAAAATTTAATTGTTGTATCTGTTTATTTGTATATATATTTAGAAGAAAACAATGAAAATGCTTTCAATACAATGACTACGAGTGACTGATATGTATTCCATTCAAAAGAAAAAACATGAACAAAATCATATTCTTTAAGCTGATGCTGTTGCGGTAAGAAATGTCAGGACAACCCATTGTTTTATGATGCTCTCGAAAAAGATATAAAAAGATCATAAAAATTTGAAATTATTTTCAAATATTTTTTTAACTTGTATGTAAACTATTTACATGTAGAATTACAAGTTAGTCATTGCTGTGCACACATATTCACTCATATGTTAAATGGTAAGTAACAATTTCAAAATCCTTTTCTATTGTTTCTTGTATTTTTATGGAGTAGAAAGTTGCAATCAGGCAGGCACTGAATGAAGAATATCAAACTGACTTTGTTGACTGATAATGTTGCATATATTTATTTAACAAATGAATAAAACATTAAATATACAGTACTTTCCTTTATACTTACAGTGTAACACGTTCGTTTTCTTACAAAAACGAAAGAGTACAGTTATTGTTGAATCCAAATGTAAGCTCAGTCTCGAATAAACCGCGGTTGTGATCTAAGATGTCTTTGTCTTTCGCTTTAGGTAGACAGACTGTTTGCAATTTGACTACACTAGATTGTTAATATCTATAAACATTTAGTTTAGAAATACATATTTAATCTTTATTTAATTTAAATATTTTATTTTGTATTTTATTTAATTAATAGACAATTATTTTCACAAGCTGGTGACAACGCAATACTTAAGTTGTTTTAATCCACAATTTTGTTTTATGTATGAAAAACAGATACAAAAATCTTCCATGGTTGATTTTTTTATATGTCTTATTAGAGTTGTACTTTTTAGTATCATTTTCCTCTTCTCTAATACATCTTGACATGCCGCGACATCTACTTCATTCTGCGTATATCTTTCAATCTGGTTGTTATCCACGCTATTAATGTGCTTATCAGCACACTTTTCTTTTAGCAAAATAAGTTAGCAAAAAATTTGCTAACAAATAGTATACCTGATTTACAAGACGTTTTACTAACTTTTCTACTAACTTATTTTTTTGAGTGTAGCCAAACATATTCATTTTACCTTCTCTTAAGGAAATAATCATAGGATTGAAGACCAGAGCCCGCAGAAGTAAAGAAATTACACGACTCTGAGGCATTTCTCTGTTTACGTATCGAGGTATACGATATCACCCAACTCCACTGTTATGCACTTACCGGATAGCATTATGTCAATCGATGTGAAGACCGCTGAACAAAATCCCAGACTCGATAATGCATCAATTATAAAGTCCGGTACAATGTCATTGAAAACTACTCTATGATCAAGAAGGCTTCCATAGCGTATTTCACCATTGTCCTCTCAAGCTTCTGTTGACATTTCATTTCCATGTTGCCGTGCTGACAGCAGCTTAGAGTAAATTATTACACTAAAATATTAGGCAATCATCATTTCTAGTTTCTTCAACAGCATTGATGATAAGGACTTGTTTCGTATACCAGTTTATGCGTCTCCATTAGCTCTTTCATTTGGTACCCCCATTTGTCTAAAATTTCTCTGAAACAATTCGAAATAAGCCTAAAACCTAAAAAGTGGATAGTTTTGATCCTAGGGAAGACTCCCCTTGCTAGACCGTCTTTCTGTACTACCTAAGAAGTTTCTCTGCCAGCACATTTTCTTGTAGTGGAAAATCTATAAATGGTCACAGAATGAGTGCTCTTAACCCACTCTCCAAGTTTTTATTATCCGACTCTAAAGTTTAATGTGGGATCACTTGCCTGTTTGAGATCTGAAAGTGACTAACCTTCGTAATTTTTGTCAATGCTGCCCCAGATAGTGTAGTGATGATCAGCGAGTTCTGGCTCCCTTATCGGATCCTTTAACTTTTTCGACGGAAAAGGCTTTGGATTGCCATGGTCAAAATAGGTGGATATGAGCCAATAAACTGTACACACTGCCCGCAGTTAAATCCTTACCACTGAAATTAGAAAGTAAAAAATATTAAGCCTATAATGTTGCTTCAAATATTTTGAACAAAAAATGTTATATACCTTGTACATTCACTTACTGATCACACTGTACATTGCATGTGTATGCGTAAGTATTAAAATATAACGTTGCGGTTGGAAACAACAACAAAAAGAAAAATATTTACATACTTTTACGACTTTTTAAGTTGATTTTGAACTTCATTGTTGCTTTTCAATTGTTCAGAAATAATTCAATTGATACGGCTGCTGAAGCTGTTCAATATGCATTTCAATACAAAATTCTGCCTGTATGTGTGTGAGTGGAATATGGTATAATAAACCTATTGCTGCTGCTGATCTTCTTTAATAGCACTAAATATATGGATGTGTTAGTATGTGCGAGTGTTAAAGAACCACGGATATCTTTTAGCGAATGCTACAAACAACCATAAAAAGTCGTAAAAATTGTTTAAAATCGATGCAATAAGTACCAAACAAGCCCTAGTTTATGACTTTTTTTTCTTTTATGTTAATGATGAGGATGATGATGATGTTGATTCTGTAGTAGTTTTTGTGATTGTGTATCGAATTTTTATTTGAAATTATTTCCAATTGTAGTTTCTTAGGAAAAATAAATAAATATTTATTTTGTTCGAAAGTGCTTAATTTTTATTTGTTTATGCGACAGATATCAGAAAGATTGTTAAAAAGCATTTACCATCCCAAAGTACATACTAAAATATTGAAGATGATTCGGCTTTGAGATACAGATTTATGACATATGTTAAGAGTGCAACATTTAAGATAATACCAAAATTATGGAAATTTGAATATTTATATTAATAAAATGTATTCAAATAATGAAAATAGTCGTAAAAATTGTCTTTTATTTTCTTTTATGACTCTTTAGCTCAAATTCCAAAATAATTGCGGATATATGGTCCTTAGTCTAGACTGATTTCCAGATAACAGGAAATATGATCAGAAAATTTTAATAGGCATAACAAACTATAAAACTGTTAACATTTTTAACAAAGTCCTTAAAATAAGTATACAAATTTAATTCGCCCGATCAAAATAAAAAATTATATCTCAAATCATAATGCATCAAATAATATCCCATCTTATATATATCGATATTTATCCAAGTAAATCTCAAAATTGGGTTATCCAGTAATATGCAATTATATCTCTCAATCATATTACTGTATTAAATTAGATCAAAATTAATCTCAAAATTGGGGGATCCCATAATATGAAGTTTAAGATCATGATAGATCCTAAAATATCCCATGGGATCTAATTAGATCTAGTTGGTTTTAATTAGATCCAAAAAGATATGTGATATAAGATGGATAGAATACGATATATTGAGATTTAATGGGATCTACTTAAATCCCATGAAATATATAATTTTCATTAAATTAAATAAAAATTAGTCATTAGGCGCATATATAATTACGTATGGGGTTATATATAACAATACATAATTATATATTCTGCGCATGAAAAATATTAATTATGTTGGACCATATATAATCATATCTCAAACTATATTTATAACCTCCCTTTTTTGGTATGGAACGATATATCGTGCCATATAAGATATCAATATATCGTTTTATCCAAAATTAAATACATATTTTTAAATATTACACTATATGTTTTTATATATAGTTTTGATTTGTGTTATATCTTACTACACATTTATTCGTACATTATTAGATTACCCATATATGTCATATACGATTATATATTGGTCGATATGTAATAAGATGTAATTATATGTGGAGTCGTATTAAAAAAATAAGAGGGAACAAATTTTTATATAACTATACTTTAAAATATGCATTTATTTTTTTAAATTAACATACATATTTGTATAAAGTAATGCATGATTATATGAAATCGTTTATACGCGTGGCTTTATATAATATTACGTTATTTTATATGTGTCTTTATACAGTTTTATCTGAGAAATGGGCCCATATAATTATATAAGTTTGCATTACTTTAGTTCTAATTTGACACTAACAGATTAAATTACATCCGAATGATGGTGTGGTGCAATTTAATCGGATACACTCTAATTAATTTCTGTTGAATTTTACCCAACTTATAGTAGGAAACTATACTCCTACTATAAGTTGGGCAAATTTACTCTATGTGTGTAAAAAAAAAATACGCACATTGAGAGTAAGTTGGTGAACACAAAGTTGGTAAATTTATAATGGAAGTGCGTAAAATTTTGATAAAATTTATAAATAAATGTGTAATTTTATGAAATTTCCGTGTAAAAAATTATGATTTACGTGCAATTATACGTATAAAATGCGTAAAAATACATGTTTATAAGCGTAAAAATACATATTTATAAGCGTAAAAATCCCGAAAAAAGCGTATATTTACCATTGCTGTGGTAAGAAAAAAAACAGCCCAAAAAAGAAAAAAAAAATTTTTTTAGAATGAGTTTTATTAACAATGCGTTATATAAAAAAACTTAACAATCAATATATAAAAAGTTCTGTTTATATACAATGCAATGTTATAAATTAAAAGAATATATTATATTTTGAAAATATTTTTACACAATTAGGCTGCAAACATTTGAAAATTCCGTTTTTATTTTTTTATGGATGTATAAATGTTTTTGGTACATTACCAAGTTTTTTAAAACACAATCACAAATATTGCATTTATACATTTTAATTTATTTAGTAACACAAAAACACACAATAATTAATAATCTTTAGTTTTATTTAATCTTTTTTTTTATTTTTAAATCTGTTTTTTTTTCAATTAAAAAATGCTGAGTATTTATTACTACTACAAGTTAGTATATTTTCTTTTTTTATTGTAAACACATAGTGGGTAAAAATACTGTAAGCGTGTATTATAGTATATGAAAGTGTGCGCAAAATAGTTTTACGCATTTTGATGTATAAATTTACCGAATTTGCGTAATAATACATGAAACATTACTCGTTTTATAGTAGTAAATTTACAATCATTTTTTAGAGTGTATATAATGGTATAAAATTATATTTGAACTGATACAAAGATATACAAAATCAGTTCGGTATTTGCTTCAAAAACTTCATTGAAACCCGAAATATTTGCCAAAATAATTACCTGCAGTGCGAATTTAGCTTCAAAGTTATTAACCCGTTCAGACCTTAGTCACTTGCAAAAAGTTTACGACTTTCAAATTTGTAGGAAATTCCTTTCCATTTCGAAATTTTATTTTATTTATAAAATTGTCTTTAAATTACCTAAATGAAGTTAGTTGTTTAATTAATTTAGATTTTTAAATGCATTAATCAAATCTAAAACTATAGTAAAAACTTCTAATGTTACAAATGAAATATGTTGCCTTTTTCAAACAGAAAAGAATAATCTTTCAAAATAAGCAGATTTAAAGGGTCCTTCCTACATCTTGTTGTGTAAATATAAGGTGTAGAAATTTAAAAGCCAAAAAGGAATCATAATGCGTATTCAAAAGAAAAAATTTGGGAGAAGTTTCTTAAGTCGGCTTAGTTGTCTTATCAAAAGTCCGCATTTATAATAATTCACAAAATGAGAAAGGAAATTATTCTCAAGTGCTTTGATGTAAGATATAACTATACACAAAAGAAGATTGACAAATTTTCTAATGTGAACCTGTATGGGGTAATATACAATTTAATTCAAAATTAAATTCTGTTCTTTTAATTATGATATAATATCTAAATGTATATTATTTTTAGTGTCCGACCGAACAGTTCGGCCAGAAAATGCATTCGGTCTGTATTCGATATTTTAAAGCATTATGGACAAATTTGGCGGATGGAAAAATGTTTATTGGGCTGATTAGATGCTATTTTGAGTGTCAAATTTGAAGAAAAGTCTGTAGTTAAGCAATGAATTCACTGTTCGGCCTCAGAAAGTTCGGCCAAATTGAAAATAGTTCGGCGGCCGAACTTTTAACTTTATAGCTAAACTTCGGCTTTTCTCTTAAAGTTTATACACAAAATCGAATTAAGTCGGCTCAACAAACATGTTTCCAATACCAAAATTTGTCATCATTGCCTCTAGATATCAAAAAACCGACAAAATATAGTTTTTTGGCAGAACTGTTCGGTCGGACACTAATTATTTTGTATTTTCTAAATGCAATATACAATTATATATTGATCGAAATGAGATTAAAAGCAAATATATATGATAGCATATTAACATTTTTCTACAAAAATAATTCTGTATATGAATTTATATAAGTATGTTCGGTTAAATACATTGACAGACAAAAGCATATAAGTGTATATACAATAATTTATTATTATATACAAACGTTTTTCCACGGGATCATATATAATTATGTGTTAAGTTGTATTATACATATGGTACCTTATATAAGCATATCTTATATTTCATAAAAAAATATTTTTTATAAGACAGTAGATATTATATCTTAAATTATATAGGGTATGTGTCACCATATTTAATTACATATTATGTTATATATGACAATGTATTATTATATATGACAATAAATCTATCATATCTTATTATATATAGCATATATGCTTAATATCTTATTTAATAAAGGCTTAGATATAATAATATATCGTTAGATATGTTACCATATAAGAAACGTATAATAATATATGGCTATACATGACAGCATATATAATATAGTACTATAATACATTTTAAGATGAAAAAGCATGAGACAATATATAAATTTTTTTACTTGGGTTCTAAGAATTCCGTAAACTGAAACACATGCAAGAGGGATGTTCACTTGAATTGGACAAACCAAATCTCCAGTTTTTTTTACATGTGTCCATTGTGATTATTGAATGTATCCAGTGATTTCCCGTCCCGGGATTCCCGGCAATCTATGCATTTTTCTGTTCCGGCAATCCCGGGAATTTGGTTCGGGAAAATTATAATAACTACACCTTAATTTAGACAATTAAAGTCGCTCTAACTCGCTTATACAAAAGTTTGCCATTATAAAAAATTCTCCAAAATACCGTGTTTGACCGAACTCATCGGTCAGACGAAATTTAAATACAAATTACGTACTTTTCTCTTTTGTATTTAAAAACTATTTATATAATTATTTTTTTTCTTGAATCCAATCTGTTGCGTAAAGTACAGTAGTATTGTGAATCTACCTTTAAAATTTTTTAAACTGAATTTGTTTTAGTCAACCTCTAAGATTTAGAGAAAGTGCTGCTACAAAATTAATTTCTCTCAGACTTAAGAAAACCCGAAAATTTTGAGAAAAGCCCCAAAGTTAAAATAGAGACTTATCAAAAATTTGCTCAATTCAGTAAATGTTTGCTCAATTTACTAATTTCTTTCCTGTTATTAGAAAATTTTCTGCAAGAATCCTCCCAGCAAAAATGTTACTGACTTCTTTTTTGAGTGTGAAAACGACTTAAAATTACACCTAAATTAACTGCAAATGTAATTAAAAATGCGATGACTACATTTGCCATAAAAATTACTAAAAATTGTAGTTATTATCAACTATTAAAAAAATAGCTCCAATATTAGTAAAAATAACTGGCAAAACAATTAAAAACAACTAACAAAATATTACTGCATATAAAGAGTGGAAGCTAACAAGGGTATAAAGACCATTTTTTTAACATAGCATATATAAAAACACTAAAATGTAAAAAAACACTATATTAAAAAAGTGGTATGTATACCATTATTCATATCCACTCTTCATAAATCAACTATTGTTGTATTCGACAGGCTTAAGTCGATTCCTAAGAAGCTAAGAAGTATTAAATATACTATATGGAGAGGGTAGTATGTTTTATATATTGAAAATTAGACTCTGTGCGTTGTCGCTTAAACATTCTTTACAAAATATTCATAATCATTAAGATTTGCCAGTCCGGGTCGGGATACATTCCTTGCTAGTTTTTCGTAAGAAATCACTTTTAGTTATATATTATGTCTGCTCGTTGGTCAACATAGACTAAAATAGATCCAGAGATAGGGCAAATACTTACAGATGGATAGAGAAAAAATTAGTAAACATTCTTTGTTAAAACTACTAAAAATTAGTTAAAAATTCAGTTGCAGAAAAAAATTAGCAGATTTTTTTGCTAAATATTAGTAAGATAAGAATAACAAAAATAAATCTGTTGAATCTACAAATATTTATTTATATTTGAGCTAAATTTTATGTAATTGAAAGTAACAAATGCATGTGCTAAAATCAGCAAAGAATTTGGTACATATTAGTAAACAAAAAAATTACAAAAAATGTGAAATTTTTAAAGTTCTTTTTTTAGATTTTTTTTTTGCGAATAAAAATCTGTACTTCTGAAATTGTTTGTTTAGCAAAAATTTCTGTTGATTTGTGTAAAATATACTGTTATTTGCATTCTACTAAATTAAAGGTAAATATAGAACATTTTTTGTTGATATTGCAGTTTTTGTTTGCTGTGTTTAGTCTACAAATATTTGGTAAAAGTTTTTGCTAATTTTAGCGGAGTAATTTGCTGTTTTCAATTAACTAAAATTCAGCTCAAATAAAACTAAAATTCTGTTAAGTTAACAGATTTCTCTTTGCAAACCAGGAACTTTGTTAATATTTAGTAAAAAAAAAAAATCTGTTAATTTTAGCAGTTTTTTCTCTGCAAGCTAAATTTTAGCTAGTTTTTATTAGCTTTTTCTGCTATTTTTAGCTAATTTTTTTTAGCTTTTTCTGCTATTTTCACAGGTTTATTTCTGTGAGTGCTCCAGTTTTGAACCGGAAAGTACCTTTTCAGTGGCCGAGTAATTTGCAAGAATATTTGGTGTACATTGGATGCACTGACTGGTTTAAAATGTTACTTTAATAAAAACAGAGCAAAACGATTGCTCATCTTTATTAAGTCTTACTTTTCGGTACTAAAATAAAAAATATGTAAAATAAATACGCTTTTAAATTAAAAAATATAAGGAAAAAAGTTTTGTTTGAATACCGAAAATATTCAATACCGAAATACCGATTCGGTATTGGGAACCCGAATTAAAACGTTATTTAACTAACTAATTGGATATGAAGTAAAAATTTTAAGCTTTCAAACACTCATACTTTGGTTTCTATATATTCGCTATATTTTTGGTTATTAGGTGATCCGAAAATTTTACTATTTTTGGTTTTTCTACGAATAAAATCGTAAAAATTAAAAATACCGCAAAACGCCGAAATAGGTGTTCACTTATTTTCCATTTACTATAAAAATATACAACTTTTATTAAGATCTGGAGTTTCATGCAGTAAAAGGTTACAAAAAATTGTTTAGCAACAACTTCAGATTTTTGGCATGGAATAAAATATCTTGAGATTGTTCATGGATCTTCTCGACGAGACCTACAACTTACACTAGCTCGTTTTTATGTATATTTTCACTGTAGCATAGTGTAATCGTTCAGAAACTGATGATTTTTTTTAAAGAAAAAAACCTTTTTATAAATTGAATTATTAAATCAAATTGTAAACAAATTAATGCAGAATTTAGAGAATTTCGTTAATTAGCAAATTTAATTCTAATTTTCAACATTAATGTTGAAATAACGTTAGAAATTTCAATTATTTCATTTATTTTTTTAATAGTCGATAACTTAATTAATTAACATATAATTAATTACTCTATAAAAACAATTTGCAAATATTATACTTTAGTATGAAACCCTGATAAAGTTGTTACAAATTAATGTTATTAATCTCTATACATTAATAATAAAAACTACAACAGCGCACTATGGGCTCACATAACTGCAAAGTGTCGATTATTTGAAATTTAGAAATCAAGTTTTTTATAATTAAATTTAGTATCGGATGAAAATAGATAAAATTCTGCATTACTAGTTGTCAAAATCAATCAACTAAGATGTTTACTTTTTAGCAGTGAGCTGTCAAAGTTTGACAATTTTTGATGCTTTTGCTAAAAGTGAAAAAAATAAAATTCTTTGCGATTCAAGTGCTTATTTTTTCTATTAAATCATTCAAAAATAGAACTTTAATGATGGAAACTTAAACTTCAGGTATTTTTAATAAATTATATCGACCTTTTCTATTGATTAATTTAATTTGTTTAGAATAATCTAAAACGGGCTTTCAAGGTCACTTCAAAACATAAAATAAAAGACTATTTATTTCATTTTTAAACTATCCGACGTTTCGCTGGGGAATTTTTCCAGCATCTTCAGGGATGAATTTTTATTTCAATCAATTAGTATAATATAAATACTTTTTTTAATGAAAATGAAAACTATTCAAGTTCGAGGCCATACTCTATATTTCTTTATTAGGATATTGCCCTAACAAATAATCTATACAGTCTTTTGTTTTCAAATTTATTATTTGACCCTTTCAGGAATATGTTGATAGATCAATTTTGGGAATTTTCTAGGTTCCCATCATCAGAACACGTTTTGAAAAGGTAACAATTCCATGCCAAACATCAAACATTCATATAAACTAGTTTACTCACTACATGAGAACTAATATATGAGTTTGAAGTTAAAGATTATAAACATTGTTAAAAAAATAAATTGAAAACTTGTTTGTTAAAATATCAAACTAATACTTTTTTTGTTTAAAAAAAAATTTGTGTAAATATTTTTAATAATTTTTTTAAAAAATGCCCAAAATTGGGATATTTTCCACATTTAATGGGCAGCACTTATTAAGTTAGTTTTAGTTGGGTTTAGTTTTATAGATTTTAAAAAAGTATATAATTATGAATATAATAAACGCGTATCAATTTTTTGTTATTTTCGTCTTTGTGTAAAAAGCCCAGCAAAAACATGGTAATGACTTCTTATTATTTTATACATTACTTTGTAATGAGTACTTATTACATTCTACATTACCTTAAGTAATTAAATAAGAATCTTATAATGTATTACTCTCATAAAAAAAATAATTGGTGAACAAAAATAGGTTATTCATCTTATTACTTCCAGGTAAAATATAATGAAATATTTTTCTGGAAATCTATTTTTAGGCTCATTATAATTCGTCTTTTTGTAAGCTAAAGGGTAAGCTGTTGGTTTTGGTATATCTTGAACAAATTTACATAGAAGAAAAATGAATTTATGTTCTAAACTATCAAATGCTATATGCCTCATTGGGATATTGTATAGAGCAGTCGCCTGTTAATCTCACGACACGGGTTCGATTCCCGGCTTGACCATGTTTTAAAGAAAAATTCTAAATTCTAATATGCCTCAGTGACTTAGGGTAGTAGAGCAGTCGCCTGTTAATCTCACTACCTGTGATCGATTATCGGCTTGACCATGTTTAAAATAAGTCAATTTTTTTTTTAATTCGTAATTTGTTTCAAAATCTATTTTAAGACCCATTATTTTTTTTCTTCTTCTAATGACTTATTATTCATACCCTTGTATGCATATAAGTAACCCATTATAATTCATATTTGAGTAAGGCTGCCAGTAATGCATAACTCATTTCGTTTGGAACATTTCATATAAAAAAAGTTAGAATTATAATATAAAGGACAATACGTCCAATACGTTTAGATTACTAGGCTCATTATTAGTTAAGGTGGGTTTTTGTTGGGAGTCTGGTTGTCAATTTACAGTAGGTTAAAAATATTTTTAATACATTTAGCAAAATTCAAGCGATTAAATTGCTTTCCAATCACGACCACAAATGATTTACTCATTTACATTACACATTACACTTTGCCCGTAAATGCAGCCGGGAAAAGTCCAATGCTATATATAGCATAAGCAAGAAATATGAGCACAAAAAAATACATAATTTACCAACTTCGGAATTAGAGTTATCAGTTTTGCCAAATATTTCTGATAAAAATTATGATGATGATTATTATTATTATTATAAAGATAGAGATAAAGAAGATGCTGATAAAGATAGCGATAATGATGTTGAAGTTTATGATAATGAAGATTATGATAATTGGGATATTTATGATGAATTTGATAATGCAGAGGAACACAATTATTTCAATATCTTTTATTATTTTTCCTTGCAATTTTTTTTTCTAAAATTCTGTGTTTTATGCATTTATGATTATTATTTATCAATAAAAAGTTATAATATTTTATCACGTGACTTCTCTCAAATAAATTTGTACATTTATGGGATTTGGTAAAAAACAAAAAATGGATTTTAAGTTTAATTTATACTAATATAAATAATTATAATATATTAATTCTTTGAATTTTTTACTAACACATTAAGTACGCTCTAATTTCCAATTTGATTTATTAAATTATCCCTTTTCGTTGTAAAGTTGCAGCCAAAAATGTGAACTAAGATCCTTTTTTCTAAAAAACTAAAAATAAAACGCCTAACAGGTTAAAAAACGTTTTTCCTCCATTACTTTTTTTACAAAGTGCTGTGCTTTTATGTATTCCTCAATTAAAAGTTGTAATTGTGAAAGGCGTGGTAGAGAAGAATGGGTGTGTTTTCTAAAAATCATAACTACATTGCAAATTATCAATTTTTTCTGAATCAGACTGCGCAGTTTCTGATATTGAACCTTCGTCAGTGACCCTGTTTTTTGAATTTTTTTTTTGAATAATGTAATATTTGTTATGTTTTTATTTGTTCGATTGCGTCTATATGAAATTTTCTGTGCAATCACTGACCGTGGTATAGATAAACTGATTTCTAATGCCACATGCTCTCGCACTACACGTTAGACAGACAAATATTACATTATTCAAAAAAAAATTCAAAAAACAGGGTCACTGACGAAGGTTCAATACCAGAAACTGCGCAGTCTGATTCAGAAAAAATTGAAAATTTGAAATGTAGTTATGATTTTTAGAATATACACTCATTATTCTCTACCACGTTATAATATTTTCACTCTTGACTTTTTTAAGCTAAATTTGTATACTCGTATTTATGGGATTTAGTGAAAAACAAAAATTGGAATTTAGATTAAATTTATTCTAATAAAAATACATATTATGTAGTTATTGTTTAAATTTCTTAATAGCACATTATGTACACAGAAAAAACTAAAAACGGGTTTCAATTAAAAAATTTATTGAATCAATTAATATTTTAATTGATTTTACACCTATCACGGCAATGATACTATCAATTAAACCTTTTATTAAAATTAAGAAGGAAAAAAAATTTTAAATAACTTCTACAAAAAAAATATGGTACTGACAAAAAAGTGTGTGATCTAGACGTTGGTATGTGTGTTTTTTTGCTGTTTGTGTGTGTGCTTGTTTTGTTTGTTAACTTCAAATGTATTTGGTATTTTATACTGAAAATTTTCTATTTAAGCATACAGTGTATGAAAAAATAATATGATAATTGCGTCTAAAATAAAATATGTATTTATATATTTAAAAGTCAATTAAAATATTAATTGATTCAATTAAATATTTGTTAAGAAACAAATTGAATTCAAATCAAATCTTTGATTAGATATTTTAGTTTGATGATTTTTTCTGTGTACGCTCTAATTTCCAATTTGATTTATTAATTTTTCGCTCTTCGTTTTAAAGTTAAAGTCAAAATTATCAACTAAGATCTTTTTTTCCGAAAAACAAAATAGAGCCTACAATGTTAATAAAATTTATTTTTTCAGTTTTTTTTACTAAAATGCTTTGTTTTTATTTAGTTTTGATAACTCATCAATAAAAAAAAATTATGTTTGAAACTATGCCTTCCATGAATTAATCGCCATTCTGGGTATCATCGAACCCACTGTGCGGCGACCGAAAAACTCATATTTTATTGATATACTTCATTGTCCCAAAACAACGCAACCACCAACCAAGTCAAACCAAACCCTTTTGACATTTTATAAATTAACCCTTTTTGCACAAGGCAAATGTTAAATAAATGTCTTATATGGAAGAATTTACATTAATTTATATTTATGAAAAATATTGAAGCAAATACAGTTTCAATTAGAAGAACATCGACAATAGGTTGTCCCGAATATGTAGAGTTGTCAAAACCGGTTTCCGAATTAGTCTGCAGTTGTAAAGCGCCAAAATCATCACAAAATGCATTTTTAGTCATAGGTTTAAAGGCTGAAACATAATTGACTTAATTGATTGAAGTCATTTGTTGGTATGAAAAGAAAATTAAAATTTTTAAATTTAATGAAAACGAAAATGAAAATTATTCAAGTTTGAGGCCATACTCTATATTTCTTTATTAGGATATTGTTCTTACAAATAATCTATAGAGTTTTTGTTTTCCAATTTATTCTTTGATCCTTTCAGGTTCCCATCATCAGAACATGTTTTGAAAGAGGTAACAATCACATGCCAAACATCAAACATTCATATAAACTAGTTTACTCACAACATGAGAACTAATATACGAGCTTGAAGATAAAGATTATAACCATTGATCAAAAAATAAATCGAAAACTTGTTTGTTATGTGTAAGGTGCACCTCTGGTATATTCAATACACATTTTTTGGTTTTCTCTCCTTTTTTTTTTGTTTAGTTTATAAACAACACATTTAAATAATTGTATTTCTAAAATGTTGTTTCATACCAACACCTGACTTAAGTCATTTAAGCCAATTATGTTTCAGCCTTACTTCTCCACAAAGTTTCGTCAAAAAATCTTCAGCGGTTTAAGTCCGGTCCGCAAGAGGGTTAAATTTATTTTACAAGACTATTTTTATTTATAAAATAACTAAGTTAAATGACATCATCCAAATTTGTAGTAGTAACGTTTGTAAAAAATTCAAATACCACCAATACAAAGCAATTAAAAAAATCGGAAAACCGATTATTCGAGCCGGGTTTTAAAATAAAAAACCTAAAATCGGGTTTTAAAAAATGCGGATTTTCAAGTATTCGAAAACCGGGGTTTCAAATAGGTCAAATATTTGACAACTACACTGAAACAATTAGCTTTCATGATATTAATAAAACAATTTCATAGAATTTTTCTCGTAGATTCATTTTCCAAGAAATTTTATTAACATTAAGAAATTTTTCATAAACTTGGACCATATTGGAAAAAATTTTACGTTTGGTAGTTCTCAATAATCCTGACATATGGTTCCAGCAAGATGGAGCTACAGCACATACCGTGAGAGACACAATGGCGATTCTACGAAAACTTTTTGATGACCAAATAATTTTAAAAAAATGTTGATTTTGCGTGGCCACCTCCTTAACCAGATTTGACGCCCCCTGATTTTTTTGTAACGTAACGTAATGCAAAACATCTTGAAAAGAGCCATTAAATGCCAAAAGGAAAATGGACGCCATTTAATGGATATAATTTTTCATACTTACCTAAATTAATTTTTAAATTATACTTTCATTTAAAAACAAATAAAACAAAAAGCTGTAAAAATAAAAATGTTATAAGCATTTCAGTAGAAGGGCCACTCTGCATGAAATTGTTTAAAAAATCTTATAAAACGGTTCTTTGCCTTAGTTCCAATGCATTTTTCAAGACATTTATGAAGATTAATTAATTCAAGGAACTTCTTAATATTAAACAATTTTATGAAACTATTTCATAAATTCTATAAACGTTTCATTTTCGGAATGATTCATTAGTTTTATGAAGATTTTCATTAATTCTACAAACATTTCATAAACATTGACTTAAGCTGTTTCACAGACTCTGAAAAGTTTCAAGGGACGAGTTTCAGTGACAATTTTCATTAAAGCTATAAAGAAATTCATTGTTGAAGTGAATATAATTCTCTCGGGATATTCGAATATGGCAAGTTTTCGAGTTGATTACATGAATACCACTCAATCAATGCATATTAAAGAGCTGAATATGAATTCGTAATTTTTAGCTTATTACTGGAAAAATATTTTTAAATTTTCTGTAATGTAATTTTGGGTCCAAAAGAGGATTTTTTAGACTTTAGACCAAGTGCAAATTTAAAAAAAAAATAAAAAGTATGGAAATTGTACCTGCTCAAAACAAAAAATCCTCTGGTGGTTCAAAATTACTTTACTGAAAATTTAAAAATAGTTTTGCAGTAATAAGAAAAAATGACGAAATTTTTGACAATTATTTAAAAAAAAAAAATGCTAAACTTGTTTTGCTCAAAATGCACTACAACCGGTAACTTCAATCGCTGGTAGGCAACTGAAGATGCACTTCAAAAAATGTTTTCTCATTTTTCCAATATTTAGCTCTTTAATACGCATCGATTGAGTGGTATGCCTAATTTTTTTTTTCGGGACAGCCTAATCGACAATCAGTAGGCGTTAGGAAAAAACCATATAAACATGATGACCAAACCTGTAGGTAAACTCCCCAAAAATTAGAAAGATTGATAATTTTTGATATGATTTACAAACGAAGATAGACAATTTAATATACAATATAACATGTATTTCCCCGTCTATACTGTAGTCTAATCTCGACAAAAGAAAGGTGGTATTAATAAATGTTTTAATATCAATTTAATATTTGTCATGCACGCAAAGTTTATAAAGGCTGTTCTATTTTTATTTGGAATTTCATGAATTATTGCTATTAGAGAAAGGATGAGGTTTTTAAATTGTTAAAAT
Source organism: Delia radicum (assembly GCA_021234595.1). Classification (NCBI taxonomy): domain Eukaryota; kingdom Metazoa; phylum Arthropoda; class Insecta; order Diptera; family Anthomyiidae; genus Delia; species Delia radicum. The sequence continues at coordinate 22,087,692 of CM037853.1, read as the reverse complement.
ACCACTCATCTAGGGTTGCCATATTTAACATTGCAAATGCTTGACATTCTCAAAAAAAATTTTTGATTTTGAAAAACAAAAACAAAAACACTCGTGCGTTAGAAGTTGTAAAGGATGTAAATAAAAAAATATTTTACAATTTTAAACGTCAATTGTGAAAATGTTATAAAAGCTAGAACGCAAACTGAAACAGTTTTGCAATCTTTGAACTTTATGCTATAAACACATAGACGACTGCAGCTACACGACTACAGCCTGTCAAAAATAAAATACACACGTTTATATGAAAACGATTATTTTGGATAGGATAGGATAATTTCTATTTTTGTTGGCTACAAAACAAAAATAGTGTTGACAATAAAACAAAATATGTAACAAATAAGTGCTTAAAAATATTTTATATTGTTAAACACAAAAAACGTCGCAACATTAAATGCTTTAATTGCATTAATATTCAAGAGGGGTTAGAATTATTTATTTTTACGTTATAACCCGCCTAGCAATTGGAAGATTGTTTTTTGATAAATCACCAAAACGAGTCTTTTTCGAGTACTTTTGGTGATCAATAACTGATTAATCACTTACACGGTTAAAAAGGGACTCGAAAATGTTTCGCGCTTATGAGTAAAAAGTGCTTGTTTTGAAACGCAACAACAAATTATATAGCACTCGCAAATCAATCTTCTAGGTGTTTAAAATGTAATTGTTTTTTTCGTTAAATAAGATCACAATTTGCTCATCTAGAAGATTGAAAACTGCTTGATCGCAAATAGATAATGCAGGTGTTTTAAATGTGATTAGTTTTGTTTGTTTTGGAGCAGAGAGATGATTAAACACTGCTTGTTTGTTGTTTTTTTTTTTCTTAAGATTAACGGGATCATTTTTGCGTATTCTTGAGTAAATGTCAACAAGTTGGATATTTGTCTAGATATAAAAGTTTCATTGAAGTGTAAGCAATGATGTAATGAATGAATGAAAATGTACAAATTTTATTTTTAAGTTTTTGTTTCCTGTCGAAATGACAATAGTTTTTGTGTTATGTTAGGTGTAGTCTTATATTTGTGTTAATTTAAAAAAATACTTACTTTATGTAGTAGTTTTTTATTAAAAATAAATCTTAATTTAAATTGAATATTATTCTTTTATTTCTTTTAAGAAAATAAAAAATGACTCACAGCTTATTTCGTGTGTTAAACTGTTAAGAACATATTTGTTAATATTTTTAACATTAACTTAAATATTAAGTCCAAATGGGTATTTTTTTAAAGATATATTATTTTTTATTATATTTACAAGAAAAAACTTAAAAAAAAATCAAATCTTTAAAAAAATGCCCATTTTGAATAAATATTTAAGTTAATGTTAAAAATATAAACAAATATGTTCTCTAAAGTTTAACACACGAAATAAGCTGTGAGTCACTGTATATTTTCACATGACTAGAAAAAGACTCCGAAACAGACTGATAAGGGACTCAAAAAAGACTCCCAAACAGACTGATAAGTGGCTCTAAAAAGACTCCCTAACATAATGATAAGTGACTCAAAAAAGACTCGTAGCTTATTCGAAGAAGACTCATAAATGACCATAAAACGATTCGAAAAAGACTATAAAATGACCCAAAACTAACAAAAAAACAGTGTCATAAATGAGTCATCAAGAAGAGTCGCGGCTAGGGTACCATTTTCTACCGACAAATGTATCATTTATGATCAGAAAATGAGAGCATATTCCAGCTTTTTAGTCGCGCAGAAGTATCATAAAAGACTCGAATATGATTAAAATTTTCAAAAAATGCTGGGTGGGAATAATGTATTATTAATAATTAATTGTATTTTTAAGTCAACTTTATATACGTGTCTACAACCATGCATGTTGTTCTATTTTAATAAAGCAAAAAAAGATAAAATTGGCACTACTGAAATAAAAATTCATTTGTATAAAAAACAGCTGTTTACTATGTTACAAAATAAATAAAAACACTTTTCGTTAAAAAAATTTTTATTGGACAGTTTTATATCATGTCCCCATATCCTTCAAAAGGACATCAATGGATATATTAATTATTTTTCTTCGTTTTTTATTCTAATTTAACGTAATTTTTTCTATAAACTAGTGTAAGTCGGTTTTTCAATATCAAATTTGATTTGAGCATTAAAGAGTTAAAGATGTTTTTATAGCAAAGTGTTGTAATTTTGTACCCCCTTTTTTTAACCAATAAACGAGCTATTCCGCAACTAAAAAAATGCGTGTCTAATATTTTTTATTCTCAACAACACACTCTCACAAAAATTCTAAAATCTCATCCAACCGAATCAATTCGGTTGCTGCAACCTCGTAAATTCGATTGTCCGAACCGAATTCAGTTGTCACAACCGAAATCGGTCATCATAGCCCCCAATTCGGTTACAACAACCGAATTCAGTTGTGACAACCGAATTAATGAGGCTGCAGCAAACGAATTTACTATGTGGGTACATCTTCTAGTTTTATTAAAATCTTCGGATTCCCCTCTGTATAGTTTCCTTGTTAGATTATATATATAAAAACAATACTATGTAGGTAAAGGTCACTGCAAATGTGGTTAAAAACAAATGAAATTTCATTTAAAGAAAGGACGACTTACATTTCAGTAAATTCAACTAACATTGGCATTTGTTTTTTAATGTTCAAAAAAATACCCACAATTAAAAAGGGTCCGCCAAATAACTTTTTTTTTTTGAAAATGCTATAAAAAAACTACTGAATATTTTCTCAAATTTCTTTTTTTATTTGAAAGTACAATTCTTCCGGTTAATAATGGAAAATAATTTCATTCAAATGGCTGCCTCGGCAGGCCATGCAGTAGCCCACACGATCAGTCTAATTTTAAGCACATTATCGATTGTGTGCAGCTGTATTTCACCAATGGATTCACGAATATTGTCCTTTAAAGCGTCAATTGTCTCTGGCTTGTTGGCGTAACACTTATCTTTGACGGCACCCCACAAATAGTAGTACAACGGTGTCAAATCGCAGCTCCGAGGTGGCCAAACGACATCAGCTCTGCGGCTGATAATGCGATCTTTAAAAACAGGGCGCAAAACATCTAGTGTAGCTTCGGCTGTGTGGCACGTAGCGACGTCCTGTTGAAACCAAATGTTGCCAATATCCTCCTCTTCAATTTTGTGAACAAAAATTCGTTCAACATGGCCCGATAACGATCGCCATTGACTGTAACGGTCACTCCTTGCTCACACATTCTCCAACATTACCATGATTTTCAAAGTAATGTCGCAATATTTCCCAGCGTTGTTCAAGCGTATACACAACCATATTCGTTCAGCGGAAGGATAAAACTAATTATCTGTCAAATCAGACATGAGCTAAGTGTTACCATTCACGAAATAAGCACTAGTTGAAAAAAAAAAACGTTAGATGGCGGACCCTTTAGTAAAAAATAAACAAACATTTATTTTTTTTAATTTTTTAAATAACAAAAAGCTACTGTAAAAAATTAATGTAAAATCATAAAACAGTCATTTGATGTGGTTTGTTTTTTTAAATGAACTACAAGGTTACAAATGTCTGACATTTACATTAAAAATAAAGAAACTGTATTACAACCCAAACAACTAATATTTTTGATGCAGAAGTTCCCTGAGCGTAGTTAACAAAATATCAATTTCGGAACTCGTAAGTTTAGATTATCCCTTTAAACACATTTTTTAAACTAGTACACAGCTAGTTCAAAGTGACTGTTTTGTGAACTAGTTTGTATTTACTAGTCCGAAAACTAGTACATTTTTGAACTAGTTCAACCATTTTCTGCTGGGTATTTATGTTTTATCAAAATTCACTAGTTATACAAAAATGTTAATTTAAATAAATCATTAAATTATATTAATGACTAAAAAGGTAAAAGATTGTAATTAATTTGTTTTAATAACTTACCGTTTCATTACAATTATTTTTTTTCTGAAAGAAACACAACAAGCACATTAGAGTAAAGGGTATAATATTGTGGCTCCAAAAAAAAATAACAGATATAATTGTGGTCAACCTTTTCATAGTGCATTTTTCAATTATTTTAATCAAATTATGACATCTAACTGTATTTAAATATGTGTTTTATAGTGGTGGTTTACCGTCAGCCAGGAATGGAAAGTTTGATTTTTTATATGAAACTAAAACTAAATACAGTTAATTCATTTGAAAAAATTCTTAACAATTAAAACTCAAAAATGTTCCATATTAAAAAAAAAACTGAAACAGATCTGAATTCAATTTGTGTATGTGAAAGAGGGGAAGAAAAATAAAAATAAGTATGTGTACCATTTAAGCGGCAATCACAGATTAAAGTGGGGTCAAAAATGGCATCATTTTCGTTTAATGGATTTTTTCACGCACTCAAAAATGTTTTGCAGTAGAATCCACTGAAAATTACAATTAATTAACACAACCGTAATTTCAGTTAAAAAGGCTACAAAGATAATTACTGTTAAAATAACTAAAAATCTAGTTGTTTTGAAAAACAACTAACAAATGCAGTAAAATCAACAAACAATGACATAAAAATAACTGATCATTTTTAACTACAATTTTTGAAACAATTGTAAAATTTGGTAAAAACTGCTGTTTTTAATAGTTTTTTTTTTTTATATTTTAAAATAAATTTTTTAAAAAGGATAAATATTGTTTATTTCAATTACAATAAAAATTTGTATTTCCTACATCCTACTTAAAATACAAAGTCAAAATTCAAAACGATTTGTTATAATGAAATTTTTTAATGCTTTGGAGATACAATAAAATTTTCTAACTATTATTTGCTAACTATGAACATATCAGTAAAAACCAGTGCATATAATCTAAATGAGAGTTTTTATAAACCCGATATAATCTACTATTTTGAAATAACTAACAAAAATTAACTGTTTACAGTTTTGGTAGTTGTAAAGGGTGTTTTTTTATACAGGTATAGAACTTTAAGTAGGCAACACTTTTTTAACAGGCATCCATTTTGTCAGCTGTCAAATGATTTATGTTTAGTTTGGTTTGGCATTTCAACATAAAAATCATGGTTCTGTTCGAAATACGTATCGCGCACTACATCCATTTTACGGTCAACATAATCGTCAATCAGGGCAATTAATTCGATTAATTATGGCACGTTTTCGCATCACGTTTACTCTAAATGATAATATGCATCCACAGAGACGTCGTACAGTGCGTACAGAAGAAGTCATAGCTGCTGTAGAGCGTAGCGTAGAGGAAGTCGCCAATCAGTCTATCCGCCATCGTCACAGGAATTGGATATATGTCCATCCACTTTATGAAAGATTTTGCGGAAAGATCTCGGTTTGTGTGCTCACTTTTGGTGAAATTTATTCGTCAATAAACAAAACTGCAGTATTTGTGTATGTTGAGACACCGTTACATCCAGAAAAACTGACTGTTTGGTGTGCTTTATGGGCTGGTGGAAACATTGGTCCGTACTTCTTTAAAAAAAATGCTGGTCAGAACGTTACAGTCAATGATGACCGCTAAAATACCACGATTAGTGACTTTTTCGGTCATGAATTGAACAACCATGATGTGAAGCTGTGGTTTCAACAAGACTGCACAACAAGTCACACAGCTCGTGCCACAATTGATTTATTGAAGGAAACGTTTGGTAACGGCATCACGTTTCGGACCCGTGAATTGGCTTCCAATATCGTTCGATTTAACGCCGCTGGACTGTTTTCTGTGGGAATATGTGAAGTCGCAAGTCTACGCCGATAAGCGCGAAACGATTGACCACTTTGAGGACAGCATTCGCCACCTTATTGCCAATATACGGCCACAAATGTTGGAAAAATTCATCGAAAATTGGACCTTCAGATTAGACTGGTCATATGCAAGAAGTCATATTTAAATTATAATGCCATAAAATTATCTTTCGAATAAAGTAAATTTAATGTCAATTTAAAATATTCATCTTTGTTTTATTCCATTTCAAAGTTATATACCTCTATAAAAAACACCATTTATAAATAGAACAATTTTTGGTCTTCAAAGTTTAGTAACGTCATGCTGCTTGTTAGGAAAAGACCCTAGCCACGTGTTTGATTGCTAAGAAGACAACAATGGAGCAAAATTAATGATTAATAGGTCTGAATATTATGGAGGTACTTACTTTTCTAAAACTTTGGGTTCTAATGAGATCTTTAGCCATATCGAAATACTAGTATGAACGTAGCTTATATGTTTGATTTGCTTTATATTTATAAGTATACGGAGGTTGAAAGCTCGTTATAAATTCAAAATGACATAAAAACAAACAATATTTTTTAGCAAGGGAGGTACCGAACTCGCAGATTTTTTTGAACTTTGGATATGTTGTAAAGAAGCAAATAAGAAGAGACACGTATTTTTCATTAGCTGCCCAATCTCACGTTGAATTGTTTAAAATTCATTTGATTTTGTATGGAAACTTTTCGAAAACTACGCAGTGTTAAAGTACTCAAGGAAGTACAAGTGTTTATACCCATATTGCGTAAATAGTGGGCCCAGAGTTGCATACTATTGAAGTATTTTAATTATAGAGTAAAAAGGCTCTTCGGGAAAAGTCGCATAAAAAGCGAACGGTTTCGAATATTGGAAATAGCTTAGACACCCCCCTGGATTAAGTTTTTTTTTTTTTTTTGTGGAAACTTTCGTTTTTCAAAAAATATATTTTACAATAGTTTGTGCCTCAGCGTCCGTTTGGACATTATTGAGAGTTTAAATAGGTATTGTTATGCATTATTTTTAGCTTAATGCAACGCCAGAATTAACGTTACTAAAAACACATTTTCTTGAATAGCAAAAATAATTGAAAAACTTTGGGCATAGTTTGTACCAGCGAATGTGTCTTCAAAAAGCCTTTCATTTGACACCAAATTTGCTTATAATTACTTTTATTAGAACGATATAAGCGAGAAAAAACGTAAAATCTGTGATCCCATTTAAAAATATTTTACCAGAAAACAATTACGAAACTGTTGTTCGAAAGAAAATTCTAAACTTTTTTTGGTCAAAAAGCACTACAATCGGTAATCGTTGGTAGGGCGATTGATACGCATCTATTGAGTAGTATTCCTATTTTTTTATTCGGGAGACATTATACATAGAATAAATTGAAGTCTCAAAATTTTGTTAAATGGGGACTAAATCGGTTGTAAAGGTACTGCAGTTTTTCCTACACACAGAAAACAGTTTCATTGCTACACTCAGGGAACTTCTACTTTATATGTAGTTGTTTGGGTTGTAATACAGTTTCTTTATTTTTAATGTAAATGTCAGTCACTTGTAGAACAAATCTAAATATTTACTAACCTTGTAGTTCATTTAAAAAAACAACCCACATCAAATGACTGTTTTATTATTTTACATTCATATTTTGCAGTTCTTTTTTGTTATTTAAAAAAATACAAAAAAAAAATGTTTGTTTATTTTTTACTATCATATGTGGTTAATTTTTACTACAATTGTTAGTCATTTTTTGAACATTAAAAAACAAATGACAATTTTAGTTGTATTTACTGTAATGTAAGTCGTCCTTTCTTTAAGTGAAATTTCATTTGTTTTCAACTGCAATTGCAGTGATCTTTACCTACATAGTATTCTAAGTGTACAACCGAATTTTTTGCCAACCGAATTTTTGTAGTCATCTGTACAACGTTAAAATATTGTTGCTGATCTGGTTATTGTAACTGAATTTCTATTAGACTAGCTGAAACTTTCAACCGCACCTACCGAATCAGAAAATTATGATTGTTGGACCAGTCGAAATTATTTTGTAGCAATTATAAAATTAATTAAAATAATACACCGTTTCCATTCAATTATAATTTTTTTTTTATATTTTTATTTGAGGAAAACTTGAAAAAAGTAAATAAAATATAGAAAAAATAGAAGCTAGAAAATTAAGTATTACATATATATAACTAAAATCTAATAGTATTTACATGTTAAAAAAAACTCTTAAAATTAAAGTGTTTTTCTTTTTATAACACATAATTTCAGAGATTTTCCCTGAAGAAAATAGCGTACGAATCTGCAAGTTTACTAAAAGATACATTTTGATGAGATTCTGAAATTGTTTTCTCAATTGCTTATAACACTGCGAGGAAGATTCCAATGCTACGAATGAATTGGGTTAGTATAGTGAAACTCCCTATGTGAAAATAAATCTTAACTCATTAAAGCACGTCATACGCATCATTAAAACATGTTTGGAATATTTTTTAAAGGGCCCTTTAGTGGAAATATTATCAACCAAAGTTGAAACTTTGACAGAATATAAAACTTATACTTTTAAAGATGTTATAAAAATTAAAGTTTTATTTGAGTCATTCCAAAAATTTCAATTAGATTTTTGTCGTTTGGATCTGTTTGGATTTTATTTAAAGTGAGCACATTTCAACGTTCTCTGATATATATGCTGTAGTAAGTAGTTTCTTAATTCTACAGCATCTAAAAGTTCGCCAATTTTAGCAAAACTAAGAAAAATGCATAATGTTTAAGCTGCCCTAACAATTAAGGGTTCTATCCGATTTTTACAAATCTTTCCAAAACGTTTGGAAAAAAAAAAAAACGCTATTTTTCTCGAATATTTCAAAACCTACAACTTCGGTTGTTATTCGAGTTTATCATATGATGTAAACAAGAAAATATAAACAAACTCGTCACGTCTTTAGCTATTACTTGGGTAAAGTATTTATTCACTAATTTTTTGACAACTAATACAAATTTATTTTAAGACAATTGTCTTTAAGCTATGGTCTTGATTTTATGGGTATGACAACAAAAAATGTATTTTAATATGCTTTATTTTTGTTGACGCAACTGAAAAATCATCACAAAACCTTAAAGCTTATTTTAAAATCGGTAAATATAACTAAGATTCAGTAGATATTATTTAGTAAAGCATTTGTAAAAATTAGTTATATAAATTTTTTTATTGCAACAAACATGTAATCGCAGTGTCTAATTATTTGGGAGAAATTAGATTTTGGGCATTTTTAAAGCAGTTGCCACTATCAAAATATTTGAAAAGAAAATATTTTTGTCTGAATTGGTTAGGAACCCAGAATTGAATAGTGCAAACATATAAATTGAGTTGAAACTTCAATTTTTTAGTTACTGAGGACAACAATTTGTTAATATAATAAATATTTTGCCGTTTTAATCAAATTTATGTAAATACCAACAATTTTCTAACTAATATTTTCCCTGTGTGTAGAATCAAATTTACACACGCAGAAAAAACACTTTTTAATATGTTTTCTGGTAATTATATATATGTTTACAATGATTTAAATTTTCAAACCTAAACAAAGATATATTTAAAGTTTTAAAATTGTTGGATATTATGTTTGGGACATGTAAACATAGTTATAATAAACATATATATATATATTTACAGCCAAAAATATATATGTTTGCCGGTAGATGTTTTTCACTAGTTCCAAACATATATATGTTTACAGGCAAACATAATTGTGTTTGTACGCACACATGTAATATTAGAAACTTGAGAAACGGAAAGGTTTTCCAAACAAAAGTATGTTGCCAGCATTTACTTTTCCAGCATTGGCGTTTTTTTTTTCAGCACGCAGATAATAGTTTTAATATACTGAATTTTCCATCTCTGCTATTTACCTTATCATTAAAAAATTAACTACCAATGAGTATAAATTCTAAAGTATGGTGTGCTAATTGAAGTACCTGCACAATTTGTTAAGTGAAATATTAACGTAAAATTATGTTTTACAAACAAGTAGTCATTGCATGTCAAAGTGACATTGTTTCAAAATTGTTTGAAAATAAAATACCAATGCAATTGACACCGCGTTTAAAGGTTAACATTCGAATATCCTTAAATAAAAATGGGGATTAATTAATAAGATAACAGTAAAAATCAAATTGTTTCGTACAAAACTCCTCCTACACATTTTAAATTTAAATTGAATACAAAAGAGTGAAAAGAGCCTTCAAGTGAAAATCGTTTGTACTCTTCATTCAAATGGAAATATAATTTGTTAAAGAAAACAACAAAAAAAAATAAACAACATGTGAAAATGTTCTTTGTGATCTTTTTCGGAGAGAGAAAGATAAATGTAAAATTCAATAATGGCAGGTGTTGACAAATCAAAGAATATTGAATTTTTAAACTATAAAAATTCGAATTATAAACAAAGAAAATCAAAGCGTGTTTATTAAGAAATATCCAAAATAACAGTAAACAATAAAATTCTATAAAAAAAATTCTTAATAAAAATAAATGTTTAGAAATTTTCCTCTTCAATGATTGGTTGTTGAAAAATCAAATATACACCCACTAGTTTTTGAGCTCTTTCTCATTTTCTTGTGTACATTACGTGCTCTCTCTTTGAAATTTTCATATCTCCTTCCTTCATCTCCCTGCTATTCCTTTTTATTTAATATTTGTGTTTAATATTTGATTTTCCACACAGAAAACAAAAAAAAATGTATTTATCGGATCATATAAATAAGGATCGTAAAATTTTCATTTTATTTTTATGATCTTAAACATTATCGTAATTTTTCAAAATATTTATATTACATAGGAATTTATTTATTTAAGAACATATTCCAAGTGAATTTAACCAACACAATATTTATTTTTGAAAATTTTCAGAGGATTTCATTGTTTGTATAATTTTGTATTTGTATTTTTTCATTTGTTTGATCTTGCAAATGAGCCAGCTGGCCGTTAATTACGCCCACCACTCTGTTCCAAATGGACGATAAATGTTTTGAAAGCGTTAAGCTCTTTTAAATTTATTTTGTGTTTTTTTTTCGAAATTTAGCAAAACAAGTATGATATTGTTAAGATTTGTATTTTTTGTTTACTGAAATTTCAAATATTCATTTAAATATTTTTCTTTATTTATTTAAAATTGGATTTTAAACTCAGTGGTTGGCTTTTCTGGGCATTATCCAAAAATATATGCATCGTACGAATGTCTGTTCGGTTGTACTAAAATATTATTTAAATACTAATTTGTTTATTAGTTTATTTAATAATAAATGTATTAAATAATCATTAGTAAATAGTATAGAATTATAAGTATGTATATGAATATATGTTAGTTGGCTAATTTTAAATATATTTTAGTTAAATATAAAGAAATTTTGAGAAAAAAGCGGCAAATTAAAATTTTAAGATATTAAAATGTTTTAAATGCCCAAGTAAAAGTAATATTATATAATCTTATATAATGTGATCCAATTTTGTAAAATTTAATATAGTTAAGTATGACATCATGGATAGTCCATTAAAAAAATAAGTTAGTAGAAAAGTTAGTAAAACATCTTGTAAATCAGGTATACAATTTTTCAGCAAATTTTTTGCTAAAATTATGTTTTAAATTAAAATTTTAGTTATGCTTATTCAGCACTTAACTGTTTTGAACTAATGTTTTACTAATATTTTACTAATGTTTTACTAATTTATTTTGCTAAAAAAAATTGTGATGTTTAACAAATCAATAGTGTGAACGACAACCAGATTATAACTTTTAATATGGTATCAGAATGAATTAGATGTCAAGATGTACACAGAAAAAAAAAATTGCGCCAAGTAAACATTTTGTTGAATAAAAAAAAAATAATCAATTACTTTTTTAATTGATTCAATTAAAAAGTAATCAATATTTTTGTTTATTAAAAGTAATCAATATTATTTAAAATATTGATTACTTTTTAATTGAGTCAATTAAAAAAGTAATTGAGTCAATTAAAAAAGTAATTGATTATGTTTTTTTTATTCAACAAAATGTTTACTTGGCGCAATTTAAGAAATATTTTTTTGTGTGTACACAGAAAAAACTAAAAACGGATTTCAATTAAAAATTTTATTGAAACAATTAATATTTTAATTGATTTTGCACCTACGACTGAAATGATAGTATTAACTAAAAAAATTTGCAGACAGTTTATTAAAACTCTTTCAATTAAAATAATAATAATATCAATTAAAAGAGTTATTGTTTTTCTTTACAACCTCAATTAAAAAGTTACGTTAAATTGATTAAAACTTTAATTGAAACTTGAGAAGAAAACAATGGTAGTTTTAATTGAAAACTCGTATTTTTTATTTTTGTTAAATGCCCCCATTAAATAAAAAAAAGAAATGTAGGTTTGTAAATTAAATTGACATTTTATTTATAATAAAATTAAAGCTTTTTAATATAAAAATATATTATAATAAAGCAAATAAAAGTAAAGACAAAATTTTTGTTTTGCTTGTCTTGTCTTGAACTTTTTCATGTAATTAAATTCTTTTCTTAAAAAAATCACACACAACTTTAAAATGATAGTTTAATGACACTTATACTTATTGAAAATTTAAATATTTGCAAAAATAATAGTTTAATTGTTCTTTTTCGATAAGGTTTGTTTAAATCCACATGTGCACTTTTATTACCACAGATAAAACACGAAACTAAATTAAGTTTTCGTGCGTACACGAATATCTCAACAAAAAGAGTGTTGCAAACTCTAGTGAAATAACTACGATTTTGCGTGTATTTGAAATCGGTAAACTATTCAACTTATTAAAAGTTAATCATTTGCGATTTTTTTTCTTTTTATTTACAAATTAAATAATATATTGATATAATTAATCCTTTGTTTGATTATTTAATCTAAATAAAATAAAAAACAAATAGTTTGCCAAATTTTTAAAAATGTTGTTTACATGTTGTCAACACTGTATAGATATATTAGAAAATTCAATAATTTTTTTAATTGAATCAGTTAAAAAAATTGTTTAAATTGGCATTGATATTCAAACAATCGATTAATTAAATATTTTTGGCCCATAATTTTTTCTGTGTAGTAGTGACGAGGAAAATTATACTAAAAAGTACAACTCTAGTAAGACACATAAAAAAAATCAACCATGGAAGATTTTGCGTTTTCACCGGCTTGTGAAAGTAATTGTCTATTAATTAAATAAAAGACAAAATTTAAATTTAAAAAGATTAAATGTGTATTTGTAGTCAAATTGAGTGGTCAACAGAGGTCGAAATTGACCGGCTGTAAGTCGGCGCACAGCCGTTGCCGTATAATTCTTACTTGCATTAGCCGCCGCCGAAGCATGCGGCTTTCATCGTCTAAAATTCTTAGCCAACTTTGATAGCTAAGCTGAAATGTTAATTTTTTTTAGATTATAGTTAACTTTTAGCTAAGTAGATTACTATAAAATCTTTTGATCTATATATATATAAAAAAAAATTGTTTAGTTTACTGAGAAGTTGGGATTTACGTTTCTAACACTCGTCAACTAATGCTGGAATTTCTTGGAACATCTTCTGATCCAATCAACAACATTGAATTTGAAGTGAGAAAATACTTTGACAATCAAGTAATCGTATCCGAAACAATTGGTTGGTGGAAAGAGCACAAATAAGTAAGTATACAAACTGTATGTGAATTTTAAAAACAGATTATTCTTTTTAGCATTTTCCTAATGTTGCAAAACTGGCCAATTTGAGTTTTGGGATTCCAGCCACGTCAGCATCTTCAGAACAAGTTTTTTCTGTTGCTAGGAATTGCGTTAACGAAAAATGAAGTGGACTCCATCCTGCAACAATAAAAAAGCTATTCGTGCATGATAACATGAAAGACGTGGAACCATTTTTATCAAAATAATCTAAATCTTACAAACTTAAACTTAATTAAAATGCCTTAATCTAGTGTAGCAATAAATTACTTTTACTTTTTTCATCTCTTTTTTTAAAATAAATAAGTCAATTTTGATATAATTTTTATTAAAAATAAAAATTATGTTTTTTCGACCATTAGTTGTGCAATGAAAATGAAAATTCATTCTAGTTGAGAAATGAATTGTGCATTGGTATTAGTTAATTCTGTCTCTTCTTATCGAAACAATACTTGTGTGTACGTAGTGTGACAAAACTCCACTTTAGCCACATTCATCGCTGTGTCGACCGTGGCTCAACTCGTTAAGAGGTGAGATTACGATGCATAGCTTGATGCTGAGGCAGTGAGTTCAAATACCAGTACGACGCCAAAAAATAAAAAGTTGTTCATATAGAGCAAATTAACAATATAAAATACTTTGTTCAATTGACACATAAATTAACCACTGACGAGTCCCAGGAGGGGGACGAAACTGCGGAAGTCTGGTGTATCCCTTGTGTCCGTAAAATTTTTCAATAAAAATGTTTTCTTCTTCTTCTTCCTGTAAAGAGACTAAATAAAGAAAATTATTCAAGTTTGCGGCCATACTTTATATTTCTTTATTAGGATATTGTCCTAACAAATAATCTATAGAATTTTTTGTTTTCAAATTTATTATTTGACCCTTTCAGGAATGCGTTGATAGATTAATTTCGGGAATTTTCTTGGTTCCCATCATCAGAACACGTTTTGAAAGGGTAACAATCCCATGCCAAACATCAAACATTTATATATCAAACTAGTTTACATTTTGTTATTTTTTCGTTTCGTTTCGTTTCTATAATTATCTGCGGCATTAGCGTTCCTTTAAAAGATAGCATCATTGAGACAACCATTGATGTAAGTAGTTGAAAGATAATTTTGTTTATGTTATATATAATAATTTCTATATATTTGCAGATATTACATTAATTCATGTCGTCAATGTGGGCGTATTTTTATATTTTGCAACGTATTGTAAATTATTTTAAAAAGAATCACAAAAATATGTTTTATGATTTTCAGCAAAATAAATTAACTAAAGTAAAAATTTTCTACAAATTTTTTGAGTTTTTTTTTCAGTCAACTAATATTCAGCAAAAATTTTATTAATGTTTAGCAAGGGGTTTTTAGATTCTAATCCACAAAGCAAAACTTTTGCTGAATCTACTAATTTTGTTGCTAAAAATAAGCTCGCTAATTTTCAGCAAAAGATTTTGCTGACATTAGCAATTTTTTTGCAAGCATCCTCCTGACTATAATTTTGCTGACTCAGCCACATTTTTTGCTGACTTTACTAACTTTTTTATTTGAGTGTATAGTAAGTAAGATGCAATTTGACTTGCCACTGTAATTTTTTGTAAAACGCCATATTAAATTGTATCTTACAATATGTTATATCATACGTTATGTATAATTGGATTGGCAGAGTTAAATTAATATATGGGATTAACCCGTTGACGACTGAACTTATACCGCTGGAGATATTTTGACGAAACTTAGTGGAGACTGGGGCCTAGGGATAAAAATAAATGTTGTGCTGCTTTTAGCGCTTTACTGTAATTTTTTAACATATTTAATTGTCTATAGATACATTTTATTACTTTGCGAATAGACTAATTAAGTCTGAAAAATTTTCGTTTACAGTCCCAATGTCTAGAATTGTTAAGTCTGTGGGGCAATATCCGAAGGTCTCAAAGTTAGATTCAAAAAGTATTTTGTTAGATTAGCTCAAATGGTACTACGCACCACGGCATCATAAATCTTAAAATCATCATCATAAAGTTTCCCTAATGGTCACACACTCAAAAAAAAAAGTTTCTTGAAAATTTTGTTAAACGTCATAAAAAAATCTAAATCTAAAATACAGCAATTTTTTGATGAAATTGAGTTTTCAGCAAAAAAACTTTGTTTAACGGTTTTACTGAAAAACTAATTTTAAACTAATGCTTAACTAGTGTTTGTTGCTCACGAAATTGTGCTGATAAACACATGCATAGCACGAGAACAAATAAAAATACGTGATATAGATGTCGCAGCTTGTCTATACGAATTTTAGAGCTCCCTCCACAAAGCTGTCCTTGTTAAAATGATGCTCAGTCCAAATTTGAGCCAAATCGGTTAATATATAGAGGTTGCTACAAATTAGTGATTTTTCAGGATAGAGGAAGGTTTTTGCACAGACTTATAATAAAACTTTTTCTAAGTATTTTCGCCTCCTAAATAAAATATAGGCCGCCTAGTGTACTTTAACAAACATTTGAATCAAAACTTTCGCCTATTTTCCACATATTTCTGAATGTACCTAATGGACTTCCAAGTTTGACACCTCGTTTTATTTATTAGTCGTCAAAAAAAAAAAAGTTGGAATTCGCGAGCTCCCTTAAAACCCTTAAAATAAGCCATTATGAAAATAAATATGGTCTGCCAAAAAAATTCTCAAAAAAATGTTGTTTAGGAGTCGCAGATCGAAATTGAAGTGATCGTAATTTTTCGATCGAAATTAATTTTCTATTTCCGGACAAAAAACATTTAGATGAAATTTTTTGATCGGGAATGTTGTCCGAAGTACAACATTCGCGATCAACAAAATTGATTGGAAATAAATATAAAACTTGGTGTTTTCATTATTGGTATTTTTGTAGTTAATCAGTAAAACAAACTGTTTTCGAACGATTGCACTATATCACGAATGTCGTAATTCGGTTCTATTATTTTATTTGAATCAAAAAATAAAATATAATGAGAAAAAATTAAAAATAATTATTATGATCGCGACACATCAAATCTAAAATATTTTTGGACATAGATTACGACTATGAAATCCAAATTGTAATCGAAGTCGCCGAATTCGCGAAAGTGGAATATTTCATATAAAAAAGTGTTCGAATTTAATCAAGTGGTTTTCGTATTATAACCGCTGTGAAAATTATTTTTTCGCATGGATATATTTCTGTGGAATGTCCTCTAACTGAAAAACTAAAAAAACTAAAATACCAAAAAAAGTCAAAATTTAAGTTCAACTGCAAGGATATCTGTTATCCTTTCTAAAATTAAAACCATATTTATATGATGACAGTTGTTGGTAAGTAAATTGCAAACCTTAGGCCCTATGCTCCACAGGGAGTTAAGCGGAAAAGAAGAAGATTGCAAAACTATAACAAGTTGGATTTTTCAATGACATCGCTTTTAGGCAAAATACCACAAAAAATCTATTTTTTTGAAATCTGTGAAAAACACGATTAATTTAAAAGCCACTAACTTTTTTTTTTTATTTCGATTGCAGATTCCTAATCTTCATTCAAATTAATCTCAGATTTAAGAAACTTGTTCAAGACGTAAACAAGTTGGATTTTTACTTACATCTTTTTATAAAATTTTACAATTTTAACAAAAAATTATATTTTTACGTATAGTTTATTTTTTAAACAGCGAATAATTTTTTTTTTTAATTTTGATTTCATATTCCTAAATAAATTTCGGAAAACCCTTTATTTGTAAGAAATTTTTACAAATTACTAATTCTTAAAAGTTAACTTTTTCTGCGAGCTCTAAATGTTAACGAATTTAGCTGAAACTTGGCACATGCCATTTTTAGACATTCAGGAATAGAGCCAACCATATGGAGATCGTAAATTCGAACGTTCATCTTTTTTTGGACCACTCTAAAGTGCATTTTATAAACATGCTTTTAATATTTCAAAATCTTTGAACAAATCTGAATGTTGTAAGTATAATTCCAAAAAATACTATTTTCGAGACCCCTCTGGGATTCCAAAACACCCTTGCCTCCATAGTTTTTTGCAAATGAGAGCTAAATTTATGTAGGATTAAAATTCATAAGAAAAGAAGATTTTAAAAAAATCTCCGCAATATTGACCAATAAATCATTTTTGCTCGTCTAAGAGGGCAAAAAAAGAATGGTCCATAACTCGGGAAGAGAAGCTGGTGGAACATTTTTACCTCAGATTCGAATTTTTCAAGCACAAAAATTCTTTCGTCTTTGGAGTAGCAAAACTAGCTAATAAAGGGTCCGCCTAACTACTGAATATTTTCTCAAATTTCTGTTTTTTATTTGAAAGTCAATCCTTCCGGTTAATAATGGAAAATAATTTCATTCAAATGGCTGCCTCGGCTGGCCATGAAGTAGCCTACACGATCGGTCCAATTTTTAAGCACATTATCGATTGTGTGCAGCTGTATTTAACCAATGGATTCACGAATATTGTCCTTTAAAGCGTCAATTGTCTCTGGCTTGTTGGCGTAACACTTATCTTTGACGGCACCCCACAAATAATAGTCCAACGGTGTCAAATTGCAGCTCCGAGGTGGCCAAACGACATCAGCTCTGCGGCTGATAATGCGATCTTCAAAAACAGGGCGCAAAACATCGAGTGTAGCTTCGGCTGTGTGGCACGTAGCGCCATCCTGTTGAAACCAAATGTTGCCAATATCCTCCTCTTCAATTTTTGTGAACAAAATTTCGTTTAACATGGCCCGATAACGATCGCCATTGACTGTAACGGCCATCAAAGAAAAACGACGAAAGAAGAACGACGGTAAATTGATGTTGATGGCGCTTCACGCACACTTTCAGCCACAAAAGCAATATTCTCGGGTGTACGCACTGTTTTTGGCTTTTCACGCTTTGGTTTATCAATGAGGATGCCAGTTTCTTTCACTTTTTTCACAAGATAACGAACATACGGAGCTGACGGTGATTCTCTTCTTCCAAAATCCGTACCCAATTTTCGCACACATTCTGCAACATTACCATGATTTTCAAAGTAATGTCGCAATATTTCCCAGCGTTGTTCAAGCGTATACACAACCATATTCGTTCAGAGGAAGGATAAAACTAATTATCTGTCAAATCAGACATGAGCTAAGTGTTACCATTCACGAAATAAGCACTAGTTGAAAAAAAAAACGTTAGATGGCGGACCTTTTATTTTATCTTTGGGTATGCAAAGAAAACTGCGTCTACCCAAACCACAACAATGACAGAAAGCATGAGGTGCTGCTACACAATTTTTAACGAATTTTTCATCTTACGGCCCTCTCTCCTATAATCAAATTTATTTTTGTAGTATTACTAATTTTTATTTAAAAACTTGTTAATTTTAAATTTACTCTTTTAGTCATATGTTCTTAAAAAAAACTTTTACATGGGTCTATTTTGGCATGCCGATTTGTCAAAGCTCTTCTATAATATTGTACAACTTCCATATAAAAGAAAACTACCTAATGTTTTTCCTAATAATAAAACCCAAATTAAACATTAAAATTATTTTACTTTGATGTGGAATTAAATCATAAACACCACAAGAACACAAATACTAAATACAAAACCAGACACATGCAGCAAAGAAGTGCGGAGAAGGCAAACTATCACTGAGATATTCAAATAAAAACCAATTATTCTTTTATTTGTTTATAGACACTATTTTATAATTTCAAAATATTTACACATACGAGGTCTACCACCAACGAACAATTCAAAACAATTTGAACGATATCAAAGCTACCGAAAAATTACAACTGAAAAACAGCAGCACCCTGTTACTCCCTGGGCTAGGAAAATATACTCGTACAATTATTTTTATAGGGATTTTATCGATCTGACCGCATGCAATTGCAACAATGATTAATGCGGTTAATAGAAATTAAACAGAAAGAAAAGGCAATATTAAAAAAAAAAAAAAAAATAAGGGAATGTTCCCTAATAATGTGGCGCTAAACCTGCTAGTTAGGCTATATTAAAATCCTAAGTGGAGTATTCCAAAATTTTAATACATTAGCTAATAGGCCAACTCCTTCGACATTTTTTGGTTACAGATAATTTTATTGTGGCACCTAATTTAAAAAAGTTTCTTAAAAATATTTTAAATTGGAGTTAAAAAAAATAATTTTATTTTATGGCGCATTAATGGGATTTTACGGGTTAATAAAGCATTATTTAAGTACTTCAAATCCGTAAGCGTGGATCAATTTGTGCAAGGGGCGCAATAGTTGTGGCGGTTTAAAGTTTGAAATTTTTAAAAATTCTAAAAAAAAATTTAATTTTGTTGATTTTATAAAATGCGCGTATTCTAGGATGTCCCTTAAAATAACTATTTGTCGATTTGCGTTCAGTTTTTTTTACAAATGGTCCCAAATGGAAGAAAAAGATTATTTTGGAAAACGTTAAAATGCCTAATTTGGAAAAAAGTGTATTATTATTAACTATTCCCAAAATTCGAAGTTTCAAAAAAATTTATTTTCTAAATTTAACATACTCAAGATTATTCAGATATGCAATTCCGGCTTCATCGGTATAATTAACCCACTTTAGTCTGGAATTCAGAATGATCCACGCATTTGATAAAAATACAGAAACATCTTTTTTAAAATTAATTTTAAAGATTTTTTAAAATGCCTAATTTGGAGAAGTCGATTGCTATTTTAATAATATAATAGTTGTTACTAAATTAAAAAAAAAATGGAAAATTTATAATTATCCTTTCCAAGACATTTTATGAAAATTACTTATTTTTGAGATTTTATTTGTTCGGTTTTAGATCATGACAAATTTTTCTCTAAATTAACAGAAAAATTATAATTTTTATATGATAATTTACTTTGACTATTAGAAAAAAACACAGAAAAAGTTATTAGACACTAGCATGAATGGAATGCATTTTCTGACCCACTACGGTCTTCATCAACATTCTTCGTGCCATTTTAGTGTTAATCGTAAATATCATCTATTTAACTCACATGTTAAAGAAATTGGGTAACTTTTAAATCCCACATTACTCTGTGTGTTGAGTTAGAATGAAATTTACCACGAACGATTTCTATTTATATAGTGTTTGTTTTTTTCTCTAGTCATTATCATAGTTGCCAGTTTAAATTTTAGTTAAAACTTTAAATGGCAGTTTTTTTCTCTAATGTCATCATATACTATCCTTTTACATTAGCAAAGCATATCAACAAACATTAAAGATTTTTTCATTAATACATATGACGAGCATATACATTGAATGATTTTTGCACTGTACCTGGTGAGTGGTTTAATAGTGAATTTTATCGTTGATCTATAAATTTATGTGTGAGATTTTATTTGTTCGGTTTTAGATCATGACAAATTTTTCTCTAAATTAACAGAAAAATTATAATTTTTATATGATAATTTACATTTAAAGTTTTAACTAAAAGTTAAACTGGCAACTATGATAATGACTAGAGAAAAAACAAACACTCTATAAATAGAAATCGTTCGTGGTAAATTTCATTCTAACTCAACACACAGAGTAATGTGGGATTTAAAAGTTACCCAATTTCTTTAACATGTGAGTTAAATAGATGATATTTACGATTAACACTAAAATGGCACGAAGAATGTTGATGAAGACCGTAGTGGGTCAGAAAATGCATTCCATTCATGCTAGTGTCTAATAACTTTTTCTGTGTTTTTTTTTTTCTAATAGTCAAAGTAAATTATCATATAAAAATTATAATTTTTCTGTTAATTTAGAGAAAAATTTGTCATGATCTAAAACCGAACAAATAAAATCTCACACATAAATTTATAGATCAACGATAAAATTCACTATTAAACCACTCACCAGGTACAGTGCAAAAATCATTCAATGTATATGCTCGTCATATGTATTAATGAAAAAATCTTTAATGTTTGTTGATATGCTTTGCTAATGTAAAAGGATAGTATATGATGACATTAGAGAAAAAAACTGCCATTTAAAGTTTTAACTAAAAGTTAAACTGGCAACTATGATAATGACTAGAGAAAAAACAAACACTCTATAAATAGAAATCGTTCGTGGTAAATTTCATTCTAACTCAACACACAGAGTAATGTGGGATTTAAAAGTTACCCAATTTCTTTAACATGTGAGTTAAATAGATGATATTTACGATTAACACTAAAATGGCACGAAGAATGTTGATGAAGACCGTAGTGGGTCAGAAAATGCATTCCATTCATGCTAGTGTCTAATAACTTTTTCTGTGTTTTTTTCTAATAGTCAAAGTAAATTATCATATAAAAATTATAATTTTTCTGTTAATTTAGAGAAAAATTTGTCATGATCTAAAACCGAACAAATAAAATCTCACACATAAATTTATAGATCAACGATAAAATTCACTATTAAATTACTTATTTTATCAAAACTTTAACAAAATTAAAATTTTTTTATTAAAGTTTGCATAATTTTCTGAAAAATATTACTTATATTTGATCAGACTATAATTATGTTTACTATTTTCTAAAAAAATCTTTAACCCTGGGGATAAAAAAGTCCCATGATTGTAGAGACTTTAATTTGATAAAAAAAATCTCCACTTAATAAAAATAATTATTTTATGTAACCTGATCCATACAGGGTTAAATTTTACACTTTTGGCCAAAAAGGACCCACTATGAAATTTACAGAATAACACCTTTCATAATTTTCGGAAAAAATGTCATCTAAATTTTATTAGACTATTATTATTTCTATATTATTCAAAAAATAGTTAACCCTTAGCTTTTGGGAGACTAAAACGACCCATGAATTAATTAAATTTATGACCACAAGAAAATTTAAATTATGACCACAATAAAATAATCTAAAGCCTTTAAATGGATAAAAATAATTATCTGTATGATATCAATGAATTTTTGCATTGAAACTTTTCATTAAATTTATGAAAAATTTCGTATGAATTATTAAAAATTTCATACGACTAATGAAATTGCAAATAGTTTCATTAAATCTATGAAACTTTTTCAAAAAGTTTAAGAAATTTTAATAAAGTTTTATTGGCATTGTGAAGAAAGCTTCATTAGTTTAGCGAAAAAATTTCATTAAAACTATCCCAGTAAAATAGTATAATCCAAATAACAGGTTGCAGAACAACTTATTGTGTATTATAGCGAGTTCTAATTTCTGTTCTACATCCGATTCTTTTTATATGGAGTTTGTCCTATTTGCAATAGGTTCTTTACCAGAGAACGAAGCCGATCGGCTAATAGCCGAGGCTAAGCCGCCGCCGATCACTTTTCAGGTACTCGAGCCGCCGATCTGAGCAGCTAATTTCGGCTACAAAATATTAGCCGACTATATCAGCTTAGCCGATATTTTTTTATCTAAATTCATTTTAACTAAAAAATCATATTATTTTAAGAATCCTTCGCCCTTATCCGGCTTTTAGTACCCACCAATCTGGCAACCATAGGTTTTCATTATGAATCGCACAATTTCATCTGATTCTGATTCTAACTCAGATGCTTCTACTGATGTAAATACATTTTTTTCAAAATCTGCCGATATAGCATATTGTAAAGACTTGTTTAAAAGAAAAGATGATATAAAAAAAATAGCAAAGGTTCAAGTAAACCTAACGGGTTTATCGGAGTGTTGGAGGCATTTTGGTAGTCTATACATAAAAGATAGACACATATTGGAAAACATGAAATTTTGTAAAATTTGCTTAGATTACAAATAAATAAGTGAATTAAATTATAATACATTTTTTACCCATCGGCTTAGTCGATTTATAGTCGCCGCCGACTTTTTTTTCCTTTAGCCGCCGCCGCCGAAAATTGTTCGGCTTTAGTCGACTTTCAGCCGCCGCCGAGTATATTTTTGATTAGCCGCCGCCGGCGACAATTAAATGTCGGCTTCGTTCTCTGCTCTTTACCTCCAATCTAGAACAGGTTGCTGTAGAACCGGAACTAGAACCAGTTATAGAACTGGTTCTGGGACAGTGAAACCTTACATTTTGACTCCCAGAAACCTGTTCTAGAACTGGTTCCATGTAACCGGTGATAAAAGAAGCTGTTCTAGAACAGGTTGAAAGGTAATCTGTTCTAAAAAATTTTGCTGGGTAGTCCAAGACATTTTCTCTCTTGATAAAAACTATTATTTTGTGTAACTTGGTCCATTTAAGGCTAAATTTTACTTTTCCCCATAAAATATCCATTACAGAACAACATTTTTCAGATGTTTATTAAATTTATAAACTTGGTAGAGGGCACCTAACTATTGAACAAGCGCAATTCTTTATAGTGCCAATCTTATTTTTAAGGGTTAATAAGGTGGGGTCAAAAGCAACCATTAAATATAATATTGGGACTATAAATAACTGCGTTTGTTCGTTAGTTTTGTATCCTATATACAAATTTTAATAAAAACACTAAAATTTTGCTAAATTTTTGACAAAATAAGCAATTGATAAAATGTCCTGGAAAGAAGTCGCTTCAAACACAAACTCGAATTATTATTTTTCAATTATTTTTTTTTTTTTTAATAGTAACTATTATTTTATAAAAATATCAATCGACATTTCAAAATTAGGCATTTCAAAAAATTCTAAAAATCATTTAATATAAAATACGTTTCTACATTTTTATCAAATTTGAGGGCCATTTTGGATTCCTGGCTAGAGCGGGTTAATGATATCCGATAAAGTGAGAATTGCATATCTGAATAATTTTGAGTATATTAAATAAATAAATTAAATAATTTCGAGACTTCAATTTTTGGGAATTTTTAATAACACACTTTTTTACAAAATGAGTCATTTTAGTAGGGATTGCCGCACTGGTTAGCGCTTTGCAAAAAAATTCGATTTCTTCCATTTGGAACCATTTGTAATAATAAAACTGGCGGTTGGGGGTGTAAAACAATGTTTTATATTTTTTGTCATTTTTATAGAAATTTACTCCCTTATCAAAGGTCCATTTTAAGGAACATTATGAAAATTAAATTTTTGACAGTTTTGTTTTATTTATTATATGCGTTTATGGAGTTAATTAGTTTTGTTAAAATTGTGAATAAAATTCTCACCGGTTACAAAAGCCGACTTGGAAAATTCTATGAAACTTGTTTGTAATTCACGGAATATTACACTTTATATTGCGTTTTTTGCAACGACACAACAAAACCAAGAAATTAGTGATAGCGAAATTTAACTTGATGACAGTTCTGACAGTTTTGACATATTCATGCAACAATACGAAACAAAACAAGAGGTCCACTTTAGGGAATAGGCCACAATAGGGAACATTCCCTTACTGGAATAGAAGAGACTTTCTGTGGATTAGAGAATGCCTGGAAATGACACTAGAATCACAATATAGAATAAGTTCGGAAAAGAGAAAGTGAAAGTTTTAATTATAAACAGTTAAACAAAAATTTTACGACTTTTTTATGATCAGTTTGCCAGAACCCTTTTTTATGGTAATTTTTGTGATAAATATCAACAACATAGAAGAAAAGGGATATAAACATGTGAGCACTAGTACTCGTGCCTTTTAAGTGTTTTTTTTGATTTTTTTTTTTCTAAAAATCAACATGTGATCAAATGTTTACTACTTGCCTTTTAACATATTGAATGGGAGGAAAATTGAGGAAAATTTTATGACTTTTTTTGTTCTTTCTTGTGTTTTCTTAGGAGAGATAATATTGTATTTGAAAATGTGGAGCGCGCTCTATATTCAAAATATATTCAAAGATCATCCCACAGATCGCGCACAACTCACTGACAATATGTTGTTATTCTTTCATACAATTGATTAAGAAAGCGTAACATTTCAGCCGTACGTGTGAATTTTGTTTACATAGATCATCTTTTTCTATCCTCTGAGAACTTAAAATTCTGGCTGAGAATTATTTTTCATTTCAAAATCATCACAAGAATTTGACTAAATACTAGAAATAATTTTTAACGATTGATGTTTTTTCACTTCGACGTTGTCGAGTAAAGTACACAAAACGGAAAAGAATTGTAAAAACGCCCTAGGAAATGGAATATCGGTTACCATACGTAAAATAATTAAAAAATTACAAAAAAAAAACAGAAAATATATTTTTAAATAAATAGCGGAAAAATTATTTATAAAGTGATAAAAAAATTGAGTTTAAAACACTCGAAATACTAAAAAAAAAAACTATTTAATTAATCAAGTGTAATTGTGATAGTCATGTTACCCTCACCATACTACTTAAATTTAGCTCAATTACCCAACAGTGCTAATATGTTGCAACGTTCCAATTATTTAGATCCATCAATTGGCAGTCCACCTATACCTGCTATATTATCGGATAATTCACCGTCGGCTTCTCCCAATCCATATTTCTATACAAATATACCAAATATACATCCATTAATGAGCATGCAAAATAATATGTGGTCATATCCTTGGTCATTTCTTCAAAATTCTCATCGTCCTGAAAAGCCGCCATTTTCTTACATTGCTCTGATCGCTATGGCGATAAGTAGCGCACCAAATCAGCGTTTAACATTGAGTGGAATATACAAATTTATTATGGATAAGTAAGTATGAGAACAGGACTCAAATCTTGAAGGATTTCTTCGATAAAAAAACTTTTATCAAAATAACAAAAAATAATAAAAAACGGACTTTTATTTATGAAATCTTGAGATTAGGTCTTGTAATGTAGTGTGAACGGATCTTATCCCCAAACAAAAGTTTACGAAAATTTTTTTGGTAATAGTCACCAAGCCTAAAGTAGGAACTCTGCCTTTTTCAAAGAATTACAAAATGGCTATTGTGAAAAATTTTTTTTTTGGATTTTAACAGTAATACGGATCAATTAAGCGTCAGAGACAAAAAGTGTGATTCCAAAGTCGAAAGTGTATATTTCGTATAACCCTTTATATATACTTAGGTAAATACTAGGCCTTGGCTACCATATTTGTTGCCAATCGAATGTTTCGGTAGCTGCGACCGATTGTTATGGTTGCTATACAGTGGCGGATTTAGTCCTTGTTTTGGCTGGTGGGTGCGATAATTTTTAAAAATTTCGGAAATTTTCCAAAGTGAGCACTCTACACTTTTCAAAGAATTACAAATTGGGGGGTTTGAGAAAAATTTTTGTTTTAATATTAACAGTGTTACGGATCAATTTAGCGGCAGAGCCAAATAGTGTGATCCCAAGGTCGGAAGTGCATATTTTGTTTAACCCTTTATATATACTTAGGTAAATACTCGGCCTTGGCTACCATATTTGTTGCCAATCGAATGCTTCGATAGCTGCGACCGATTGTTATGGTTGCTATACAGTGTCGGATCTAGCCCTGGTTTTGGCGGGTGGGTGCGATAATTTTAAAAATTTTCGAAAAATTTCCTGTTATCACTTTCAGCAAGGTTGACAACCGAACCGGGTTAAGTAACGATTTAATGTTATTTTATTCGGTATCGGTATTTCAAACACATTTAAAGCGTTTTCAGTTATAAAAAAGCTCAAATGTATTACAGTACTTTTCGTTTACAGTCACATCGCTTATAGTCCATTTAGCGATATAGTCCATTTTTACACTTTTACTGTCATCTAAAATCAAATTGCATACAAAATATTTAGGATATAGTCCATTCACGATATAATCACATTTGGCTTATATGCCACTAAACTCTGGCTACTAAAAGTAAATTTATATGCAAATAATTTAAGTTATAGTCACAATACAGAAAATTTCTAATATAATTATGAAATCTTGAATTTTTTTCGGTTTAAAATTATTTAAAAATTTAAGAGGCTAAAACGAAAATTGGAACAAGGAAACTGAGCTGAATCGTTTCAAACATCGTTTTTATATTCCAAATTTTCCACCTGTTATAATAATAAATAAATTGCATATAGTCACATTGACTATATCACAATTTATTTATAGGCAACAAAATGGCATATAAAAAAACTAGCGATATAGTCACATTAGCGATATAGTCCACAACTTGTGTGCAACTAAGAGATGTGACTGTAAGCGAAAAGTACTGTATATTGTTTTGTTTTATTTATTTTTATTTATGGATTTCATGCCCTTGATGCCTAACTAATCCCGATTAATAAGTATGGTGGTTACAAAAAACTTAATTTGACTTAAAACTATAAAATTCATTTTGAATATTCATTTGCTGATCTTTTTTTATAAAATAAGTATTATTAAATTTGAATATACAAATTGTAAGGCCCAATTAATGAATGTCCCGTTAAAAAATTTCACATATAGTTAAATTCAAATTTTATATGTGAGACAAAAAGAACTGCTATTTGTAAAGTTGTTGAAAGCAATAAAATTTAAAATCCCGAAACATGGTCATTTTGACGACCTAACTTAAAGTGCTGAAAAATGTGTAATTTTTTTTGCGAATTCGAGTTTATCTACCCAACATTTCTCAGGAAAAGTGTAGTCAGAAATATTTTTTTGCAACTCCTTCTATGAAAAAATATATGGGACATATCGCACACCCAATTCAAAAGTGACTCAACTCAAAATTTTAATTTTTCGGTTTTATATGCTTAAACTATGCACAATATACTTGTTTATCCATAAAAAAATATCAGTGTATTTTGTTGTTGTTAACTGTTGCTATGTTATGTCTTTCTTTATGTTTCAATTGGTATAAAGTTGCAAATATTTTTTTTTTCGATTTCTGAAAAATGAAAAATTTTGAGTTGAGTCACTTTTGTACTAGGTGTGCGATATATATTCTCTTGGTGGTCAACGGACAAAATTAGTGAACAAATACCTCAAAAAAGTAATCGAATAAGACGTGTCGAGTTTAGTTCTAGTATTTTCTTTACTGCATGCACTGATAGAATTTTCCTTTGTACGTTTAATGAATGTCTTTCATTAAGTAGGATTCTTTGGTTTAATGAATAATGTTCATTAAATTAATGAAAAATTCATTCACTAAATGAAATTTTCATAAAATATTTTGTTTGATCCTTAAAAAATGCAATAATTTTAGTTCAATCAGATTCCACAGATTTCAGCTATTGGAAAAATATGTTTAATAGTAAAGGTAAATAAGCTCATCATATTGTTTTTGTTATTTAGGTCAATCGGTAACGCGGTACACTTTACATGTTGGTGGTTGATGAGGGTTCAAGTCCTGTTTCAGGGAGATGTAAAAAAACGGAAAAATAAAATAAAAGTGAAAAAATATATAACAGGAAAAGAATTTTTTTCCATTATAATTATATTAATGAAAAATATTTTATTAATTAAAAGAAACTTTTTTTGTTGACTTTTTAATGAAAAAAATCATTGTATTACTGATGGATTTCATTAATACAACGCAGAAAATTTTATCAGTGTATGACACTTGTTTTTTAACTATTTTTAATATAGCTTCAGTTGAATTTTTAATGTACACTCATAAAAAAGTATGTGAAGTTAGCATCACTTTTGCAGGGAGGATGCTTACAGAAAAATTGCTAATATTAGCAAAAAATTTGCTAAATTCAGCAAAATTTTTACTAAATTTTCTAATATTTTTGCTGATTTTTCTGTATTGATACTTAAAGCAAAAATGTTGCTGACTTAAAAGACTTTTTTGAGTGTAGTTCAAAGATATTTTGAAATTGGAGACCAAATATAAACATTTTATTTATTTTTGTTGTTCTGTTATGTTTTCACAAAACAGGTTTTATCACTACTCAAGCGTTCCCGGCTACCAAACTCAATTATTCGCGGATCAAATTATTATTGTAAGGGTAATTTTGATGACCTTTAATTTAAAAATTTATAGTTTCACAAATTTAAACCTCTATTACTTTAAGCAGTGTATGAAAGTATTAAAAATTTTCTTAAATAGGTCTTTCGAATTCCTTGGTACTTGATCCCATTTCCATTATCATGAAATTTACATAGTAATTTCTCAAATTTCATGTTAAATACGAAAAGAAAACTGGTTTTGTTGTAGTTTTTTAAAATATCCTTCTAAAGTAAATGAATGGGATTTATTAAAACCCTTTTTAAAACAATTTATTTCACGACCATTACTGATGATAGATTTTATTTTGAAAATTTGGAATTTTTAATTTTAAGGTCATAAAAATTCACGCCGCACAGTGGAGCATTTCACGAGAAGGCGGTCAAAATTCCATAACTTTTGATTGGATTAGAATTTTGTTATGCGGTTTCTTTTGTTTGGTATGTGGGACTTAAGCCTTAAATTTTTGCTATAAAACGTAAATATCGACTGATAATAAGAAAAGTTATGGAGGGTTTAAAATACATTTTTATTTTTAGTTGAATTTTAGTACAAAAGGTTTTTTTTTATTTTTTAGTTAATTTTAAAACTAATACTTTTTAAAAATTTAAATTAAATTTTGTCAGAAAATGCCTAACTTTGGATCCCGTAAACTTTTTAGTCCTAACGTTCTCAAGGGCCTAATGTTGACTTTTTGTTTAAAGAGCCCGAGTAAAAGTAATATTGGTTTAAGATAGGGAAGTTTTTTACCATTTACCTGTTATTTAATTTTTTCCCCCATTTTGTCAGGTATTTAAGCTATATACTTGAGTTCCGACTATTATTGTTGTTGAAAAATACCTATGTAAATGTACCTGTCGAAATAAAGCAGACTTTACCCATTAATATAATTTAACAATTAAGCGCATTATGTCTCAACTTTTTTTATAAGTATATAACAACTTGTGTCAACTCTACCGTTTCATTTTCTGTCAGTATAAAAAAGAAATAAACTCACGCAAAAAAATACACCGGTACGGCCAACTTTTGTATTCATAACACACAGACGAACGGACCGACATCGTTAAATCGACGCAGAAAGTGATTTTGAGTCGATCCGTATAATAAAAGATGGGTATAGGTCAAATATTTTTGGTAGTTACAAACATCAGGGCAAACTCATTATACCCTAACCACATAGTGGAAAACTTTTGTATTCATAAATTTTGCACAAAATATCTGACCTTTGGTCAGAAAAATTCTTCTGGCGCACACGGACGGAAACTACAGAAGAGTGCAAGATTTTGTTTGTTGGCTTTTGTTGGGCAGGAGTTATGCTCTATTAAGTAGGAGATTTTCGGGAAATTTCGAAAAAAAATGTTAAACTTCTAAACGACTCAGTTTCTTTTTCTAACAGCAATAGCTTCAAAATTATACAAAATTTATTTTTATTAAAAATAAAAATTATTTAAATTTATTTTCATCGGGATAAACATTAATTGCATTTATAGTAATTAAATGTGCTAAAGTCCCAAAACTTATTTAACAAATTGTGAAAAGCAATCTGATGTAGGCGTGTCCCTATCCGGATTTCATTCCTGCCCAAGGAAATCTTCAGGGGACTTTGTTATTAGAATTTCTAGAGATATTTGTTATGTTAAATCACAAACTCAATGAGAATTTCTTGTCCTCGTCTAGGAGCGAGATTCAAAATTTAAAATATCAAAGAAAAAACAAAAACAACAACAAAAAATTGTCACAATTGGCTTTGTCATCTTCCAAATACTACTCTGTTTTTTTGACAGACCTAGCAATGTAGTGACGTTTAAAAATTATGTTTTTCGACCTTTAATTGTGCAATGAAAATGAAAATTATTCAAGTTCGAGGCCATACTCTATATTTATTTATTATTGTCCTGAGAAATAATCTATAGAGTTTTTTTGTTTTCAAATTTATTATTTGACCCTTTCAGGAATGTGTTGATAGATCTATTTCGTTAATTTTCTAGGTTTCCATCATCAGAACACGTTTTGAAAGCGGTAATAATCCCATGCCAAACATCAAACATTCATATAAACTAGTTTACTCACAACACGAGAACTAATATATATATGAGCTCGAAGTAAAAAATTATCACCATTGATCAAAAAATAAATTGAAAACTTGTATAAATTGGAAACTTGATATTCAATACACTTTTTTTGTTTTTTTTCTCCTTTTTATTTTTTTGTTTTGTCTATAAACAAAAACAGGGGGAGTAAACTAGACTGTACTTTGTCTTTAATACAAGTTTGATATAATTTTTATTAAAAATAAAAATTACTTTAAAATCTTTTAAAACAAAATAGTTACAGTCATTTAAAAATTAAAATTTACAAAGAAATGTTTAATTTTAGCAAAATACTGATAAAGTCCATTTTCGAAGACCCTTTTCGCTGTGATATAGTTGAAATAGAGTCGCAATTTTTTGGCTCCCGAGGTTCACTGGTATTTACTTTCAAATGAATAACATAACTTTTAAATCGGTAACCATAAAAAACATGATTTCTGTGAAATCAAAGCACAAGAGCACAAAACAATAAAAATTATTATAAAAAAAATTTCTGATTCGCGCTAATGGTAATCTTCAAGTTTAATGTTTAGTATAAACATTTTAATACTTAATCCCATCATGTACCCTTAATGCTTGGTAATCTTCAAGTTTAATGTTTAGCACAAACATTTTAATACTTAATCCCATCATGTACCCTTAATGCTTCATTTGCATCCCAGTAAAAACGTTCTATACCCACACTCTCATAAAAATTCTGAAATTTCCGAATCGTTTTGGTTGCTGCAACCTCGTTGTGGCAACAACCAATTCGGTTACAACAACCGAATTCAGTTGTGACAACCGAATCAATTCGGTTGGAGGAAATTCTGTTGAGGCAGCCGAATTTGTTATTTGAGTGAAATAATGGAAATTTATTCAGTTTTTTTGCACGTGTTTGTAAGTACTCATGCTTACCAGCTCGCTTTCAAAAAAAAAGTAAAAATAAATAGTTATTAGATTCTAAATAATAAGTAGTTAAAAAATTGGTTACGAAATGTGGATTTATAACAGAGCTGTTCGCCCCGGTAGGCTAGTTGGTAGCGTGCTGGCTTATCAGTGCGGGGGTCGTGGGTTCGATTCCCACCAGAGGTACTGGTCTGTTTTAGCTACAACGCGCCGAAGGCCATAGAAGCTAGTGATCGGTTAGGGTAATAGTATATAATTTGTAATTATATGATTATTAATTAATAAAATAAAAAAAAATAACATAGCTGTTAAGTAATGATTACTAATCGTTATAATTAGTAATTAGATTATTTTTTTTTTTTGAAATTTGAAGTAATGATTATATTAAGATTTTTATCAGATTCGCACTATTACTAAATTGTTTACGATTACAGATAATTCAAAAATAATCAAGATTAATAAAAATTACGAGAAAATAATCAAAAAATATTCAAAAAGTAATCAAAAAATAATTAGACTACTTTCAAAGATTACTTTTGATTGTTTTAATTATTTTTTTTTTATTTTGCGAAATTATGGCAATACTGTCACAAATACATTTTTCTACATGAAATTCTATCAGTATTTAATGTCAGTTGCTCATTAAGTGAGGAATCAGAACCGGCCCTAAAAAAAGTCTGTGTGAATTCACGAAAAATAATTTTCAAAGAAGAATTTTACACAGAAATAGAAAACGTTAGTTTTAAAGTTTTTAAATGAAAGCATACCATGTATTTATAATTTCTATTGTTAGATTTCCGATAAGACAACTTGTGCTAAGTGTGTTCATTGAGTGATAAGAGGAAGCGGTGAAGTGACTTCAAATTTCATCAAACATTTGCAAGTCAAGCATAGTGAACTTTTTAAAACATACAAAAATTCTAAAACAGGTAGCCCTTTTGGCGGTAACACGCAATCTGGGTTCGATGTTCGACTGTTACATGCAATGATTGATTGTTCATTGCCTTTTTCCATTCTGGAAAAGAAATCCTTTATAGATATTTTTCAAAGTATAGGTATGAAGGTGATGTGCAGGCAAAGAGCATGGTTTACTCTAAATATTTTTGTATTCCTCGGATATATGTATCATTGGCTTACAGACATTTTCGAACGCAAATCGGCAGCTTTGGCATGTAGAAGAATTTGTGGAGCACACACCGCGAAAAATATTGCGCAGAGCATTACTGAAATCCACACTGCCTTTGGTTTGAACAGCTTAAACATTGTTTTGACCATTACGGACAACGGTTCAAATTTTGTAAAAGCGTTCAGAGATTTCGGTGTGGGAAATGACTTTTTCGAAGATTAAATTAATGACGAAATGCCAGCCTTTCATGATGAAAGGTTGTTGCCTGCACATTAAAGATGTTGCAACCATACTCTGAATTTGCTTTCTTCAAAAAATAATCTAAAATAATCAAAAATAATCCGTGAATGTAGTCAATTATTTGTTTGATTACTTTTGATTATTTTCTCGTAATCCTAATTAATCTTGATTATTTTTGGATTATTTGTAATCATAATTAATTAACAATCAGGAATTGTTCAAAAGAGAATTATGTACTCTATACCATTCTTTTTAAAATGTAATCTAATTGATTACTAATCGTAATCCTAATTTAACAGCTCTGATTTATAAGTAGGTGAAGGTGGGGTGATTTGGGACTAGTTATTTTTTTGCGCCTAAAAAGCACCTACTTCTATTTTTGTCTAGTTTTTGAATAGATCCATTCCAAAGAGAGGTTAGTGGTGTAGCTTCTTAACCCAAAAACCTGTCAGTAGATAGAGTCTGCATTAAATTAGCGGATAAAGAGTTTTTAAATTAATAAATAAACATTGCACGGGTTTTTGTTAAACAAAAACCAAATGATCTTAAACTTTAATAATTCTGCTCACATCATAACCAAAAGGACACAACTAAATTATTCGTTAGTTGGATTTTTTTTGCGAATTTTTCAATGACGGAAAGGTAAGGTAATTTGAGACGTTGTGGTGTATTAGATAATAATTAACGAGATAACTGAAATAGAAAAAAAGTAACGGAGAGAAATAAAACTACAAAATATAATTATATATTTAACATAAAGAAAGTTTTTAATTTTCGTCTGAATATTCTGAGCTGTAATGAATGCAGATATAAAAGCAGGCCTTTATGTTAGCACATTTTAAATAAGCAGCCCTCTTGCATGTGTTTGCAGTTCACTGAATTTTTAGAATTTAATTTCAAGGGACATTTCATTGAAAAAAATTATACAAAAATGTATTTCCAAATAAACTGGGGAAGATGATGACAGCCTTGGTTTTTTAATAGGTGGTGTGGTAGCATGATTTTTTTTTAGCGGAAACATTTGAAGCGCCGTCCATTCTTTAAGTTTGATATCCAGTATCTACTAAAACATACTTCAAGATAGGCTTCGTTGCTTTTTTATTGTAGTTTCGCGGCGTAATGTAAAAATAAATTAGTAATTTACAATCCATGTCATACAAAAACATGAAGAATCGTTAAAATTGTTTAAATTGCATGTAATATATTATCCCAAACACACGTTCCAATTTACCCCATTATGACGAAAGTCACAAAAACTGCAATAATATTTGCAATGTTTAAATATTAGGGACATTTACTTATTTTGGGGACTGTCGGCAAAGTTTTCGCGCCTTTTCATACATGTAGCGTATAAGATGAGGACAGTTGGTTCGATACACCGCATTTTTCGGGTACAATTTTGGCCGTGTCCCTAAAGTATGCGCTGTGCACATATTGTATATTGTACATCTAGCGTATTAGATGAGGACAATTTTTTCCATACACCGCATATTCCGGCGACAATTTTGGGCGTGTCCCTAAAGTATGCGCTGTGCATACATATATATATATGTATGCACAGCGCATAGTCTAGAGACATTTATTCGTTCCCCCGCATGGTTTAGGGACACTTGCTTACTTTGGGGACTGTCCCCAAAGTTTTCGCGCCTTTTCGTACATCTAGCGTATGAGATGAGGACAATTTATTCTATACACCGCATATTTCAGCGACAATTTTGGGCGTGTCCCTAAAGTTTGCGCTGTGCATACATATATATATATATATATGTATGCACAGCGCATACTTCAGGGACACGCCCAAAATTGTCGCCGAAATATGCGGTGTATAGACAAAATTGTCCTCATCTTAAACACTAGATGTATGAAAAGGCGCGAAAATTTTGGGGACAGTCCCCAAAGTAAGCAAATGTCCCTAAACTATGCGGGGGAACGAATAAATGTCTCTAGACTATGCGGTGTGCATACATATAAATATATATATATATATATATATAACTGTCCTCATCTTATACGCTACATGTAAAGGGTGGTTAAATTTCAAGGGCCGATGTTGATTTTGAATAAAACACAAACTATTTAGGAAATTATTGTAATTTTATTTTATTATGATATATTGGTATTACTCAATTATGTATGGATCAAAATATCGGCCAAATGGGCGCCGCGACCACGGCGGCACACCTCCATCCGATGGTCCAAATTTTCGATGACGCTGAGGCATAATGGAGGTTCTATGCCGTTAATGTGCCGAATTATCTCATCCTTTAGCTGTTGAATTGTTGCTGGCTTATCGACGTACACCTTTTCTTTCAAATAACCCCAAAGAAAAAAGTCCAACGGTGTCAAATCACATGATCTTGGCGGCCAATTGACATCGCCATTACGTGAGATAACACGGCCATTGAATTTGTTGCGCAAAAGAGCCATTGTTTCGTTAGCTGTGTGGCAAATGGCACCGTCCTGCTGAAACCACATATCGTCCTCATCCATATCTTCCAATTCGGGCCATAAAAAGTTCGTTATCATCTCACGATAGCGAACACCTGCCTGACCGGCCTCATTTGGTAAAAATACGGCCCGAAGATGCCGCCAGCCCATAAACCGCACCAAACAGTCACTCTTTGTGGGTGCATTGGTTTTTCGACAATCACTCTTGGATTCTCATTCGCCCAAATGCGGCAATTCTGTTTATTGACGAATCCACTGAGGTGAAAATGTGCCTCATCACTGAAGATGATTTTCTTCGAAAATTGATCATCCACTGTTGCCATTTCTTGCCACCATTCTGCCCATTCACGACGTTTGGAATGGTCAAGAGGCTTTAGTTCTTGAGCCAATTGCACCTTGTAAGCGTGTAAATACAAGTCTTTATGCATAATGTTCATCAACGACGAGCGTGAGAGGTGCAATTGTTGGGCACGACGACGAGTTGAGGTGGACGGCTCTTCAGCCACACTATCGCGAACAGCAGCAATATTTTCTGCAGTACGAGCTGTACGAGCATGCACTGGTGTTCTCACATCTTCTACAGATCCGGTTTGCTCGAATTTTTCCACGATTTTTGCGATTGTACGCACATTTGGACGATCAAATTGACCAAAAAAATCACGAAGTGCACGATATGCATTTTGATTTGAACGCCCATTTTCATAATAAGTCTCGATAACTTTAACACGTTGTTGGATTGTGTATCTCTCCATGGTTCAAATTGAGTAAGTCTGAAATAGAGAAATGTCAAATAAAATTCGGAAAAAAACTTGGCGTTTAGGTGTGGTTCACATTCAACATCGGCCCTTACAATTTAACCACCCTTTATAAGAAGGCGCGAAAACTTTGCGGACAGTCCCCAAAGTAAGCAAATGTCCCTAAACTATGCGGTGGAACGAATAAATGTCTCTAGAGTATGCGCTGTGCATACATATATATATATATATATATATATATATATATATGGGGAACTTAAAAAATATTTTTAACATTTTTTTTGTATGACATGACTTTTTCTTCGGAAAAGAGATGCACTTATTTATAAAAAGAAACTCTTAGGGTTATTCGCATTTTTTTCATGTATCTCGCCAATATCTCTTAAAGGACGACGTTTGTAGCGAACGTTTAAAGTTCTGATAATTCATTTTATTGATTTTTGAATATTTATTCATGTATTTTTGAAAATCTATAGCAAAACTTTGCGTTTCACAACTGGAACACATGCCATTGTTTTTCCAGCTCTGGTCTAGGGCAACCAAAAATATGTTTAATGTGCAAACCCTTTTAACGTAACCATGTTATAAAATTTGACACCTAGTTATTTTTAGTTATATTTGTCGATACTATTTTTTAATTTTTAATCGGTTTGGGGGGATATATCGCCCTCGTCCCTCTTGGATCCGCGCCAGAACAATCATTCGATTGAAAGCATCGAAATTTTGCGACGACAAAGGAATTTTGACTGCCTCAACAGAAATTTGGTAATAACCACCAACAAATTTGGTACCTACAACCGAACCATTAGATTGGTTGGTACGACAGCAGTAAAAAAAAACAAAATTATTTAAAAAAAAATTATTTAGAAATATTACACCCAAAATAAAATGTATGTATGTTGGCTTAACAAAAAAAAATTTTACTCAACCGTTTATTAAATGCCAGAGCAGTGACTTTCATGCTAATGTATGTTTGTAATCAGTAGCCCAGAAATGCATATTTTACATATTTGTGTTTTAAGTGCATATTTTTTGCACATTTAATGATTTTTTTCATATTTTCTTTAAATTAAAATTATGTTTTAAATATTATAATATTGTTCTCCCTCAAGTCCAAAATATAATAAAGGGTGTTTTTTATAGAGGTATAGAACTTTGAAATGGAATAAAACAAAGATGAATTTTTTTAAATTGACATGAAATTTTCTTTATTCGAAAGATAATTTTCTGGCATTATATTTTAAATATGACTTCTGACTTCATCGCTTAACAAAATTCGCAATATTCCCGTATTTCGAACAGAGCCATAATTTTCAAAATAAATTTTGCACAAATGTGTTTTGATTAACGTGGATGACTGCCGTTTGGCTCAACTCCATGGTGTATTCAAACACTAGTTGAATACAGGCGTCCAACCAACGCCCCTTTCATGCTGGACACT
Source organism: Delia radicum (assembly GCA_021234595.1). NCBI lineage: Eukaryota > Metazoa > Arthropoda > Insecta > Diptera > Anthomyiidae > Delia > Delia radicum. The sequence continues at coordinate 22,049,474 of CM037853.1, read as the reverse complement.
GAGCATCCAGTTTGGGTTCCAGTTCTGGAGTATGTTGATTCGGACATATCAACCACCCACTGGTGAGGTCGAGGCCCATCTAAAGCTCTGCTTGATCTTTGGGTCACAGCACCCGGTTGAGAGTGCAACTCCACACCGAACACCGAAGTGTTTTTCCTGCTTAGGCATAACCACAGCCACCACGAAACTCCCCGAAGAGCCTTTCCCAATAGCCATTACCGTTATGGTCCATAGCAGGATCATGTGAACAATACGAACATATTGACATGTCACTGTATATATAATTACCAGACAAATGACCAACAACTGCGTGTATCACCCTTTTTTATGCCTTCAGATCCGACATCACTACTTTTTAAGAATATTCTGCGTACCCAGATACAATCTATTGCGGATAATAACGATAATTGACTTAACTCAAACCGTGACATTACATACAACAGACAGAACAAACTTTATGAGAAATGTGTCTGCCTTAGAGTATAACAATTTTTGGGAAAACATTTTGGGGCATAATCTTTATACCGGAAAATGTAATAATGTATTTTGATCTGAGTCGTTTAATCAAAATCTTGGTCGTCCTTTTTTTTGCATTTTGATAAGCTTAACGATATGGCTAGACAGTTACTCTACAGTCCGTCGTCGTCAGAGGATAGATTGAAACTCTTTGTTGTGCACCCTGAGAACAGAATTAGTTAGTTGCGATTGTGACTATTGAATTTTTGTTAAGCAAACCAAAGTTCTGTCATCACAGTTTTCAAAATGTTTAGTTTTTTTTTTAATCGATTTAAGTTTTGAGAATGTATAGCAACATTTTTATCATAAATCGACAGGTATATTTATATTTGCAATTATAAGCAATTTTTAAAAACACAAAAATCTTTGACATTTTTTATTTAAATAATTGAATTTATGTTATTTTCTTATAGATTTCCTTATTATCGTGAAAATAAACAAGGTTGGCAAAATTCCATACGACACAATCTTTCGCTGAATGATTGTTTTGTAAAAGTAGCACGAGATAAAAATACCATAGAGGATAATGATAGTGCTGGCAAAGGAAGCTATTGGATGTTGGATGCGTCGGCAAATGATATGTTTGAACAGGGAAATTATAGACGGCGAAGAACAAGAAGGCAAAGGCAGTGTTTAAAAACTGGCACCCTACTAGGGGAATCTTTTAAGGTAACTGAAATATAGATATACAAATAAAATATTTATCTTTTTTATTGTGCTCCTTTTCTTACAGGCCTCTGAAGCAGCTCTTAGTGATCAATCACTGAATGGAGAAATATCTTCAAATATGGATTCAATGTTTAATATTAATTCCAATAATTTGTGTTTAAACTATAGTGATCGTATTACTGAAATGCATCGTCAGTATTTAGCTTCCATAGCACCATTCAATATACTTTTTGGTAATTCTTCACTGCAATCTTCAAATCATCCATCATCTTCGTCACAATCGTCACAACCCCCAGATGAATTTAAGAATGCACAATCTTCCTCCTCCACTATGTCTTTATTACCTGCTGCTCCTCCTTCGTTGAATGGTTCAACTGCATCTTATGCTGATATCGAATCTTTAGACTTTTCCGGTGATACTCTATCAAATAGTAGTTGTTCTAGTGACCGTATGCTAACCCAATCACCAAGCGCCTTCACACCGACTTGTTCATCAGTAACAAAGGCGAGCATAAAGAAAGAGAATAATTGCTGTAGTAGTCCTGATTTAAATTCCAGTTGTAATGGGCATAATAAAACTTCTACTGCATTTAGTATTGAAAATATTATTAAGAAAGACTGAGAGATGTATATTGAAATATATTAGTTAGTCCCTTTTTTGTATTTAAGTTGTGTGATATTAAGACAATAGTTGTAAAATAAATGAAAACTCAATTAAAATATCTTGTGTTTTGCATTTATCGCGTTAGCAAAAAGCGCACAGTGGGATATATCACAACATTTTTGGAAACAATACAGAGATTTCTTACTTTGTTTTCCGATTGCAATGAAATGAAGTTTTTATGTTGCACCTCCCAGAAAACCCACCCACCCCCCCCCCCCCCCCCCCTGAGACGACAATATAAACCCCCAAAGAAGGACATATTTAGCTTAATTTTGAGTGCAGGCCATTTATTTGTTTCTAATCTAGTTAATCTGCTATAGTAGAGACTCAAAAAAAACATGAAACTGCGGTTTTCCAAGTTTCAAAACCGGAAGCCGACAAATTTAAATTGGTTTTCAAAAAACACTCTTACCTATTAAATAAATAAATTGTTTACTTTTTCTTTAATAATAATTTTGTTTTGAGCCCGTAATTTATTTATTGAGCTAAACCATGATTTTGAAAATGGCTTAGCTCAATTTTTTTTTTAAACTGAGTGTAAATAACCATTCCTTGGAGCTAATAACCTAAAAAACAAAACTTTAAAAACTCCAATAATTTAACGGATATTAAGTTTTTTGTGTCCATTAACAATTAGAATTTTATTAGCTAAGTCCATTTTGAAATTCGCGATTTACATATTATTTCAAGAAACTTAACCCTCTAACTGTCAAACGATGTTTTGCAACGAAATTCATACTCTGTACTCCACTCGAAAAACAAATAATAAGTTCTTCAACAAAATTGTTTATCGTTGCCTAATTTAGGAGATATGAGCCAAAATATTTTGGAGTGCATTTTGAAAACTAAAGCATATAAAAGAGAAGTTTTGAACAAAAATTATTTCTCTTACCAAGATATAACGACACTCCAAAAACTATTTTTTCTGCTCCTATTTAAGAAGATATCACGATTTTCGCCTTTTGAAAAAAGCGAAATTAGACGAAAAAGTATCGAAACTTCAATTTATATTGTTAAAACTTCAACGCTTTGCTATTACACTGTGTGTAATTTTTTAAGTCATGGCAAAATAACCATATACGCCCACCACTACTTGATAAAAGACTAAAAAAAAAAGACCCGTGTCTCCCAATTTTTCCCAAAGTCATCTCCTTTTTTGTTTATGGGCTGCCAAAGATTTGGGGCCTCGGTATCATTGTCGCAAAAAAGTGATCATTTTCTCAGGCTCATATCTTGCAAACCGTTCAGAATTTCGATTTACTCTCTATGGCAAAGTTGTAGCTCTTGTCATAAAGAACAAAAATTGCGAACATATAAAATCAAAAAACTTTACCTTCCAGATCAAAATCGCAAAAAACTTAAAAAAATTCGATTTTTTTTACCTTTTTTCCCGTGTTCAGGTCCATAGGTAGCAAACCGTTCAAAATTCAAGGAAACAATCAACTACAAAAATTTACTTAAGATCTCAATAAACAAATTTCTAGAACACTTAAACTTCCTAGAGATGATTCTTAACACTATTTAGGTAGCGCGCAAAAGTGAAAAATTTTTTAATTTCATTTTTTTTCCTATTTTCTCCTGTTCAGGTTCATAGGTAGCAAACCCAATTCCCAGGAAGTTTATATGTTCTAGAAATTTGTTTATTGAGATCTTAGGTAAATTTTTGTAGTTGATTGTTTCCTTGAATTTTGAACGGTTTGCTACCTATGGACCTGAACACGGGAAAAAAGGTTAAAAAAATTGAATTTTTTTAAGTTTTTAGCGATTTTGATCTGGAAGGTGAAGTTTTTTTGATTTTATATGTTCGCAATTTTTGTTCTTTATGACAAGAGCTACAACTTTGCCATAGAGAGTAAATCGAAATTCTGAACGGTTTGCAAGATATGAGCCTGAGAAAATTATCACTTTTTTGCGAAAATGATACCGAGGCCCCAAATCTTTGGCGGCCCATAAACAAAAGAGGATATGACTTTGGGAAAAATTGGGAGACACGGGTCTTTTTTTTAGTCTTTTATCACGTAGTGGTGTCCGTATATGGTTATTTTTTTCGTGTTGCACTGTGTAATTAATGTCTTCCTTCTGCCAAATTTCATAAAAATCCGTCTATTAGTTTACAAGTTAAGATGATGTCCTTTTAGAGGAACCCTGATAAAATACTGTGAGTCCTTGAACCAAAGTAAGAACTTATTATTAAAGATAAAGCTTTAATCTTACTTATATTTTATTATAAAGAGTTTTTAGTCAACTTAAGTTGGTTTTTTAGATTTTTGAAAACTATTTTTTTTGTTTTTAAATAATTATTTATTGAAATTTTACGAAATTTTGAATTTAAAGCGTTCTCGCTTCCAATTTAGTTTTCTATCGGAATATATTAATTTCTAAGTATAAATCGCTCATTTGACGCGTTTGTGGTAAATTTTATGAAGACTGCCCTGAGGCAGCCTTACCCGTTAGAGGGTTAAGTCACAGAAATAAAGAAAAAAGTTTTTAAAACGAACTATCTTTTTCCATGATCAGCGATATAAGCTGAAATAAACAAGTTGGTGAAAACATTACTAAAAATATTATTTTATAACGGTTTTCTTTGTATAATTTAAAGTTAAAATGGATTTAATGGCAATATTTGAACGAAACATTCAACTGAATTTTAATAAACCAGCAAAAAATAGTGCTTACCCAGAAGCGCTTTGGGAAGGCATTATTTAATTATGAAGCGCTTCCAAAGCAAATCTAGAAGGGATGATTTTTGTTCGCGATGTCCCACTAGGTATGTCTCTTTTAAGCAGGTGAAAAGCGCTTCTTTCATGTACTCTTAGAAGCAATAAATTCATGCCTTCTTAGGAAATAAGAAGCGCTTTTTTTTTTTGTTTGTTGACAACATTAATGCTTCGTGGTATTCATTCTTTATTGCTTCATTGTAAGCATTATTCACTGCCTCAAAGAAGGCATTTTAGGAAGCACTACAGAATGCCTTTCCTAATTGCTTTAGGAAAGGCGTTCAAATGGAAGCATACAAATGTACCCATCACAATTTTTTAGAATAGATTACCTCTGACCCTGTTCTAGACAACTACTTTTAATACCGGTTACATGGAACCGGTTCTGGAACAGGTTCCTAGGAGTCGAAATGTAAGGCGTCACTGTCGCAGAACCAGTTCTATAACTGGTTCTAGACAACTACTTTTACCACCGGTTACATGGAACCGGTTCTAGAACAGGTTCCTGGGAGTCGAAATGATAGGTGTCACTTTCCCGGTTCTAAAGCAACCTGTTCTTGTTTGGAGCTAAAGAACATATCGCAAATAGGACAAACCGTATATAAAAAGAACCAGTTGCAGAACAGAAATTAGTGCCTGTTATAATACAGTATAAGCTGTTTTGCAACCATTTATTTGGATTTGACTATTTTGCTGAGTAGTTACTGCTTACCCAATCCAGGTTATTTTGTGCTGGGAAATATCTAATAAAAACTATGTAATTTTTATGAATATTTATTTAATTATATTTAATTTAATATTACAAAAACCAAAAAATAACCGAAATCGCGGTTTTTAAATTTCTCGGGTTTCAGCAAACTATACTTACTTATTGGAGTTATCTTCTATAATTCCTGAGATATTCCCATTTGAAAATGTGAAATTCCAAATTTGGTCCGACTCAGGTCCAATTTATTGCTTTAAATATCAGTTATTTAACCTAATAAATTCTTGATTAAATAAAAAAATAATGTTAAACTCAAAAAAAAACATTCGCTTAAAGCAATAATTTAGAAAAAAAAATCAAAATTTTGCGATTTTTCCCCAAAAACCACCAACAGTCTTTTGCCTTCAGCTAAATTTTTTCTTTTAAAACATATAAAGTATGCATACTATTCTCAAAGGCCTTTTCATGTAAAAGCGAGTTGTGTTAAAAAAATATAAGTTGCCACATTCTCAAGGCATATATACTGTTCCAAAATTCGAACGCCCCCAATTAGGTAGCAGAAGCCGTTGTACATACTCCAACATATACCCAATTTATTGGGTAAGTCTCTTCCAATCTCCGCTTTAAATGTTGACATGGCAGCAAAAAAATTTTAAAATCATAGATAATCATAGAAAATCATTTATTAGATACATGTAGATGACCCATTTTCGGACCAATCGAACTTATCAAATGAGAAATATTTATATTAGAAAAAAAAATTTTGAGCGTTTTTGTCTTAATGGCTTTGTAACAAAAAGGTATTAAAATATCATAAATAAAAATATTGCAAATGATTATCTTACGGGAACAAATGAGTTTCGAAAATCTAGGAAAATGGAGAAAGTGAGAACCAGAATCACTACAAATATCATCGGCCTACTTTTAAATCTGTGAAATTCCATGATGAATTATTGATACATATTCTTTTTTTGTTGGTATTAGGTATTAGAAGATGCGGGCTTATAAAAGATTGCGTTTAAGAAAAACATTTATCAAAAAAGTTGAATTATCAGAAATTTTGAAGCTAAAATAATTTATATCCTACAATAATTAAAATTTTTAAATATACCTTCCAAAAATATATAAAAAATCGTTCCTATTGTCGTTGTTTTAGAAACACAAATTTAAATTATTTAACAAAAACAAGTTTAATATAATTTTTATTAAAAATAAAAATTATGTTTTTTCGACCTTTAATTTTGCAATGAAAATGAAAATTATTCAAGTTCGAGGCCATACTCTATATTTCTTTATTAGGATATTGTCCTAACAAATAATCTATAGAGTTTTTGTTTCAAATTTATTCTTTCACCCTTTCAGGAATGTGTTGATAGATCTATTTCGGGAATTTTCTAGGTTCCCATCATCAGAACACGTTTTGAAAGCGTTAACAATCCTATGCCAAACATCAAACATTCATATAAACTAGTTTACTCACTACATGAGAACTAATATATGAGCTCGAAGTTAAAGATTATCACCATTGATCAAAAAATAAATTGAAAACTTGTTTGTGTGTATGTCTACCTTTGGTAAATATTCAATACACGTTTTTGTTTCTTTTCCTTTGATATGCACATTTGTTAAAAACAAAATGTACAGGGGAAGTAGTAAACAAGACCATACTTTGTCTTTTTTACAAGTTTAATATAACAAACAAAAACTTTAAAAATATTCAAGTTTTGGAAAATCGTAATTTTACACACAATGATTTTAGTAAAATCGTCACTTACTCATATTTCACTTCAAAAATCGTCAAAATGGTGACCAATTTATCACAATTGGCTGCAGCGTTAGAAATAAATTTCTCACTACGCCTCTGATATTACATCGGCTTATCCGGAAATTTAAGCGCCAACGGGTAAGCTTATATCTGATTAAAAGTTTATAGTTGGCAATCTTCTCATATGAAAATCCGGTTTATGTCTTAACTTGCCGCGCTGCCAATCACAAATTTGCCCATTTAAAATTAAGGGTTGTGTCTACGATTAAAGCATTGCCAATTCGTTTATGTCTTGACTTATCGTCGCGATGTGGTGAAAAGTTGAATTTTTTGTTGCAAGGATGGAAAGTCTGATTTTTTATAGAACAGAAGACACAAAACCTCGTTTAATAAACTGTTACTTTTGATCAAAGGGTCCGCCAAATAACTTTTTTTTTTTTGAACTCCTGAACCAATTGGACTTTGTATGCCGTCATACCAAGGTCTTTATGCAAAATTCGTCTCAATGATGTCTCCGAAATGTTCAATTGTTGAGAACGACGGTGAATTGATGTTGATGACGCTCCACGCGCACTTTCTGCCGGGTGTACGCACTGTTTTTGGCTTTTCACGCTTTGGTTTATCGATGAGGATGCCAGTTTCTTTCACTTTTTTCACAAGATAACGAACATACGGACCATATTCGTTCAGCGGAAGGATAAAACTAATTATCTGCCAAATCAGACATGAGCTAAGTGTTACCATTCACGAAATAAGCACTAGTTGAAAAAAAATGTTAGATGGCGGACCCTTTATAAAAAAAAAATTCTTGTGGAGAAAGAAATTTAATTTAATGCAGTACTTTTTAATCACTTAATACCATTTAAAAATTTTACAGCCAGATTTAAAATATAATACAATTAAAAAAAAAGTTTTACAGTAAAATCTACTGAAAATGACAGTTAAAACAATTGTAATTTTACTTAAAAATGCGACAATGGTAATTAACGTTAAAACAACTCACAAGATGACAAAGCCAATTGTGACAATTTTTTGTTGTTGTTTTTGCTTTTTCTTTGATATTTTAAATTTTGAATCTCGCTCCTAGACGAGGACAAGAAATTCTCATTGAGTTTGTGATTTAACATAACAAATATCTCTAGAAATTCTAATAACAAAGTCCCCTGAAGATTTCCTTAGGCAGGAATGAAATCCGGATAGGGACACGCCTACATCAGATTGCTTTTCACAATTTGTTAAATAAGTTTTGGGACTTTAACATATTTAATTACTATAAATGCAACTCAAAATGTAGTTGTTTTGAATTGTTGAAAAACAACTAACAATGTCGTAAAAACAGCTGACAACTTTTAACTGCAAAAATTTTGAAACTGTAAAATTTAGTAAAAACTAGTTATTTTTTCGGTATTCAAACATATTTTTTAATAAAAAAAAATATTTTTTTCTTCCATTACAATAGAAATTTGTATTTCCTACAACCTACTGAAAATGGAAAGTCAAAATTCCATACGGTACTCCAGTTATAACGTTTTTATGCATTGGAGATATAATGAAATTTTCTAATTATTATTTGCAAGTGAGTTGTATGTAAGCCATATTTGGCTTGGCTTGAAATTATACAATACATTAAATTTAGCGGTAAAAGTAAAAAATATTACATCGTCCTTATTATATTTTCCAAGCAAATGTCCATCAGTTTTTGGACTTTTTTGCAATTTTAGTAAATTCTATAAATGTAATCGCGAAAAATTATTTGTTTAATAGAAAACTATTTTTTTGCTACACAATCCAACGGTTTTTGAAAAAAAAAATACGTTTTTAAAAGGTTTTATCAAATTATTGAAATACCAGCATTTGTCCCTATTATATTTTCCAACACTGTAATTGTATTTACAGAAATTGAACTACACTGAAATGTTTTACGAAATAGGTGAGGGAATTTTTAAAATAAAATTTTAGTCCGGATTGTTTTTTTTCAATTTGTAACGGCAGAAGTCGGGACCCTCGTTTCTGCCAACACCCTTGTATAATAAAATCTCAAACTTGATACGTTATTTGGCCTAATAATTCTCAGACGACCCTCGACACAGTCTGGGAGTATATAAAGCGCAGCATCACGCAAATCGGGATCAGTTGTCTGCAGCCGTGGTCGTGAACACAAGGTAAACCTACTAATCATTCTGTCTTCTTTTAGCTCTCAAGGACTTAGCCTGAAAAGGAAGCGTGCCGTCATAGGTCACTTCCACCCTTAGATATCCTGCCGTATCCTTCAAAGGTCCTGCGTCATCCTTGCGACATCCTACGAAGGTCCTTTGACATCCTGAGATTATCCTGCCGTATCCTGCGAAGGTCCTTTGACATCCTGATAGTATCCTGCCGTATCCTGCGAAGGTCCTTTGACATCCTGGGAGTATCCTGCCGTATCCTTCAAAGGTCCTGCGTCATCCTTGCGACATCCTGCGAAGGTCCTTTGACATCCTGAGGGTATCCTGCCGTATCCTTCAAAGGTCCTGCGACATCCTGCGAAGGTCCTTTGACGTCCTGGGAGTATCCTGCCGTATCCCTCAAAGGTCCTGCGTCATCCTTGCGACATCCTGCGAAGGTCCTTTTGACATCCTTGGAGTATCCTGCCGTATTTTGCGAAGGTCCTGCGTCATCCTTGCGACATCCTGTGAAGGTCTTTCCACCTCCTTCGAGTTCACTACGAAGGCCCTGTTAACATCGGAGTGTGTGCCGTCCGTAGGTCGCCTCCCCTCAAGTGTGTGCCGTTCGTTGGTCGCCTGGGGGTACTATCAAGGATAACATCGGAGTGTGTGCCGTTCGTAGGTCGCCTCCCCTCAAGTGTGTGCCGTTCGTTGGTCGCCTGGGGGTACTACCAAGGATAACATCGGAGTGTGTGCCGTTCGTAGGTCGCCTCCCCTCAAGTGTGTGCCGTTCGTTGGTCGCCTGAGGGTACCGCTAAGGACAACATCGGAGTGTGTGCCGTTCGTAGGTCGCCTCCCCTCAAGTGTGTGCCGTTCGTTGGTCGCCTGTGGGTATTCCCGAAGAAGCCGTCGGAGTGTGTGCCGTTCGTAGGTCGCCTCCCCTCAAGTGTGTGCCGTTCGTTGGTCGCCTGGGGGTATTCCCGAAGAAGCCGTCGGAGTGTGTGCCGTTCGTAGGTCGCCTCCCCTCAAGTGTGTGCGGTTCGTTGGTCGCCTGGGGGTATTCCCGAAGAAGCCGTCGGAATGTGTGCCGTTCGTAGGTCGCCTCCCCTCACGTGTGTGCCGTGCGTTGGTCACCTGAGGGTATTTCCTGTAGAAAACTTCAGGGCCAGGGTCCATCCCAAATAACCATTCTTTCCCTTTCCTTTGTATTTTAGCTTAAGTGATCTGGTAATTAGATTAAGAGAATAAAGTACGCTTTATAACGTTTAATCCACGACTTTCACTCTTTGTCACTGATAAAAATAAATATCTGTGACGATCCCTACCCCCGCGAGCTTACCCCGGCTAACGGAGGAAATCTCGTCGTTACAAATTTCAAATAGAATTTTTTTAAATTCATTTGAAAATTACAATTCAAAAATGTGTAGTAACAGTTTTATAGAGTATCAGCGCTCGTTAAATTTAATTTATTTCAAAAAACCAACCAATACCCTTGAATTATTTAATTAAAACGAGTGTGTTAATGTTTAATTAAATATTTTAATTTTATTATTAATTTAATTCATTTATATATTTCTTTAACGTTCTTTTCAAAATTCTGATTTTTACTTTTCAAACTTCAAATAGTAACTGACTCCGATTTTTCAATCGTAGTCTATTTTATATTGTTCTTAAATAAAGTGTAGTCTAAGTTTATGTTATAAATAAAATAAGGATAATTAACAAATAAAAGAGAATTCTAATGAAAATAAGTATTTAGTAAATTATTAATAAAAGTAGTCGTGAAGAGAATAGTTGATAAATTATAATATGAAAGTAAATGTAATCATGTAATGTAGATAATTAAGAATAGTAATATATATAAGTGAGGGGGGTGAAGGAAGTATTATCAGGACATTTATGTAACTCTTGGGCCATATACAGAGTGTAGACCAACATTAACAATCAACTTCATTATATCACTTAAAACCTTAAATATCATGTTTTCTGAAAATATAAAACAGTTTGTATATAACAAGTTTAACTTACAAAAATTAAAGTAAAAAGTTTAACCCATTAATGCCCAGACGTTTTTTTTTTTTTTTTAATTTTGAGACAAAATTTTTGAACACTCACTTTTTTTCAGAGCATGCTAAATTGCAACTCTGCTGGCAACTTAAGTTGCCAATGGGCATTAATTGGTTAAAATAATTATTAAAGGATATGGCATAAACAAACATGACAAAATGTATTGCAGTTTAAAATGTTTTAATTCAAAGTTAAATTTTATTTAATGGAAAGCAAATTTAAAATGAAAATAAAACAAATTTTTTTTGAAAATTTTTGCACATTAAATATCATTTATAAAATCATATTTTACAAGTTTCAATTGAATGTTTTTAAAGATAAAGCAAACGATGAAGTGGTAAGGGTAAATAGTTCCAAGACTTAGCTTGAAATGGAATGATCGTTCGTGAATAATATAATTTCTAATGGGATATAAAAGTTGAGGGTTTCTTTCAGTGTTCAAGAGTATGAAATGTCTACGTACATATTCAGGGTAATTAGAAAGCATTACTTTATGATAGAATAATAGCAATCGAATTTCAACATAATTTTTAAAATTGCAACCCAAAAAATCAGAAATATGCCTCGAAACATGAGATTCAATTTGTAAACAAAACGTATTTTTTATGTAATAGTAAATTACATCTATTGAAGTCATCAGCACTACATCCAGAAAAACCTTCAATACAGTATAGAGCAATTCCATATGAAAACGATCAAAATTGGCAAATTTTTGGACGACCCCTCTCTGATTTTAAAATAAATAGTCTCAATCGATTGCCCAGCAAAAAATAATGTACCTACATATTTTTTTTTTTTTTTTTATAGTGACTGGTTTAGTGGTGGTGTGCACCACTGTCATGTGACAAAATTGAAGAATTCTTCATAAGGGACCTCACTGAAATGTGTTTAAAAAAAAACTACTAAAGCGATCGCAACGAGTGATAGCTCGTTGGAAAGGTATTGAATCAGGCTTTAATTGAAAATAATTCAATTATAAAAACAATGAGAACAAGGTGGTCTCTTAAATGCTCTTCTCCTGTCCAAACAAGGAGTCGGGGCCCATTTTTTTATTGCTGATTCTTAAAGCAAAAATTATGAGGAATCCAAAAAAAAATAAAATTAGCCGGAAAATTTAGGAGCTTTTGTGGAAAATCGGAAAATTTAATTTTCATGGGAAAAAAGGTAAATTTCTGAGAAAAATTAGGAAAATTTTATTTTTCAATTAAAGCCTGATTCAATACCTTTCCAACGAGCTATCACTCGTTGCGATCGCTTTAGTAAAACAACTTTCAATGAGGTCCCTTATGAAGAATTCTTCAATTTTGTCACATGACAGTGGTGCACACCACCACTAAACCAGTCACTATAAAAAAAAAAAATATGTAGGTACATTATTTTTTGCTGGGCAATCGATTGAGACTATTTATTTTAAAATCGGAGAGGAGTCGTCCAAAAGGTGATCGCTTTCATATGGAATTGCTCTATAATAAGTTGGGACATTAATAATGAACTATAGGTGCTATAGGTTTTCTAATAGAAAGTGGCAAATAAAGATTTATGGAATATAATCTACGTAGGGTAAAATTTATTTTGGTTCTTAACCAGGTGCCGAATTACGGCATTCGTGATCGAGTGAAATCGTTCGAAAACTGTTTTTTTAATGAGTAACTACGAAATACTAATAATGAAAAAAACGAAGTTTAACATTTATTTCTAATGAAAGGCCGAACTAGAACATCCCTGATAAAAAACATTTCGTTAAAAATTTTTATTTTTGGAAATAGAAAATTAATTTCGATCGAAAAATTACGATCACGAATGCCGTAATTCGGCCCCAGGTTATATATCGACCGAATTATAGTGTTATCTATTAAAACACCTAGACATCTCCTAACTTCAACGAATTCAATATGCTCGCCGTTAATCTTAACAGATACATTCACTTCAGTTATGTGGTTTAAATAATTTAGCTTTTGTCTTGGTAGAGTTTATATTCCAATTTGTTATTTAGGCAGAAATATTAGATAATAGCAAATTTATGTCATATTCGAAAACATTAATGAGCTGAAGAAATAAATAATAAAAAAGAAGTAGCCGAAAAAAGTAGTTGTACCTTTTTCGTCCGCAAAGACAAAAGTATCACACTCAAAACCATGATGTTAAAAAAGTCGTTCATATATAGCATAAATAGTAAAGGCCCTATGGTACTCCACTGGTTTCATCTAAACATTCCGATTTCGAGTTATTACAATGACTTCAATATTAAACTTCCAAACTAAAAATGAGTCGGGCCAAACCTTATTCCAAACTAGAAACTTCCAAAGACTTTAGATGTATTCGACGTATGTTACCGCGGTTGCCTAATTCCTAGTCAGAATTGTTTCGGTAATCCGCGGTAACGACGTCGAACAGACCTTTTTTAACTCTACTTCTATAGTTATAACAATTTTTTTGAAATATGCGAAGCAATTGTGAAAATTCGAAATTCTTTAGAAATAAAAAAAACCTAATTAACCATATAACTCTGCTACCTAAAACTTCTCAACAAAATGTATTTTGCGTTATTGGAAATTCCACATAATAAAGAAAACTATATTATATTTTTGTAGAGGATTGTTTTTTACTTCAGTTTAGTCTATATTTAAAAAATATTCAAAAAATCCATTAAATATTATTTATTCTGGTTTCTTGGTTTTCTTGACTAAGGGAGCCTTTTGAGAGCGCATCAAAGCGGAAGCACGACGTAAAGCAGCCTGAAAGAAAACAGAAATACAAAAATTATTAGATATGCAATCAAACATTTAATAAATTTTAGACAAAAAATGAAAAAAATGTGCAATTTATAGCTCTCAGTTTAAAGTTTTCAACACTGCTCTTCAGCGATCTTGGTTGGTAATTGAAAAAATAAAGTCATCACGGTAAAAATAACACAAATTTTTGCTTTGAGGAGGTATTTTTTTTTCTCCCCAAATACTAACCTGAGTCAAGTCTTTGCGGTATTTATTGTCTGTCAATAAATTCCGCAATTTCTTCAAAGACCTTCTGGGGCCAGCCTTCATGTTCACTTTGACAGTATTTTTAGCAGGACGTTGGGAATATTTACCCTTCTTCATGACAACTGTGAAGCCCTTCTTATCGACAGCTGGAACAACTCCCAAGGTCTTCTTGTGCACGATGCCACTGTAGCGGTAAGAACTGACATTGGTCAAGTTGCTAGGCTCCTAGAAAAAGATATGAAAGTGTAAAATCAATCATTTGTAGCCATCAAACGAAATACTTTCGAAATTTCTAACAAGTATTGCATTATGCTCAGGTTTGAGAAGGGTTTTTATCATGTGGTATATCAATTATCATTGTGAATTAAACATACATCATTGACATGGGGCAATACTTTAAAAGAATTTTCAGAATTCCATCATTTAAATACTTACAGTGCTGAATGGTTTTTTGATATCACGCTTCTTCAACAAGAAAGCATTGTTGTTGCGGATGATCAACCAGTTAAGGTGCGATGAAGTGGCCATCTCAGATCTAAAGCAAAAAAAAAAAAAATATACAAAATAAAAATTATTAGTTTATTGTTTAACATTTTTATCAATTTATTGTTTATAAAGATTTGTTAAATTATATTCAGTCTTGGGTGATGAATATAGTCTTCAAGGAACTCTTCCGCTTATTCATTCATCATTATGAAATTTAACAAAAATCTAAATAGTGTGTATTTTTCTTACAAAACACAACTATTTTTTTGATTTGAGGTTAGCACGTGTAGAAATTTGGAATATTTACCCTTGGGTTTAATGTTGTTCTTGAGCAGCATTTTCTAATCTTGGGTAGTTAACTTTTTTATGTTCAGACTTGGTGTTTGCAATTTGTATTTATTCACAAAATAATACACGTGTTAACTCAACAAATCCACAGGAGAAAATAAAAATCTCACCTTTTGTCTGGGAATGCGATGACAGAAAAGAAACAGGAAACATCATGGCTGCCACAATATAGCTATTGAATGAAGTTGGCTGCAAGTGCTAAACTTCAAATTAATTTTTAGGAAGTGTTCGGAAACCAACAGAGTTGTCTTTTGAAGGGCTTGCAGAGAAAAAAAAAATTGTTTGTATGTGGCATTCACACCTGATAGCAAAACATGTATTATGACAAAACTAGTGGAAAATAATAAAGTACAGAGGGATTAAATAAAAATGTTTATTATATCAATTTGGCCCCGTTTGTGTCACATATACAGTCCAAAATGCGCAATCAAAACTGCATAATTGTTTGCTCATTTAAGCGGGGAATCATTTATCCGAAAACTATTATAAATGCGCCGTAACACCCTATTTACAATTTCTGTCCACATGCATTTGATGCGGTTCAAGATATATTTATATAGGTAGTCTTACTAGAACAACAACTACAACAAACAACTACAAACAATACAAAAACAACAGGGTTCTGACATTGCTTTGTACTCAAGATACAGTACAAATGAATGTCAAAACCATGTAAGAAATGTCAAAACCAGGTAAGAGGAAGATAAACAGCTGGGCTACTAAGACTACCTATATAAATATATCTTGATGCGGTTTTGATTATCTCGTAAACAGCTGTTTGGTTATTTTTGTAAACAACAAATATTTGTGATCTTACCTATAATTAAACAAAATATTTCTAAAAAACATATTCTTCACTGCCGCAATACAATATTTATTAACCTTAGATAAGCTACAATATTAATATTGACATGGAAACCCCTTGTAGATAGGGATGACTAGTTTAAAGACAATTTTTGTATGCTATTGAGGAACTATTTTCATTAAATTTCTTCCCCGGAATGATATTAATGTCCCAATTAATAAAAATATAAGTGGTATATACTTATATTAGAAAACTTCAATGCATTCGGTGCTTGAACTATTTCAAGGATTGCGAAAAAGTGAAATCTCAGTTCTTAGTTTTTTCCATGCCCTACACAATTTTGGAACTGGAGTTGCAAATTTGCAAATAAAGCTAAAAGTTATAACCCTAATATACATATGCAAACTGCTTATTTTCAATATAAATAATAAAAAGTTTGTGTTAATTATACAGACAATATATTGAACAGAACAAATTAGCTTTAATACTACATTTATACTACAACCAAAAACTAGTATTTTTTGAAAACTTTTATTTTTTTATTTAAAATTTATATGGAATTTGACAATTTAATATAAATGTAGTAATAAATTTAATTAAAACAACTTACAAACTTGATTTTTTTTTTATTTAAATATATCACTCTCAAAATCTCAGTTCAGTTTTTTAGAAGAGATGAATAGTAACTGGTTGTGACATATTTCTGGCTTTTATTATTTTGAGCAAACTTCATATTTTTAGAAATGCATGAACGCTGTAATATTTTTGTTAATTTAAAATATGCCCCATACAAAAAGTTTAAACTAATTTAGTTTTAAAAATAACACTTTATTTGTCATATACAAGTCGGAAGAGTAAGTCACAAAATAACTAGCGGTAATCACTCTTGATAGAAAAGTAAAGAAGAATCGAAGAAAACGAGAAAAGAAGAAAACTTTTGACAGATACAACAACAAAATGTATGGGATTTGTTTTTTCTCGTTTTCTTCGATTCTCCTTTTCTTGATAGGAAATTTCTTTGACTCAAACCAAGATATATTTATAAGGTAGTTTTAGTAGCCTAACTGCTTATCTTCCTCTTACCTGGTTTTGACATTTCTTACATGGTTTTGACAGAACAAAGACTGTATCTTGAGTATTTTAAAATGTCAAAACCCTGTTGTTTTTGTATTGTTTGTAGTTGTTTGTTGTAGTTGTTGTTCTAGTGAAACTACCTATATCAATATATCTTGACTCAAACCTTGAGTAAGTTGTAGTAGAAAACAAGAAAAACTTTTTTTGACAGAAGAACAACTGATTTTAAGCGTCACAAGATAATTTCATATTTTTTAAATAAATTGTGAATTATATATATGTTTATATATTAATAAAAATTTACCTCCAAGTTGAAAATGCTGCATAAAATCTATTTGTGTTATTGCATTTTCCACTATAAATTTAATTATTTTAATTTTTTCTGATGTTTTTGGCATTTTGCTTATTTAACTTTTAAATTCATTTGGTGAAAAACGTGTTCAGCCTAGAACAAATGTAAACAAAGATCAGCTGACAGTGTTGAAAACAAACTTGCTAAAAAAGACGCTCACTCTTTAATGAAAAAGAAATCGATAATGTTTCCTCCAAGAAAAAGTTTTCTATCAAGAGTGATTACCGCTACTGTTATTTTTTTCTCGAAAAAATAAAAGGTTTTCACGAAGGAAAGGTTTTTCAACAAGGATTTGTATATGTTTCAATCGGTTCTCCGGCATTTGATTATATCGATATATGCTTCCCAAGAAACATTTTTACGGACTCTCCGGCATGTACGGATTCTTGAATCCGGGGTTTACGGTACGTTTTCGGACCGTTTAATCGGATTTTCGAAAACACGTTTTTAGTCCGTTTGGGGATATCAGTTTTCGTGCCGTTTAATACGGACTTCACCGATTTTCATCCGTTTCAAGTCAGTCAAAATCGGTAACAATTTTTTTCAATTTGTTTTATTAAAATAAAATTAAGTAAATAATATAAAAGATCGGGGCGCCAAATAAATTCAGATAGCATGCATAATATGCATTGCATACGTTAGATGGTAAGTATTTATATAATTTAAAACGCTCAAATGAGATTGCAAACAAAAATATATTTGTTCATAGAATCCATCGTTTTTAAACCCCACTTAATATTTTTTACATGTAGATATCTGATTCAATAATGGGCCACAAACTAACAATGATGCTCTTGGTGGAAACAAAAAACTGCATCGAAAAAGTAAGTATCAATTTTTTTTTTTTAAATAAAAAAAATATATTCCAAGAAAACTCTTACTATCTCTTGAAACTAAAATAATAAATTCTTTTTTCCTTTTAGATTTTGAATATTATCGACCACAAATGTTCCGTGATGCTGCTAACCTGGATACAAAAAGTAGCTGTGGCGAATTTCGTATTTAATTAAAGTTAAATGAAGTATATTTTAATATTTTTTCAAATAAATTAATAAATGTATAAAAAAAAATAAAATCCATTGAGTTTTTTGTAAAAAAATGGTTGGAATACGGACCAAATAAGTATTTTCAACGATCCGTTTATTGTCCGTTTTATATCCGTAAAAAACGGAATCATCCGTTTTCAGCACGACAAAACGGTCCGGAAACGGTCCGTATTTGACGGACTTTAAACGGATTTGAGTCAGTTTTTAACACGACCCAACGGTCCGTAAACGGTCCGTCATTGACGGACTTGCAACGGATTCGAATCCGTATTCGATGTTCCTTTTAATCCGTTTTCTGGTCCGTATACTGATCCGGAAAACGGTACGGAAACGGACTCCGGATCCGACTATGCTGTACCGAAAACGGCACATAAACGGACCGGATTGTTTGCTGGGTTTTTTTGAAAATTTAACAATAACTGTTATTTTCGGTCCCTAAAATAAAGACTGCCCAGCAAACAATCCGGTCCGTTTATGTGCCGTTTTCGGTACAGCATATACGGATCCGAAGTCCGTTTCCGTACCGTTTTCCGGATCAGTATACGGACCGGAAAACGGAATAAAAGGAACATCGAATACGGATTCGAAACAGTATAAAGCACGCTAAAACGGACCGTTTTCGTACCGTCATGCTGTATATAAAACGGAGTGTACGAATTGAGTGTACGTTCAAAACGTACCGTAAACTGTCCGTCATTTATTTAAAAAACGGAGTGGACTCCGTTTTTAATATACCGTATACGGTCCGAATATGGTCCGTATTTGTACCGTTTTTTTTAATGGTCCATTTTTATTTTTTTTTTATTTATTTTATATAAATGATTTCTCCTTTTTTTAATTTTAAACAAAAGTATGGTTTTATTTTTAAATTTTTTCATTTATAAAGATATGAATTACATTATTAAAAAACAATATGAAACTACATAAAAATTCAATAAAAATCAATAAAAGGATGTGGTTTTAACATTTTGATTTTTTTTTCATTTTATCTCTGGTGTTGTTTAACATCTTCATCATTAAAATTTTCATTAGATCTGCGTCTCTATATTTAATTGCAAAAACATCTGAAATACAAGTATATGTTAAAAAAGTGGTACATTTAAAAATAACTAAAAAAATTACCACTAAAAATCTTAAATACGTATTCAGCCATTTTTTATTTCTCGAGTTATGGAGTGACAATCAAAATGTACACTTCTTTTTATATATATAGATGAAAATGACTAATGTTCAGAAAAATCACCACATCTGGACCAAACGAAAATATTTTTAAACAATTTTTTTTTTAAACCATCCTCATTGCATGTTCTACAAAACGTATTCAGCCATTTTTTATTTTATGCAGCCGTTCTCGAGTTATGGAGTGACAATCAAAATGTAAACTTCTTCTTATATATATAGATGAAAATGACTAATGTTCAGAAAAATCACCACATCTGGACCAAACAAAAATATTTTTAAAGAATTTTTTTTTTAAACCATCCTCATTGCATGTTCTACAAAACGTATTCAGCCATTTTTTATTTTCTGCAGCCGTTCTCGAGTTATGGAGTGACAATCAAAATGTACACTTCTTTTTATATATATAGATTTTATTAATATTTAATTTTATAAATAAATAAAACTGTTTGATTTTTTTTAAACAAAACACACTCCGGTAATACCGGAAGAAAAACGATAACGGTTGTAACGGAGTTTTAACTGATGAAAATCGGTGTAGTCCGGTTAAACGGCACTGAAACGGATACAGCAAAACGGAGTTAAAACGGATAATTTTCGAAAATTTGAGTAATCCAATTTTACTGTACGTTAATGGTCCGTTTTCGTACAAGCTTCGACGGATACGTCAATTCCGGTCCGTTTTCGTACCGTCAATGCCGGATTCATGAATCCGTTTGTAACGGACAGTCCGTAAAGTTGTTTCTTGGGTGTTTATTAATTTCCAAGGTCTGGCTAAAATACACGTATAAGAAGCACTGAGATTTTTTTACGGTGCACACATTCAAGTGTACAATGGTGTTCAAAAGATTTGCAACTGAAATCATGGGTTAGGTAAGTACCCAAGAAACAACTTTACGGACTGTCCGTTACAAACGGATTCATGAATCCGGCATTGACGGTACGAAAACGGACCGGAATTGACGTATCCGTCGAAGCTTGTACGAAAACTGACCATTAACGTACAGTAAAATTGGATTACTCAAATTTTCGAAAATTATCCGTTTTAACTCCGTTTTGCTGTATCCGTTTCGGTGCCGTTTAACCGGACTACACCGATTTGCATCAGTTAAAACTCCGTTACAACCGTCATCGTTTTTCTTCCGGTATTACCGGAGTGTGGTTTGTTTAAAAAAAATCAATCAGTTTTATTTATTAATAAAATTAAATATTAATAAAAATAATATAATAAAATAGATATAACCACGGAATAACTTTGATACATTAACTTGATACAGGTAGTTTTTGTTGTGAACTTGGTTAAATAAATACACGCGATTTAATGTTTATTTTATTGAATTTTTGTTATTGATGAACCTCGTAGTCCCGGTGCCATACTGGTGCGTTTCTATTACGTGTCGAGCGCCTTGGTGGTGATGGAGTATCTTCATTTGATGCGCTCTCATAGTATGATGACGTGTTTAGAGATTCATTTAATTCCTGATCATCTGGTTATAAAATTTCTGCTGATTCAGGATGATGTTCAAGTTCTGTTGATGGATTGTTAAAAAGTGGTTGTAAATCATATGACATGCGATCATCTATTGGATCGATTTCCAAATGACGGTCACGAATTTGGTTTGCATGTGATTTGGTGATTTTGTTCGAATCAGAATTCTGATGTTTAACATGATAGTTAGCATTGCCAACTTTTTCCATGATAACTCCTGGTTGCCATGTCATTTTGTTGTTTTTATAGATTTTGACGAAAACTTGTTGATTAATTTGGAACTCACGATTTGTTGTACCATGTTTTCTATTGAATTGGGTTTCCATTTTGTCATTACCAACGATTTCTGATGATTTTTGTTGTTTGAGCAAATCAATTTCAGTTCGAAGTTTTCGACCGATGAATAGTTCTGCCGGAGTTTTTCCTTCCGCACAATTTGAGTTTGGAGTTGATCTATACTGAAGTAAAAACTCTTGGAGATGTAAATTATCTTCTGAATCATCATTATAAGATTTTTTTAATGGCCGTTTTAATGATGTCAACATAACTTTCTGCTTGACCATTGCCTTGCGGATGATATGGGGCAGTCCTCATATGTTGAATGCCACGCTGATTGCAAGATTGTTGAAATTCTCTACTCACAAATTAAGTACCATTGTCTGATACAAGTATTTCCGGATAACCGAATCTGTTTGTGTAGTCAGACATGAGATCAATAATTTTCTTACTTGAAATTGTGTTATATTGATATACTTCAGGCCATTTTGAAAAAGAGTCTACTATAACCAAATAGTATTGAGATCGAATTGGACCTGCTATATCAATATGAACACGTTGTGACGGTCTGGTTGATATTGGCCAAGAACATAAAGATGTTTTTGGTGGTGATTTTGTGTTGATTTGGCATTGTGGGCATAGACGAACGAAATCTTCTATTTGCTGATCAATGTTAGGACAATATACATGGCTACGGGCAATTGATTTCATACGCTGTTGACCCTGATGACCTTTATATAATGTTTTTAAAATTCTTTTTCTAAATTTTTCAGGAATGACGATACGATCACTATTAAGAAGACAGTTGTCTACTACTGATAATGAAGATCTACGATTATAATATGGGAGTAGATTGCTGCTGCTAAGATCTTTAGCTTTCTTTGGCCATGATGATTGAACGTGATGAATTTCTTGTTGAATTATGGTGTATTTTGCTGAAGCTTCCTGTACCATATGAAAAGTCAAGGGAATCGATTGAAGATTGTCCTTTAAAACTTATTTTATGTTATATTCAAGTGTGGCACAAGCAATTACAAGATCTTCATCTTCCTCTTGTTTTGATGGTAGTAGTCGAGATAACATATCAACATTACCAAATTCATTTGTTTTTACATACTCGATATTGAAATTGTGTGTCATCATAGTAAGTTCCCATCTCTGAAGTCTACTGGCTGAATGAACTGGAATGCCTTTTCTAGACCCAAAAATTGCTAATAACGGTTTATGATCAGTACGCAGAAAAAATTGTTCACCTTTGGTTTTAAGTGATTGAACACATCCAAAGATGCAACAACAAACCGCAAAACTCCATGTTTGCATGTGTTTTATTAGAAGAGTAAAATATAATAATAATATTTTCATCAAGGGTACTCACAATGTAAAAAAACACATATGCATTGTCGTAAAAGCTCAAGGCTGAGAGAATGTAAATAACGATCGTGAATACCCTCATTGTATATAATTTAAATTTTTTCTTATTTTTAATTAATACATATCTTGTTTTTCTAGTTTATTTTTAATGTAATTGTTAATCCATTTTTGTTAATATCTTTATAAATGAAAACATTTAAAAATAAAACCAAACTTTTGTTTAAAATTAAAAAAAATGAGAAATCATTTAGATAAAATAAATAAAAAAAATAAAAATGGACCATTTAAAAAAAAAAAACGGTACGAATACGGTCCATATTCGGACCGTATACGGTATATTAAAAACGGAGTCCACTCCGTTTTTAAAATAAATGACGGACAGTTTACGGTACGTTTTGAACGTACACTCAATTCGTACACTCCGTTTTATATACAGCATGACGGTACGAAAACGGTCCGTTTTAGCGTGCTTTATACTGTTTCGAATCCGTATTCGATGTTCCTTTTATTCCGTTTTCCGGTCCGTATACTGATCCGAAAAACGGTACGGAAACGGACTTCGGATGCGTATATGCTGTACCGAAAACGGCACATAAACGGACCGGATTGTTTGCTGGGTATATATATTTTTTTTTTTTTTTTGATCAAAAAGATTTGTGGAATAAGTTTTTGTTTTTTTTTTTATTAAATTCAGTTATATCACATTAGGTCCATTCGTTTACACCAAAATTTTCACAAATTTGTACTGGATTTTACTGAAATGCGTTCGCGTACACATAAATTTGCAAAAGAGAGCATCTACTAAGAGAGTAAAGTGACAGTTGTCAGCAAAAAACCTGCAAATTTTTACTGGACAAATTTTTGCCAGTAAAATCCAGTAGAAAACAAAAACATATGATTAATTAAGTAAACAACCAAAAGTACCCAGCAAACAATCCGGTCCGTTTATGTGCCGTTTTCGGTACAGCATAGTCGGATCCGGAGTCCGTTTCCGTACCGTTTTCCGGATCAGTATACGGACCAGAAAACGGATTAAAAGGAACATCGAATACGGATTCGAATCCGTTGCAAGTCCGTCAATGACGGACCGTTTACGGACCGTTGGGTCGTGTTAAAAACTGACTCAAATCCGTTTAAAGTCCGTCAAATACGGACCGTTTCCGGACCGTTTTGTCGTGCTGAAAACGGATGATTCCGTTTTTTACGGATATAAAACGGACAATAAACGGATCGTTGAAAATACTTATTTGGTCCGTATTCCAACCATTTTTTTACAAAAAACTCAATGGATTTTATTTTTTTTTATACATTTATTAATTTATTTGAAAAAATATTAAAATATACTTCATTTAACTTTAATTAAATACGAAATTCGCCACAGCTACTTTTTGTATCCAGGTTAGCAGCATCACGGAACATTTGTGGTCGATAATATTCAAAATCTAAAAGGAAAAAAGAATTTATTATTTTAGTTTCAAGAGATAGTAAGAGTTTTCTTGGAATATATTTTTTTTATTTAAAAAAAAAAAAAATTGATACTTACTTTTTCGATGCAGTTTTTTGTTTCCACCAAGAGCATCATTGTTAGTTTGTGGCCCATTATTGAATCAGATATCTACATGTAAAAA
This sequence comes from Delia radicum, assembly GCA_021234595.1. Lineage (NCBI taxonomy): Eukaryota > Metazoa > Arthropoda > Insecta > Diptera > Anthomyiidae > Delia > Delia radicum. Next base: position 22,025,194 of record CM037853.1, on the reverse strand, counting down.
ATATTAAGTGGGGTTTAAAAACGATGGATTCTATGAACAAATATATTTTTGTTTGCAATCTCATTTGAGCGTTTTAAATTATATAAATACTTACCATCTAACTTATGCAATGCATATTATGCATGCTATCTGAATTTATTTGGCGCCCCGATCTTTTATATTATTTTAATTAATTTTATTTTAATAAAACAAATTGAAAAAAAATTGTTACCGATTGTGACTGACTTGAAACGGATGAAAATCGGTGAAGTCCGTATTAAACGGCACGAAAACTGATATCCCCAAACGGACTAAAAACGTGTTTTCGAAAATCCGATTAAACGGTCCGAAAACGTACCGTAAACCCCGGATTCAAGAATCCGTACATGCCGGAGAGTCCGTAAAAATGTTTCTTGGGTAAGCATACATTTATGCCCAGTTTTTCACTTCGTATTTAAATGCCATTTGGACTTTAAGTTCTATTTAAATACAAATGTCAGTTTTTAACTTAAAATTTAAATCACATTTAAGTGACCAATCTTGGGCATTTAAAGTCTATTTAAATTGTACAATTATAACATATGATTTTGACAGTTTGTTTTTTTCCGCGTGGTAAAACAAACAATAAAAAATAAATTAAATTACAGCAGCCAATAAAAATTCAACTTCGGATGGAATTTTCACTTCACTTTACTTCTCTTCATTTTTATTTTATTTTATTAATTTAATTATAATTTATATTTTATTTCTATTTATATATATATTTGTATATATTTTATTTTTTTTTTTATTTCTATATTTTATATTTTCTGCTTTTTTCTATTCTTTAAACAGCTGTTTTATGAATAATGATCATTAATTTTTTGACATTCATGATGCTACCATACTTTTGTCGCAAATAAATAACAATTGTTATTTAAGACTGAAAAACTGAAACTGTATTTAAATACAACTTAAATTTAAATGGCAATTAACTAATTGCATATTTAAATACGAAGTTAAAAACTGGGCATTAGTAATAAAAACATTTAAAATATTAAAAGCTGAATTAAAATTGCGGCAAAAACTAAAAATAATTATTTTCAACCTGAAACAAATTAAAGTAGTCAGTTACAATTATTATAGTAACAATTCATCAGTTTTCTAATATCTGTGTTAATTGTTTTTATTTACATTAATATATTAGAGATGTAAAATAAAGTATTCATGTATTTTCGTATGTTATTTAACTAGAAACAAAATTAAAAGTCATGTACAAACTAAACAGGTACAAAAGCTTCCACAAAAATTTATTTAATTAATACAATTGCTACGAATTTATAATTATTAAAATGCAATGCATCAAGTACCAAAAACAATATATACTGGGTAGTCTAAATAACACATATTTTACAACACTAAGCTTTTTAGCGCTCATATGTTTGAATTAACATGCAAGTTTTTGCAATTTTTCCGTTCGTTTACTTTTTTGTGCAAGAGAGTAAAATTTTCATTTTGCCCAAAATTTACTCATCTACTGGATTTTACTGGAAAAGTAAACGAATGGACCTATTATTTTACAAATACAAAAAGATTATTCATAACTTCTCAAAAATAAAAAAAGTAATTTTAATAAAATCAGCCGATAGTGCAGTGTTCAAAGCATTTGCAACTCTTAAAGTAATTAACAGGAAATACAAACAACCCAAGAAACAACTTTACGGACTGTCCGTTACAAACGGATTCATGAATCCGGCATTGACGGTACGAAAACGGACCGGAATTGACGTATCCGTCGAAGCTTGTACGAAAACGGACCATTAACATACAGTAAAATTGGATTACTCAAATTTTCGAAAATTATCCGTTTTAACTCCGTTTTGCTGTATCCGTTTCGGTGCCGTTTAAACAGACTACACCGATTTTCATCAGTTAAAACTCCGTTACAACCGTTATCGTTTTTCTTCCGGTATTACCGGAGTGTGTTTTGTTTAAAAAAAATCTAACAGTTTTATTTATTAAAAAAATTAAATATTAATAAAATCTATATATATAAAAAGAAGTGTACATTTTGATTGTCACTCCATAACTCGAGAACGGCTGCAAAATATAAAAAATGGCTGAATACGTTTTGCAGAACATGCAATGAGGATGGGTTTTAAAAAAAAATTCTTTAAAAATATTTTCGTTTGGTCCAGATGTGGTGATTTTTCTGAACTTAGTCATTTTCAGCTATATATATAAGAAGAAGTGTACATTTTGATTGTCACTCCATAACTCGAGAACGGCTGCATAAAATATAAAAATGGCTGAAAACGTTTTGTAGAATATGCAATGAGGATGGTTTCTAAAAAAAAAAAAATTTTAAATATTTTCGTTTGGTCCAGATGTGATGATTTTTCTGAACATTAGTCATTTTCATCTATCTATATATCTATATATATAAAAAGAAGTGTACATTTTGATTGTCACTCCATAACTCGAGAACGGCTGCATAAAATAAAAATTGGCTGAATACGTTTTGTAGAACATGAAAGGAGGATGGTTTTAAAAAAAGAAATTGTTTAAAAATATTTCCGTTTAGTCCAGATGTGGTGATTTTTCTGAACATTAGTCATTTTCATCTATCCAGATGTGGTGATTTTTCTGAACATTAGTCATTTTCATCTATATATATAAAAAGAAGTGTACATTTTGATTGTCACTCCATAACTCGAGAACGGCTGCATAAAATAAAAAATGGCTGAATACGTATTTAAGATTTTTAGTGGTAATTTTTTTGGTTATTTTTAAATGTATCACTTTTTTAACATCTACTTGTATTTCAGATGTTTTTGCAATTAAATATAGAGACGCAGATCTCATGAAAATTTTAATGATGAAGATGTTAAACAACACCAGAGATAAAATAAAAAAAAAAATAAAAATGTTAAAACCACATCCTTTTATTGAATTTTTATGTGGTTTCATATTCGGACCGTATACGGTATATTAAAAACGGAGTCCACTCCGTTTTTAAAATAAATGACGGACAGTTTACGGTACGTTTTGAGCGTACACTCAATTCGTACACTCCGTTTTATATACAGCATGACGGTACGAAAACGGTCCGTTTTAGCGTGCTTTATACTGTTTCGAATCCGTATTCGATGTTCCTTTTATTCCGTTTTCCGGTCCGTATACTGATCCGGAAAACGGTACGGAAACGGACTTCGGATCCGTATATGCTGTATCGAAAACGGCACATAAACGGACCGTATTGTTTGCTGGGAATGGTTTTAACGCTCATTATTTTGTAGCGTAGCCATTATTTTTTATAACTTCTGAACACCTCTTAGGCATTGAGGCGATGAGATTTTTAATATAATCGTTAGAAATTTCATTCCACTGCTTCTCCAACTCGACGAAAAGTTCATCACCATTTCGGAATACTTTATTGCCGATATTCCGTTTTCTTTTAATGGTGGGAAGACTGGCATCTATTAAAAGTTCAGTTTTAGCTTCTCTGGAAATTGCTTCTGATATTTCGTAAAAAATTCTTCATTTTCCCATCTTCTCTTACAGTTTTAATACGGGGTCTTCCACCTTTATGAGTTGTGTGGATGTTACCACTATTAACAATGCGGCAAATCGTTGATTTTGGAACGGAGTACTTAATAGAAATTTCTTTTTGGGAAAGTCCATTTTGAAAATCATTTAAAACTTTTGATTTAAAATCAGAATTGTATTTATTTCCTGCCATTTTTTACAACAATTATTCTTACGATGTTTATGCTTCCAACATCTTATTACAACTATTAAAGAACAATAATTATAATAAATTTGTTTAAAAAATGTAACGGCCTGAATCTCATATTAAAAAGGAATGCGATTGCCGTTATATACCAGCATTTGTTAATATAAATTGTTTCGTTAAGACTAAGAATAATGAGAGTTGCAAATGTTTTGAACACCTGTACTTTAAATACATCTATTATTATTCATTTTTTTTGTTGTTTTAATTTAACGAAAGTAATTTTTTTATTTGTTTGACATAAAACAATGTATGAAGAATATGTAAAAAATGAATTTTAGTAACTAAGTGTGATTTGAAGAAAATAAATCCATGAAAAAAACAAATGCGAACACAGTTCCAAATATGACCACTGGACCTTAAAAGCCCGTTTTTAGACAAATCTAAAAAACAACAAGAATTTAAAATAGAATAAGGTCGATGAAAACATTTTTAGGACCACTGCTGTATTATCTGTAAAATAAAATGCAACCCTGAACAGTTGTAAAAGCTTCGTTTATCTTTATAACGGTTATTTCCATCAAAGTAGACACGAAAGTCTTTATTAAAGTGTTTTCTATCAAATCAGACTTTTAAAATAAAAACACTCCATAAATCTTGTGATAATTTTTATTTACAAAAATATACAATTAATTAGTCGTTGTTAAGATTAAATTACAGTTTTAATTTGCAATAAAAGTTCACAGCATTGAAAAAAACAGTAAGTACAAAATGTTAAAGTTAAATAATTCCACCAACCGCCCTGATAAACTCCCCACATCAGATAGTTACCCACATCTAAACCACTTATAAAATAACAATTTGAAAAGGCAGCCGGTATAAAAATCTGTGCACCCAAAAGAGCATTAAAACGTTGTAAACCTCCTTTAGATAATTTAAATTTATTTACCATAAAATCTTTATACAATGAGGAATTAATTAACGCTTTTACTAACTTTTCAGCAACTAAACAACAAAAATTTAATATACTCCATATAAAGACGTAACCATAATAGCCATGCCATAGGAAAACAAACGAAAATGTAGCAGCAGTAGCTATGATTTTTCTTAAAGCCGAAGAAGTTTTGATGCACATTTCAGCGTAGATGTGGGTAAAGAGAAATTCATACAGACCCTCATCAAAGTATTTCCACATATCGGAATAACAGTGAACTAGACCAATGCAACGAGGTTTACGCGGTGGCTTATAACCATCATATTGAGCAAATGCTATTCCCAGACCATATGATATTATGTAAAACATAAAAAAGAATTGACCCATAAAATAGCCAACAGCATATAAACCAAATTTTGTATCCAAAATCGCTACTGCCGTAATATCTACCGCCATATAATGAACGTATATAAAATGTGTGGCAATTTCTAAAATTACCCACCAAAATATTACTCTAACAATTTGCCATAGAAATATTTTAAAACTATTAGTAATCTTAACAATGTCACGTTGTTCCTGCACTATATAACGATGATATCCCATAAATGGACCCAACATTAAACAAGGAAAATATAATATATAACCTAGAAAATGTTGTAGATTAAACTTTTCAACGAGATTCCTATCATGTAGACGATATGATTTTTCCAGTTGTAAACTATAACTGCAACCTCTTAGTATAGACCAACATAGTGTGACCATTACATTATGAAATTGCGTATAACCAAGATCTTCTTGCAACATCTTATTCGATTTTAAATATATCATTATAATCATCCACCCAACGGAAAGTAACCACGTTAGTATTTTTGAATGACTTTGCGACACCAAATAGTATGACATTATTAATGCTCCTATTAGGGCTACAGATATCAATTTCATTGTCATTCCCAGTATAAATACACATATCAAGGCATTTGTCCAACTTTGCCATTGAGGTTTATATTTTTGTATCACCGACCCCACCGCAAAATGTAATATGTAGCAAGGCCAGTAGATTTTAATATATTCGGTAAAAGCATATAATTCATCATTGGTATCATCTCTAAGAGAGTTCAACATTGGCCATCCTTGGGGAAATTCATAGGGGGATATTTTCCATATTTTATGTCTGGCTGTAATTAACATTCGAAGTCCATAAACTATATAGATTATATAAACACTAAAATATAGGATTATTTCACTTTTGTATAACTTTAACTTCTGCGATTGCTGCATCATGGATGCATGGACGGAAGAGTGTTGCCGGTTTAATTACTCGAGGAGCAATGTAAACAAACAAACTTATTTTATTTGACATGTACTGCGAAGTGTTGACACTTTAAGTAAATAAAGTACACAGTTGTAAATTTGATGTATTTTGTTTTAAATCGCTATCGATATTCAAAAAATTTGTTGTGGTTTTAAATCTAAAAATTAACTAAATCAACTTAGTTTTGGCTAAATTGTTTTTTCCCCTCTATTCTAAAAAGCTAAACTGGGATTTTAAGAGTTTGGTAGAAAATGGTAAAATTTTGTTAACAATGGTACTTTTAATTAAATAACACAGTTCAACAAAATCAGAATAATTTGGAGGCTTAGGGGTTGCGTCATTCTAAAATACTTTTAGACGCAGATGACGAATATGGCCTAGATTTTTAAAGTTAGTTATAGTTGAAATTGCATTTGGTATTTTAAAGCATTATGGTCAAATTTGGTGAATGGAAAAATGTTTATTGGGCTGATGAGATGCGATTTTGGGTGTCAAATTTAAAGAAAAAAGCGAAGTTAAGTAATGCATTCAAAAACTTCGGTTTTTTCCTTAAATTTTATACACAAAATCGAAATAAATAGGCTCAGCAGACATGTTCCCCATACCAAAGGCAATGATGGCCTCTATATACCAGAAAACCGACCAAATATAGTTTTTTGGTCAAACTGTTCGGTCGGACACTGAAAATAATACAAAACTGAAAATAATAACGCAACTTTTTTTGCAACATCCAAACAGTATGCTTTTTAATTTAATATAGTACACGTCTTGAAAGGAGCGATACTGTTCTCTATGCTAGCTGAAGTTGAAATTTCTCATTTTTCACGATTTCGTTAATAAAATATCTAAAACGAAAATAAGATCCAAGACTTTAATACGTACCTTTCGTGAACATCACAGGCTACCTAATTTATGAAAAAACTTGCGTACTTTCTCTTTTAGTTTAAGAAAAATTGCCTAAACTACAAAAATTGTATATATTTGTATGCCTTCAAAACATGGAGGCTGTGACGCATCTTAATTAATAAAAGTCAGATAAAAACATTCAAATATATTTAACACATGTTTTCTAATTAAAACCAACCAAGTTCCAGTAAATTGAATTTTGTTTTCTTAAAAAAAAACGATTTTAAATGATGCAGTTCAAAAATATATTTTTTTATTTCCCCATAATAAATACATACAAAATGAATTAAAAAAAAATGGAAAAAATTTTGAAGTTTTGAGTTTATTTATTTATTTACTTATTTATTTATTCAAGTTCTCTAATATAAAGCCATTCAGGCCAAAAATATATATTACACAGTAATAATAATAACCTGAGTTCTTATAGTAATTCAAAATTATAAAATTAAATATATATACAATAACAGACTAATTAATAGAACATTTCACAAATTCCATCAGCTCCCCAGCCATAACGTAAAACAAACGCAAAAGTAATAAACACAGCATAATGTTACAGAAGTAAGGTCCCAATTAGTAGTAACACAACAAATAAATAAAATATGAACTACAAATAAATCCATGAAATTTTCACGCAACCAGCTAACTATAAGCCACAAAAATGATTTAGAAGTTTGTGGCGAAAGACAGTATTCGATTGAGAAAAAATACGTAATTCACAAGGAAATACATTCCAACAACGGGCAATTCTAACCACAAACGACCTTTCATACATAGATCTAACAATTCTAGGAATGAAGATCTGACGATTCCTAGCTGATTGTGAAAAAATGAACGACCTACATAATGATAAAGGCCCACCACTTTTCAAAATTCCATAAAACATAATTAAATTACGGTATTTGACAAAGTTTTCAAATGAACACCCCAGAAAACGGTAAACATAACCATACTTTACAACCATATTAAAAGTTATTCAAAAAGTGGAGCTAATATTAAAATTTGTTATTCACATTCGTGATCTCCGTCCTAAAATTTATTGCAATTGATAAGTCGCATATCAAATACATTTTTAGTGTTTAACAGTGTAATTTTTAAGTTTTTTTTTATTTTAAAGTTAATTTGTATTTTCCAATTTATTCTCTGTTTTTATGCTATGTGATTTGTTTTGCATTATTTAAACAAAGCTTAATTATTACTACTTTTTATATCTACATTAAAATTTGAAAAAAGTTGTAATAGTACAACCAAAAGATTTCTTAGTTGATTGTAACGAGTTTTTCAGCTATCTTATAAGTGAAATATCCCTAATTAATATATGGTTAGATTGATTTAGCTGGTGTGAACTAAGTTTAATTAATATTAATAAATCAACTATAAATTCAGTTACCGAAAACGATTTGATAGTTGAAATTGGACAATATTTGACAAATCTGTTATTCAGATTTACATATTTCTTTTGAATTTGCCTTTTATGCCATTTGCCACTAAGTTCCACTTGTGTCAGTTTTATTCTTTTATAAAATTTTCATTTTTGCTAATCCTTGCCATAGAAAGACATATTGCATTTTTTTTTTTGAATTTTCTCTAAAAAATTCTAAATATAAATATTTTTTAAGTGTTTGTACAAATTTGATTTCGCAACATTTTCTTTTAAAGCAACACAATTTGTAAATTCTTAAAATAAGAGCAGTTTAAGCTTAAATTTCTTTTTTATTGTTATAGTTATATGGAACTATTAAAAAAAAAAGCTTTAAGTAAATTTGTAGTGTATTAAATACATATTTGGAAATAATTTCTTAACAAGGTAATGCCACATTTTGCAAAATTTCTCTCCCAAAATAGGTTAAAACACAGTGTTATATCGCTGCAGCTTAATTTTGAATGTAGATTGTCCGACAATCTAGTTATGAATTTGTATGGAAAATTTGGTTTGAAATTACGTTTCATAACCAAATTGTCACCAAAATCCGGTTTAAACCAGATTTGAGGAATAATGTAAATTCACTATAAAGCTGAGCTACTAAGAAAATTTATAATTTTTATGATTCTTTAATTTATAAATCGCATTTTTTAAATAATATTTGATGATCTTTTTGAATCAATTTTTCATAGCTCTGATATTGTGATATTGCTGACGAAAAACGTATCACAAATATTTGTAGTTGTAGTGTTAAGTCTGATTTTGATTCTTCTCCAAGAAAACGAGTTAAATACTTTTTATTACAACTCTGATTCAGTTTATAGCATCTCTGTTATTAAAAAATAAACATCAACACGTGCCACGGTAAACCGAAGAAATCAGTGATTCTTGTACATGAGTTTTAAACATTTTTAATTATTTGTTAATTAAAAAGCAATATATATACTGCAATGGATATAGTTAAAGAGGTTTTAGAAAAACAACAAAAAGAATTGGAAAAATATAAACCCATTACTGTAGAAAAACATTTAGAATGCCGCATCGATGTGGGGATGATGTTAATAACAGATCCCAATGATTTGGAAGAAAATGAATTGAAGTAAGTAATAATTAATTGTTTGCTATAATGAAACAGCTAAACTTGTGCGTTTTTTTTCTAGGGAAAACAGAGAAAACTATTTACTAAATTTAACACGTGATAATTGTCAACTTTTAATAAATGAGATCTGGGAATTGCCTACAGAACGTGTGGATGAATGTATAGTGGCAAAATTGCCGGCACCCACTACGGTGTTACCACGTTTACGCAAGGTACCCGGTCCTAAAGCCATGACTAAATGGGAGAAGTTTGCCCAAGAAAAGGGTATAACCAAAAAGAAGAGGGATAAGAAAGTTTATGATGAAACTTTGGATGTAAGTTTAAGATTTATTTATATATTTTTCTATTAATAACTAGATAATCTCGGCTATTGGGAGAATTTGTCAGTAAACACGAATTTGGGTATTTAATATATAACTAAAATGAGTTAATTTATGTTTTATACTACACTAGCTGACCCGGCAGACGTTGTCCTGCCTAAAATTGTATTTAAGGCTAATGACTTTTCAACAAATAGCAGAGTTTAATTAACCACAGATTTTTTATATAAATTTAACATACATTACTATGGTTATCACTAAATTTTGGATCCCGCCACTTGCTTGGATCCCGCCACTTTTTGCAAGATTATGCATATTCTTATCAAAGTAGCTCACACAACGTTTGAAGACTCCCACTGTAATAGTACTCCAGATATGCAATAATAAATTTTTACTTCGTATGGGAGGTGCCACGCCCATTGCTGGGATCCCGCCCACTTTTTGCAAAACTATGCATATTATTATCAAAACAGCTCACACAAAGTTTGAAGACTCCCGCTGTAATAGTACTTCAGATATGCAATTATAAATTTTTACTTCGTATGGGAGGTGCCACGCCCATTGCTTGGATCCCGCCCACTTTTTGCAAAACTATGCATATTATTATCAAAACAGCTCACACAAAGTTTGAAGACTCCCGCTGTAATAGTACTTCAGATATGCAATTATAAATTTTTACTTCGTATGGGAGGTGCCACGCCCATTGTTTGGATCCCGCCCACTTTTTGCAAGATTATTTATATTCTTATTAAAGTATCTCACACAAAGTTTGAAGACTCCCACTGTAATAGTACTCGAGATATACGATGATAAATTCTTACTTCGTATGGGAGGTGCCACGCCCATTGCTTGGATCCCGGCCACGTTTTGCAAGATTATGCACATTATTATCAAAGTAGCTCACACAAAGTTTGAAGACTCCCACTATAATAGTACTCCAGATATGCAATAATAAATTTTTTACTTCGTATGGGAGGTGCCACGCCCATTGTACCTATATAGGTCAATTGTAAATCTAAACCATCCAGGGACCAACTCAAATACACACAAATTTGTTTTTAAATTACCAAGATATACAGCTTCAATTAAACCTTAATTTTAAATACCGAAAGAAAACTTGGGATATAGCTAAACTTAACTTAATATTATTCTCAAAGTTGTAAAAATTAATATGTGATTGAGAAAAATTGCTCTAAAGTCCGTACAAGAATAGATTCTAGGTATATTTAAAAACCTGTAGATTTCCGCGGACCGCGACCGATATGATTTTTTGCATTGTCCTTTGAATCGAATTTACTCTATATAATACACTAGCTGACCCGACAAACGTTGTGTTGCCTTCAAATTTTATTTTCATTGAAAGTCTGGTACCCGTATCCAAAACAAAAATTTTTGATATTCACACAATTTATATGAAATGACTAATGTTCAGAAAAATCACCACATCCCGACCAAACGAAAATATTTTTAAACATTTTTTAAAAACCATCCTCATTGCATGTTCTACAAAACGTATTCAACCATTTTTTATTTTATGCAGCCATTCTCGAGTTATGGAGTGACTATCAAAATGTACACTTCTTTTTATATATATAGAAGATAGAAAATATTAGTGTCCGACCGAACAGTTCGGCCAGAAAATGCATTTGTTCAGTATTCGGTATTTTTAAGGATTATGGGCAAATTTGGAGAATGGAAAAATGTTTATTGGGCTGATTAGATGAGATTTTGAGTGTCAAATTTAAATAAAAGTCCATATTTAAGCAATGAATTCACTGTTCGGCCTCCAAAAGTTCGGCCAAATCGAAAATAGTTCGGCGACCGAACTTTTAACTTTATAGCTAAACTTCGGCTTTTTCCTTAAATTTTATACACAAAATCGAATTAAATAGGCTCAACAAACATGTTCCCAATACCAAAATTTGTCCTCATTGCCTCTAGATACCAAAAAAACCGAGCAAATATAGTTTTTTGGCCGAACTGTTCGGTCGGACACTAGAAAATATACTTATGTTACAAAATTAAGTTTATAAAGATTAAGCTCTTTGAAAACTCTTCTATTGAAAAAATTCTGATTTAAAGGTAATCACCCGTTATTTCTTTCTTGGAACTTTGTTGAAAAAGCAGTACAATTTTTTTCTGAAAGGTAGGGTCTTAAAAAATATTTTAAATGCAATTTTTAGTGTCCGACCGAACAGTTCGGCCAGAAAATGCATTTGGGGTGTATTCGGTATTTTAAAGCATTATGGACATTATGATTAGATGCTATTTTGAGTGTCAAATTTGAAGAAAAGTGTAGTTAAGCAATGAATTCAATGTTCGGCCTCAGAAAGTTCGGCCAAATAGAAAATAGTTCGGCGGCCGAACTTTTAACTTTATAGCTAAACTTCGGCTTTTCTCTTAAATTTTATACACAAAATCGAATTAAATCGGCTCAACAAACATCCCAGCCAGAAATTGCCAATGGTCTGAAAAATCAAGCACTGGCAGAGCACTATTTGCCAATGATCCAACAAATAAAGTGCTGGCAAAGCACTGATTTACAACGCTCTGCCAACGTTAGTAAAAAGTGCTTTGCCAGTGCTTAATTAACAAAATTTACAACAGTAAAAATAATAAAAGCACTGGCACAGCTCTGGCTTAGAACGCTCTGCAAACGTTCGTAAAAAGTGCTTTGCCAGTACTTGATTTACAAAATTTACAACCGTAAAATGAAAAAGCACTGGCACAGTACTGACTTAGAACGCTTTCCCAACATTGGCAAAAAGTGCATTGCCAGTACATATTTACAAAATTTACAACCGTTAACTTAATAAAAACATTGGCACATCCCTTGTTCACAACAAGAGTGGAAAAATTCAAAACTAAATTGCAATTTATGATTTGAAGTTAAGAATATTAAGGCCTCATATTATAGTCAGCACAAAGTATAGTTTTTGTACTAAAATTTTACTTAAGAAATTTATTTTCTAAAGTCTTTCTGTAGGAAAATTGTAGTAAAAAATCGTGCTAACTTATCACAAAAATAATTTGATAAAAAAAATATTTAGTTATTTTGTAATTATGTATTGTTATTTCTGTTCAAATTACCAAAATCATTCAATAAGAAATAATACAACTCTTTACTGAAGTGAATTACTAAGTAGGACTTTATTGGTCGTTTTTGGTTTTGGTACTGGCAAAGCGCTTATTGCCAGTGCTTTGCCAACGTTTTTAAAAAAGAAACGGCCAAGCCCTGCCCGGTGTTATCATTTTGGGGTTGGCAAAGCACATTATATTATTAAAAAAGCACTTTATTGGTTGTTCTACCAATGCTTTGCCAACGTTTTAAAATTATGGTTTTGGTACTGGCAAAGCGCTCATTGCCAGTGCTTTGCCAACGTTTTAAAAAAGGAACGGCCAAGCCCTGCCCGGTGTTATCATTTTGGGGTTGGCAAAGCACTTAAATCTTCAGATATCCAAAGCTCTGCCAACGCTCATACCACCGTTGAAAGCACTGGGCCAATGCTTTGCCGTTCGTATTTTTCTGGCTGGGATGTTTCCAATACCAAAATTTGTCATCATTGCCTCTAGATATCAAAAACCGACAAAATATAGTTTTTTTTTGGCCGAACTGTTCGGTCGGACACTAGCAATTTTACTTCTCTACCTCAGGCATTAGTCTAAAATTACTAGCTATTGAAAAAAAAAAGATTTGATTGTGTTTTCGGATTATGGAACAAACTTTTCTTAATGTCTAGTATGAATATCTTAAAGTCTGAAGAAAAGATTTTGTAAATAATTGCAAAAAAAGTTGAAAATTGAACTCAAGCAATAAAATAAATATAATTTACTTTTTGTTTGTTTTTACGAAATTATACAAAATTATTCTAGGTTTTTTAAATCTTAATTTTTCTAAAAAGAAGATACAGTAAAACTCGTTTAAGGTGAACTCGGTAAGGACTAATCTTCGACTAACCACACACCAAATTTTTATATAATTTTAAATTTTTAATACAAAGTTCCCAAAATTTATCAAATTTTCCTAAAATTGTTTTCAATTTCAACAAATTTTAAGCCCAACACGCAGAAATTTTTTTCCAAATGTATCGGAAAATATTTTTATGAAGTCAAATGAAAGAATTTCATAATTTTTGAACAAGTTTAAAAAAAAATTTTATATTTTTTGTACAATAAAAAAATTTTACCCCGGTCTGTTCCCTTGGGTTCGTCTTGAGCGGTTTTTTTTTTATATTGTCCCAGATAGAAATTAGGACGGTACAAAAAACAAAGCGCTGTCGAAGCGTTTCTCTTCTATGGTACAAAATGAAAGCTTTTTTTTAGAACGTTAGTTGCCAATGGTATAAATAAAAAGCATTACAAAAGCATTATTTCGAACTGTTCGCAAAAAGCACTTCGGGATTACTTTTCATACAAAATTTAAAACGGTCTATGAAATAAGCTTTAAAAGGTTTTTTAACGATTGCAAAAAGTGCACTAGTGCACTTTAACTGATTATTTGAAAAACATTGTCATTTTTCAGAATATTCCAGTTTTCAGAATATTTGAAAAAGTGCATAAGTGTTAGAAAAGCGACAAAAAGAGTCGTTTTTCTAACGCTTTGACAATTGTAAAATTGTATGTTCTTACAACGTTTATAGACTATAGATAAAGTACTTTAAAATTTGTTTTTCCAACGTTTCGATAACATTATAAAATACCACCCTGAGACGGTAAATTGTTTGTGTCGTCACAACGCTCTTAATTTGTAAACAAGACTGTTATACGAAAGCGTTGTTCACGGTTACAAAATAATTTAAAAATTTTTTTTTTCATTGCTGTGAGATCGGTATAAAATACCATCCTCACACCGTAAAACATGGTTATCATTTGGGTCGTTTTCAATACGCTTTAAACATATAAATCGCAATGTTCTGAAAACGATTGTACCACTTATTTAAGTACTTTTGAAACGCTTTAACGATGGTATTTCTCTAACTGGGGTATTTTATAATTGTAAAATGTTCGTATTTTACTACTTTTTGTATGCTTATTTTATTTTAACTTTCGATTTTCATTAAATATTCTGCGGATATTATTTAAGTTCCCATAACAAAAACAATATTATATTTTGTGATACATAATTTTTAACCAATTTGGCATCCTGAATATTACGTTTTTCCATTACTCTAGAAATTTTATTAAAAATAACTCCGACGTTCGATTTTCATCAGATATTAGGCGGTTCTTGTACCACTAGCTCCAAAGGTGTTGTGGAACACGGTTAATGCCTGTTGCAAATTGCTACCAAAATGCTTTATAATTGAACATTTTTAAAAAATTATGGATTTAGTGGCATGTCGCAACTAGTTAGCATTATCCATTATATTGGCTTAAATTTTGTTCCACAAGATCTTTACATCTAGTAGTACAATAAGCTGCCTAAAAAGTTATTTAAATACAAATCTAGAATAATGGAAAAAAATAAGTACATTTTGTAGCAAAAACCAAGTCGCAATCTGTTCACATTTACAAAAGTTACGCGTTAAAAAATACCCCACTGTGCTACTATTAAACGCTTCGTTACTCGAGCGGATGGATACGTTTCGTAAACGGACTGTAACTCCATACAATGTGTAGAAATAGTACCGACATGCAATATGTTGTCTCAGTTTTACATACTAAGCAAATGGTGACTGAGTTGGCGAAAGTAAATTGTGTTGAAAATAGAATTTACTTTCCGCAAATCCGTGACAATTTGTTTAGTATGTAAAACAGAGACACCATATCCATTGTATGGAGTTACATTCCGTTTAGGAGCAAAAAAATGCATTTGAGCAAACATTTTTTCTATTAAGTTGCCAATATTTTGACTATAAGAAGATGTATGGTATAAAAAAATAAGTTATTCTTTATCTGACTTGAAATAGTAGAATGGAGCCTTAAATTGGAAAATGACGAAATAACTTAAATGGACAGCACTAAATTTGAACGACGAATGACGATTAAGTAAAATTTTGTATAAATTGGATTTCATTTAGAATTGTAATAAATCATAGTTTTCAATAGTTTTTACATTATTTCCTTAATTTTTATTAGAAATGGGTACCCACATATGGTTTCAAACGTGCAGATGCTGAAAAACAAAAAGATTGGGTATTGGAGGTACCACAAAACGTTAATCCCATGGAGGATATGTTCCAAAAGAAGGTCGATTTGCGTAATGAAAAGGTAGCCAAGAATGAAATACAACGTATGAAAAATATTGTCAGAGCCAGAAAGGATGAAGTGCCACGTAGTGGTTATTTAGGCGGTGAAGCAGCCTCATCGGGACAACTATTAACCGCGGTAACAGTAGCAAAGGCCTCCACAGCTTCGGTGGGTAAATTCCAAAATAAATTACCTAAAGAAAAAGAAGCTCGTGGTATTGGTGTTAAGGAATTGATACCCGGTTCTAAACGCAAGGCCTCCCACATCACCGAACAACCTGAAAAAGAAGTCAATTTGGATCTCATTAAGAGTGTATTGAACAAAAAACCTAAAATCGATATTGAAAAGGCCATATCCTTACAAAAACATGATGAACGATTGGAGTAAGTTTAATGAAATTTAAAAAGTTATCACTAGCAAATACAAAATTTTATTTTATTACTTCTTTTTTTTTTTTAGTCGAGAGGCTAATGATGATGGTGGCAAAAAAGGCAAAAAGAATAAAAAGGGCGGTGGTAAGGGCAGTCGTAAGGCTGTAGGTAAAAAACCCAAAGGAGGTCGTGGCCAAAGAGCGCCTGGTAAAAAGACTGCTATTGGCCGTAAGAGGAGATAAGTTTCACAAGTACAAATATCTTTAAATGAAAACTACCCAAAATGCTTCTTTACTTTAGTTTTAATGAATGAAAAAAAGGAAATAAAAGATTTCTACAAAACAATAATTTACAAACATTTACAATTCACAAAATACAGTTATCAAAACTTTTTTTACAAATATCTTAAATTAATTTTTTGACTATGACGTTGCAAATACTCATAAACAAATTTTCGAAAGATTTTATTGAAATTCCTTATGGTTGGCCAATGCAAATTAGCCGCACTATCATTGGGAGTGTGCCATTGTGGTGGAAATGGTGTTGGTATTACATGCAATATAGGAACATCTAAAAATAAAACAATTTTTTTTTTATACTATTTCGTATAAATTCACGAGTTAAGTTTGACTTACTTTCTTCTAAAAATGGACGATGATCATCATCTATAAATCCTTGAGCCTGCCGATTCATAAACATTAAATTATTACCTTCCAATAATTTTTCTTTTGCCAAATCACGTTCGATATCACATAGACTACTGTGCAATCCTTGGGTATTTGGATAGAAACTAGCAAATTTTGGATTTGCGGCACCTATTAAATCTAAGAGTACTAAAACTTCCTGTAAATGTTAAAAAAAAATTTGGTTATGCTGTAGATTCAATAATAAAAATATGTTCTATAATAACAATTTTTTGTGCAAATGAAAAAATTAATTTTTTTGGGAAACGTTAACACGTCCCGAATTTTGGACGAATTTTTTTGAAAAATTTGTATTTTTAATTAAAATCCCAAAACTCGAAATTTTATAAAAATATTTTTTTGTTTCATTTATTCATTTAATATGTATACTCAAAATTATTCAGATATGAAAATCTGACTTCAGCGGATATCAAAAATTAATCACAATTTTGAAAGAAATGCAAAAACTCTATTTGGCTATTTTCAAAATATCATAGTTACTAAAAGAAAACAAGCACATGCATTAAATTTGGTCATGTCCTCCATAATAATAAACCCTTACAAATGCCAAACTAAAAACTATTAAAAAATAAATTTGTTAGAGGTGAAAACAAAATTTTGAGGTGAAAAAACTTTTTTTTGATGTAAAAAAGAAATTGTGTGGAGAAAAACATGTTTGAGGTGAAAAACTATTTTTTGTGGTGAAAGAATATGAGGTGAAATAAAACTTTGAGGTGAATTTAAAATGTGATGCTCAAATTTTATTTATTTATTTATTTTAATTTCATGTAGTTTGCAAAATTTAAAATTTATATAAATTAATTAAAAAGCGTACGAAAGTTACACTAAAAAAACTATTTAAAAATTCATCAAAAATAGCATACATATATGTATCTACTATCTGTTCCAAATGTCGCTTAAACAACACAATATTTCACAACAAATTTGCAGTTTTGAAGTGCTAGACCTCTTGATTACATTGTTGCTTAAACCGTAATGATCAGAAAAAAATGTATTTTTGACGAATTTTAAAAAAACACCAGTTATTTTGACTGGTTGTGGGCAGAGTAGGTATACAAAAATTACGGTTATTCTAGTGTTAATCTAAATACTTTTTTTAAACACCAATTAAAAATTTGTATATAGTTTGACAAGTAAATACAAGTACCCAGTCAGAAAAAGACAAATAGAGCACTGGGTAAACAAAATTTTCAACGTTGGCAAAAAGTTGGTAAAACCATAAAATAGGTGATCAATGATTTTCGAAAATAAAATCACAAAAAGAGTTCATTTATAATTTTTTTGGTCTGTGATTCAAACAATTTCCGCCAGATTGGCAGCCGGCAGCTCTACCCACTGACCAAACAAGACATATAATAATAGATAGCTCAAAACGTGAATGATAACTTGTCGGTAACTCATGGTTGCACAAATATGCTAGCACTAGCATTAAATTTAGAGTTTTTGTCTTCTCTGGTGACAATTGTTACCTCCAATAGCATTTTTAGTTTTCTTGTACTATTTTCAAAAATTGTTAAATTCCTTATAACAAAAAATAATTACAAGTTTGATATAATTTTTATTAAAAATAAAATAAACTTGTAAAAAATACAAAGTACGGTCTTGTTTACTCCCCCCTTTACATCTTGATTTTGATCAATGGAGATAATCTTTAACTTCGAGCTCATATATTAGTTCTCATTTAGTAGAAAAACTAGGTTATATGAATGAGTGATGCTTTGCATGGGATTGTCACTTCTTTAAAAACGTGTTCTGATGATAGGAACCTAGAAAATTCCGGAAATAGATCTATCAACACATTCCGGAAAGTGGTCTATTAATAAATTTGAAAACAAAAACTGTATAGATTATTTGTCAGGACAATATCCTAATAAAGAAATATAGAGTATGGCCTCAAACTTGAATAATTTTCATTTCAAAAAATAATTACTCTGTTGTTTGTTTCATAAATTTTAAAAGTGAAACAACATCGAATAATGATTGAGATATTAAATTGATTGAATAACCAACAATTGAATTCAATGATTTAATTCCAAACGATTGAATTTAGTGATCGAATAAATCGAATGATGAAAAATGATTGAATTCTAGAGAAATAAAATCGAATGAGACCAATTGAGAATTCATTCGATTTGTAAAATTGTGATTTGAGAATTCAATCATTCCATAGTCAATCAGAATTAAAAAATCGAGTAAAGAATTGAATTCTTTAAAGCTCTGTGCAGTATTAAATTGCATAAAAATTATTAGATTCTGGGAACTTTTTATATTTAAAATTTATGCTGAGTTTAAACACTTACAATGCGATCAATATGTCGTATACTGGATGAGGATTTAACTTTATTATTTGAAAGTTTTCGGGCCAAATGTCGAGAACCATATATTGAATCTGTATTGGTCCAATCTTTAAAAGCTTCTTCACCATCAAAGAATATCAACTACAAAAAAAAAAAAACGAAACAAAAATAAAATTAATTCCGTCATTTGTATCATTATTTATGTACAAAGCGTTTATTCGTATAATAGTTCCTGTATGAATACTAATCTCATTGCATATCTTAAACAAATATTGATACGTAAAATATTCCATACCTACCTAACTACGTCATCATTAAGTGTTATTTATAAACATATTTACATACCATTAAGCCTAAATCTTGACGATTTTTAAATTGTTGTAATTGAGGCTGTAGGGTTTTGGCAGTGTTGAGTAGAATTGCACAAGGAACAGCGCTATCAATTGCGCCAACAAATCCCGGATCATTTTGAAAATATTTACTATCGTAGTGACATGCCAACGCTAGAAAGTCATTGGCCTTGGGATTTATAATGCCAATAATATTGGAGAATGTTACTTTACCAAATATGGGTACATTTTCGGAGAATTCATCAGTTTCCGTATTAAAACCCAAAGAATTTAATTCTCTGTTTAAAAAAAAAAGAATTTAATTTTATGATATTTTCAGAATATTTATTTATTGTTGTTGTTAAATTTTAGTGATTAAAATTATTATTCTTTGTTCTTATATTATTTATTTTTCTTCCGGTATTTTTCTTTATAAGATTCAATCAAATCAGAGCTTTAAATTATTGATTTTTCAAGTTATACTAAAATCTCATTAAAAATGTTTTCTAACTGACTAAAGAGATATCCCCCATAAAGCCTATATCGTAGACCCAGAGTAGCCTAATTTTTGAATTATTTGAAATATAGGAAAAAAGGATATTCGAGAAAAGTCGCTTCAAAACCGAACGATTTCAAATATCGGAAAAAGCTCAGACACACCCTCGATTAAATTAAATAGATATTACTATGTATTATTTAAGCTTAATACTACAATAATTCCTTGACAAAATACCAGATTCAATATTAATCAAAACACATTTTTTTTAATAACAAAAATACTTTTTAGTCTTTAGACATAATTTTTACATCACTGACTGTGTCTTCAAAAAATCTTTCATTTGATACCAATTTTTTTTTTTTATTAATTAATAATCATATAATTATTACAAATTATATACTATTACCCTAACCGAGCACTAGCTACTATGACCTTCGGCGCGTTGTAGCGAAAACAGACCAGTGCCTCTGGTGGGAATCGAACCCACGACCCCCGCACTGATAAGCCAGCACGCTACCAACTAGCCTACCGGGGCGCACATGATACCAAATTTGTCATAGGTACTTTAAATAGAACGAAATAACCAGAAAAAACGTAAAATGGGGTAATTTTTGAGCCCACTTAGTAACGCCAAACGTGAGATTGGCAGCTAAAAAAAAATACGTGTCCCTTAAATTGTTATTCTCTACAACATATTTAAGGTTCATTAAGATTTGCCGGTCCTGCTATGTGACCTTGTGAGTGACTGTTTTTAAAACTGATAAATAAAAAGCATGAACCATGAATCATATTGAATATTTATGCCTGTATGTGGTGATCAAATTTATACTAAACCTTATCTTAATTAACAAATGTTTAAAATTTCTTTAAAAAAATATATTTTCAAATTTCATAGAAATTATTAAAAAAAAAATGAAATACTTTTTTGAGTGTTCTTATTCTATGAATCGTAGATTATTCAAATAACACATATTTTTGAAATTTAAAAATTTATTTTCAAAAATTACTCATTTTTTTGGGTTTAATGAATGATACAATATATTGTCAGTTCAATTCATTATATAGCAACGAGTTTTTGTATTAAATCTAATGCACATTTAAATTTTCTCAAAATGCCGAGTTTATTAAAAATGTAAAATAAAACTGCAATAATGGATATTCTCGTAAATTGAAGGGAGGGGTCTTTTTGAAATTTTTCATACTTTTTACCAATTCAAGTATAAATTTTCAGAAAAATTCGTTATATAAGGTAGTCAATACAAACAATTTGCTTGTTCGTTATATCGTGTTTTCGTTATACCGAGTATTCGTTATACCGGGCTTTGACAGTATACCAATCCCTGCAAACAAAACATTTTTTTTTGCTCTCATATTAAAAAATCTGTTAAATTTTGAAAACATCGAAAAAATTATAGTTACATATGAAAAAAGTTAGAATTTTTTAAGCAAAACAGCCTATTTTGTTTTTGCTACTTTTAGTATTTAAAATCGTCAACGCTGGCATCAGCATACACAAGAGAATGTTTTGCAAAACATTCACGCAGACCTTTGCTGTATACCTATTACCAGTGGGTTTCCATACTAATCAGTGTCGTTCAATCTGCTCCCTTCTTATTTGTTCGTAAACTCGCACTTAGCAAATAAAAACATCCCAGCAAAACCATACATTACCAAAAAATGAGTAAATTAATGAATCGCAATAGGGCTTCACTCATTACAATAAACCTTACTTCACTGATGAATTTTACAGGCGATTAGCCTAAAAGTAAAGTGTTGACTCATTACTTAATAGGGGGTTAAGTAACTGGTTACTATTACCGGGTTCGAAAAAATAATGGGTCTATAAATAAATATTCATCAAAAAAAAATTATTACAAAAGTTTTTTAATTAAATTAATAACGTGGTCTCACTGGGATTCGAACTTGGGGTTTTTTGGCAGTTAAGTGAAAACTCTACCAACTGAGCTGAGCTATCGTCACATATAATAATAAGTTGCTTAACATGTAAATGAGTTGTTTTGCTTAGAGTTGTGATGTTAAAAATATATACCTTAACCTCATGCTTACAAAAAATCACAAAATAATGTGTCTAAATATAGATTAAAAAAATATATATTTTAAATATTACGTTACTTTTATATTTCATGCATTATGTTATTGATGATCGGTAAGTCATTATTTTATGTTTTGAAATAATGTAAAAGGTAATGATGGTTCATTACAAGGTAATCCACGAGTGCACAATTATTGGTAACTCCTTACTTTATATTTGGAAATAATGCTGAAGGCAAGGAGTGTCCATTACAAAGTAATGAATTACGTAACCCATTATCGGTAACTCATTACTTTTTGTTGGAAAATAATGATATAGGTAAGGTGTATACATTACAAGGTAATGCATTACTTAATCGCACCCATTACCAAAGTTTTGGTGGGATGTTGAAATTTAAAAGTTTAAATTAATTTTCATCATGTTTTTTAAATAATAATTAAATAAAATTTTTAGTTATTTCAAATATTAATGATAAAATCAGCAAGATAAAATTAAAATATTTTATTTTTAATAGAAAATAACAAAATATAAGCAAAATAAAAGTGAGTGTTTTAAGCAAAATTTTTTTTTTTTTTTTTTTTTTTTTTTATTTATTAATAATCATATAATTACAAATTATATACTATTACCCTAACCGAGCACTAGCTACTATGGCCTTCGGCTCGTTGTAGCGAAAACAGACCAGTGCCTCTGGTGGGAATCGAACCCACGACCCCCGCACTGATAAGCCAGCACGCTACCAACTAGCCTACCGGGGCGCACGCAAAATTTTTTTATCAACATGTTGCGATAATTTTTAAGTGTAAACAAATATTTTCATTTGCTTGCCCGAGCTCGGTATTTTGTTGTTGAGAGGCATGTGAAGTTTAGTAGTCTATTTGTATATACTTTTATACTTCAATTCTTTCCTAAAACTTTATATTTAAAATCGTCTTAAAATTAGTTAATGAATACATTCTTTTAAAGCTCTGATTCAAACGGGTTTTTTTTTTAAACGTGCATATTTACCTTGTAATATAGTTCCGTACACTTGTATGACCCGTTGAGCCTACAACTCGGGGTTGCAATATATTTGCCAAAGTCATATTGAAGTGGCTATTATCATCTGGCAATGATGACTGAAATTTTAAGAAAATTTAATTACTATTAATTTTTAACTAAAATCCAAATCGCCATACATACTGTAAATTGAACTTGTAAATTACCCACTGTTATAATGGAAAATATACTGAAAACAAAAATCACTTTGTGACTAAACATTTCTACTAATTAATTAAAACAAAAATTTTATAACTGAAACACTACAAGTTTAAACAATATGGTTTTCTTTTATTCAATATTCTTCTTTTTATAACCATCCGCTAACTTTAAGTTTTGTCTCCCCGCACTGAAACACCAAGACTTAATATTATATTTTAGTTGACTTTATAATAAACACCCAAGTGTTATGCAGAAATCGTTTTAAAACTAACACTATATCAACAAATAATAAAAAAAAGCATCCGAAAGCAATTATTTCAATCACTCATCTGGAGTAATAAAGCTTTTCAAGGGATTTTCCAAAAATTTTAAACAAGTAATTTCCAATTTTGTTCAATTGTTTAAGCTCGTTCTCTTTAATTTGCAACATAAATCGTAAACAGCGTTGCCAACTTTGACGATTTGTCTCCATTTTGACGATTTTTGAAGTGAAATATGACAAAATGACGATTGACGATTTAACAAAATTATTTGCTTGGAAAATGACAATTTTTAAAATTTGCAATGTTTGTCGAATTTCCAAATTTTTTTCTAATAATTTAACGACAAAATTTTATGAAGCTTCTTTTTATTTAAAACATCTTAAGACATTTCATAAAATGATATCAAATCAAGCAAAAAATATTCATTTACCAATTTAAAGATCAACTATATATAATTTTCATCATTTATTTTAATATTTTTTAAAAAATAACGAATACCAAAGGATTTTTTATATATTTTAGGAAGGAAAATCCAAAAATGTTATTTTTTTAATAATTTAAGTAATTTTAGCTTCAAAATCACTGATAACAAAAATTTTCCACCTTCTTTTTATTGAATGTAATTTTTTTGTATGCCGAAATTTTGTGAAACCAAATATCGAAAAAAAAAAAAATATAAAAATATAACCATTTCGTCATGGAATTTTGGAGTTTTTAAAATAGGTCGGTAATTTTAAAATTCTATTCCGCATAATGAGTATAGGGAGATGTGTTCTTATGACTTGTAGGCGTTTGTGAAGGAGCTAAAAATAAAATAAATAAAGGGCATCGAATGGTTAAATATTTACAAATAATGTAAATAAAACGAAGTTTTGGGTAAACTTTCTCCTTTTTTTATTGAAATATGAGGTGTTTATGGGAATGACGATTTTTTGACGATTTCTCATTCTCAAAATGACGATTTTGACGATCTTTTCCACTAAAATTCACGACTTTTTAACAAATTGGTTTGGCAGCACTGATCGCAAATTTATTATTATAAAAATAGACAAAAACAAGTTAAGAGTAAAAAAAGCTTTTGTTTAAACAATAGCTTTGTTCCATACGCGTTACCGCAGGAACCCAATTTTACCAAAAAGCGTTTCGGGTAATTTGCGTTCCCGCGACAACGACAGACTTAATAAATCACACTAATCGACAAAAAATAATTGTTTTTGCTGAAGTATATACTCAGTTTGACAATAGAATCTAGTGAAAATGTCAGTTAAAACAACTGTAAATTGAGTTAAAAAGGGCGGCAAAGGTAGTTAACGTTAACCCTTCACTGCATGAAACTACATATCTTAATAAAATTGTATATTTTAGTAAACACCTATTTCGGCGTTTTTAGATACTTTCACTTTTAACGATTTTATTAGCAAAAAACTAAAAAGAGTAAATATTTTGGATCACCCAATAATTAAAAATATAACGAATATATGAAAACCAAATTTTGTGTATCGGAAAGCCTATAATTTTTTCTTAATACCTAAGTAATTTTGCAGCCAGAAAAATATGAACTGCAAAGCGTTGGCCCATTGCTTTCAGGGGTGGTATCAGCGTTGGCAGAGCGTTGGATTTATGAAGATTTAAGTGCTTTGCCAACCCCAAAATGATAACACCGGGCAGTACTTTTCCGTTTCTTTTTTAAAACGTTGGCAAAGCACTGGCCATGAGTACCAAAATCATAATTTTAAAACATTACTTTATTAGTTGCCTGGGAAGGGGAACTCGCAGATCTCGCATCTACATTCTTTCTGACAATCAGGCTGCACTGAGGGCCTTAATGGCTTATAAGGTGTCGTCTGGGTTGGTCATGGAATGCATTCAGACTCTCAATAGGCTCGGTAGGGGCAACTCTCTAACCTTGGGGTGGATTCCTGGTCATGAGGGGCATAAGAGCAACGAGAGGGCACATTATTGGTCCTGAACCATTCTGTAGAATACCTGCGGGGTATGTTAGGGAAAGGCTCAGGGCATGGATAGAGTCGAAATTCTCTGGTTACTGGGAAAACTCTCCTGATCAGCGCCAGGCTAAAAGATTGATCTCTTTTTCCAGTAGGGGGTCGAAGCGACTCTTGCCGCTTGAAAGGGGGGAGGGGGGGTTTAAGGACCCTGGCGTCGTACTTAACTGGACACTGTAATCTCAGATACCATCTGCACAAGAAGGGTCAATCGGACACGGATATGTGTAGGTTTTGTGAGATGGTGTCTGAGACCTCGGAGCATGTTCTCTGCGAATGTCCCAGGCTTTGTGATAGGAGACTTAGGTTTCTAGGTTATCGCTTCATTTCGCCTTCCGACATCGCGAACATTTTGCCTAATAGGATAATTGGCTTTATAGGTAGCTTGAATCTGTAGGTAACTTTAGGCAGCACAAAAGACCTACATTGGTCGCGGTGCATAGTGCCTTCTGATCTAATCTAATCTAGTTGGTAAAACAACTAATAAAGCAATAACTAGTGTCCGACCGAACAGTTTGGCCAAAAAACTATATTTTGTCGGTTTTTTGATATCTAGAGGCAATGATGACAAATTTTGGTATTGGAAACATGTTTGTTGAGCCGATTTAATTCGATTTTGTGTATAAAATTTAAGAGAAAAGCCGATGTTTAGCTATAAAATTAAAAGTTCGGCCGCCGAACTATTTTCAATTTGGCCGAACTTTCTGAGGCCGAACAGTGAATTCATTGCTTAACTACAGACTTTTCTTCAGATTTGACACTCAAAATAGCATCTAATCAGTCCAATAAACATTTTTCCATCCGCCAAATTTGTCCATAATGCTTTAAAATACCGAATACAGACCAAATGCATTTTCTGGCCAAACTGTTCGGTCGGACACTAGCAATAACTTAATAAAAAAAAAACAGTGTTTAATTATAATTTTGCAACACATAAAATGAAAACTCCTTCTCGTGTGCAGTTTTTCGTAGTAATTATCGAACTAACAAAACACCGTTTGGGTTTTGGCTCATGTATATTTTGGCTAAAACTTAATTTTTCCAAAGAACATGCAATTTTTCTCACGGCTATATCTCGGAAACCAATTTTTAATTTTGGTTTCCTGTCTTCGGCAAAATTGTAGCTATAGACTTGGAGAAAAAAACTGTAAAACAAAATAATGCGAAAAAAATGAATCTAGTGCCTCAAAATTGCTAAAATCTCGAAAAAAAATTTACTTTTTCTATATTTTTCACCATTTTTGGCCCATAACTGCCAATCTGTGCACACAGAGAAATGAACTGCCAACCGAATTGAAAAGTGTATTTTAATGATAACAACTTATAAATTCAGTTAGTAAAACGATATTTACATTAGAATTCTGAATATTTTGGGTGTTTCAACTAAAATTCAGTTGAATCAATCTAACTTTGAATCAATCTAACTTTGGTGTGAAAACCGATGTTTAACCAAGTTTCAGTTGGCAAATAGCTAAAGTTTTCTCTGTGTGTGTGAAATTCAGTAAAGTAATCTTCAGAAAAAAAAGTTCATAATTCTTCTGAACATTATAATACTGGAAAATGCTTTTTTCACATTTTTCAGCTGTACTTTACATCGAAAATGCGAGATTTTAGTTCATAAACTATGTGCAATTTTTTTCCATAGATGGCGTTGTTGCATATAAAGCTGGAACTAGACCTACACTGATAGTAATTCATGCGTAAAAATACAAAAAATGTCAAAATAACCAAAAATTTTGTAAAATAAACGAAAATTTGTAAATTTTACAAAGGATTTCGTTGTTTTGACATTTTTTTTTCGTATTTTTAGCATGGATTATTATGAGTGTAGCAATCAATACAAATGTCATGTAGCCACATGCTGTAATTAATGTGACAAGACAATAAACACATTGTTTTTAGTGAATAACAATTGAACACCAAAAACATTAAATGCTTCAATATGGAAAATAACAAGTGCCCAAAAATAAATTAATTTTGTTTGTGGTCATATAGTGCCCAAAGTTGGAAAAATTGTTTAACTCCGGAATTTTACTTTGCACATACGCAATCGATGAAGTGGATACAAGTGATTTCGCCGAATACACTGTGCAGTAACTGATATAGCACTATTTTGAATTGGTTTCATCGACGAAGAGGAGACTTGCATTTTTCTAAGCCGGTAATCTGTGTAAAAGACCCGTTTCATAATGAAACCATGTGCTACGCATGCATTAATTATGCTGTTGGCACAAATAAGAGGAAGTGTAAGTCAAAAGCATATGTTGCAGTTTTTACTGCATCACTTCCAGTCCTCTGATGGTGTCGAACCAAAGAGTATATACAAATAGAGACACTAAAATTCCCACGCCTCTCAGCAACAAAATACTGAACTCGGGAAAGCAAATGAAAATATTTTTTTTACTCTAAAAAATAATTGCAATATGTTGATAACAAATTGTTGCTTAAAACACATGACAAATGAAAATTTTTCGACATTTTAGCAATTTTGAGCCACTAGATGCAGTTTTTTCGTGTTAGTTTGTCTGTCTTCGGCACAATTGTGTCGAAGACATGAAAACTAAATTCCAATGGATTTACAAGATATAGCAGTGCGAAAAATTGCATGTTCGTCCGAAAAATCAAGTTTTAGCCAAAATATACCTGAGGCCATAAAATCAGAATAGCAGCTAAACTAGCAAAACCCAAATGGGGTTTTGTTAAACTACACTCAAAAAAATAAGTTAGTAGAAAAGTTAGTAAAACGTCTTGTAAATCAGGTATACAAATTTTTTCCTAAAATCGTGTTTTCAGCTAAAATTTTTGTTATACTTATTCAGCACTTAACTGTTTTATACTAATGCTTTACTAATATAATACTAATGTTTTACTAATTAATTTTGCTAATAGTGTGGACGACAACCAGATTAAAAGATATACGCAAAATGAAGCAGATGTCGCAGCATGTCAAGATGTAGTAGAGAAGAGGAAAATGATACTAAAAAGTACAACTCTAATAAGACATATAAAAAAATCAACCATGGAAGATTTTTGTATCTGTTTTTCATACATAAAACAAAATTAAGTATTAAAACAACTTAAATTTTGCGTTCTCACCGGCTTGTGAAAATAATTGTCTATTAATTAAATAAAAGACAAAATAAAATATTTAAATTTAATATGTATTTCTAAACGTAATGTTTATAGATTAATAATCTAGT
Source organism: Delia radicum (assembly GCA_021234595.1). Classification (NCBI taxonomy): domain Eukaryota; kingdom Metazoa; phylum Arthropoda; class Insecta; order Diptera; family Anthomyiidae; genus Delia; species Delia radicum. Next base: position 21,996,401 of record CM037853.1, on the reverse strand, counting down.
GTGGTGAAATTGCAAACAAACATATACAGACATGTAGACTTGAGTAAAGCGAAAGACAAAGACACACATCTTAGGTAGATTTTTATGGTTCCTTTTTCGTATTGCAAAAAAGGGTTGTTTTTTTTCGTTTCGTTTGTTTTTGTTTATTTTTTCGTTTCGTTTTTATAATTATCTTCGGCAGTTGCGTCTTTTAAAAGATAGCATCATTAAAACAACCATTGATGTAAGTAGTTGAAAGAAAATTTTTGTTATGTTATATATATTTATTTCTATATATTTTCAGATATTAAATTAATTCATGTCGTCAATGTGGGAAAATGAAAGCAAAATTAACAATATAAAATACTTTGTCCAATTGACACATAAATTAACCACTGACGAGTCCCAGGAGGGGGACGAAACTGCGGCAGTCTGGTGTATCCCTTGTGTCCGTAAAATTTTTCAATAAAAATGTTTTCTTCTTCTTCTTCCTGTAAAGAGACTAACTAAAGAAATATTCTACAGTAATTAATATAAAAAATTAATTACGATTGTCATTATCTGACGGTTGCAAAACACTTTCTAACATAAAATTTGAATAAACTTGCTTAACGGCGACTCAATCTCTAACCTACACTTGGTATCCAACTATTGTATGTGAATAAAGCGCATCATAAAACGTGATAATTACTTGTGAAAAAGAGATAGGATTAAGAAGAAAAAGCATTCTAGTTGAGAAATGAATTGTGCATTGGTATTAGCTAATTCTGTCTCTTCTGATCAAAACAATACTTGTGTGTACGTAGTGTGACCAAACTCCAATTTAGTCGCAGTCAACGCTGTGTCGATCGTGGCTCAACTCGTTAAGAGGTGAGATTACGATGCATAGCTTGATGCGAAGACCGTGAGTTCAAATCACAGTACGACACCAAAAAATAAAAAGTTTTTCATATAGAGCAAAATTAACAATATAAAATACTTTGTCCAATTGACACATAAATTAACCACAGACGAGTCCCATTAGGGGGACGAAACTGCGGCAGTCTGGTGTATCCCTTGTGTCCGTAAAATTTTTCAATAAAAATGTTTTCTTCTTCTTCTTCATTTAAAGAGACTAACTAAAGAAAATTTTTATATTTCGTAATTATTGTAAATTATTTTTAAAAGAATCACAAAAATATGATTTATGATTTTCAGCAAATAAATTAACTAAATTACAATTTTTCTACAATTTTTTTGCGTTTTTTTTCAGTCTACTAAAATTCAGCAAAAAATTTATTAATCCACTTTTGTATTTCTAATCCACTAAGTGTTAGCAAAACTTTTGCTGAATCTACTAATTTTGTTGCTAAAAATTAGCTTGCTGATTTTCAGCAAAAGATTTTGCTGACATTAGCAATTTTTTTGCAAGCACCCTCCTGACTAAAATTTTGCTGACTTTACAAACTTTTTTTTGTTTTGAGTGTACAATTTTGTTTAAATGGCACCAACAATGGAATTTGTAATTCAAACACCTTTTTGTAACTTTTTTTTGTAATTTGTTAAAATTAAAATGCATTTTTTTAACAATGGATTTTGTAAATACAAATATTGTTTTTTGTATCTTGTTTGTAATTGTTGAAATTTGTTTCTTTTAATAACGAGTTTGTTATGTTAAAAAAAAAAAACTGTTTGCTTTATGTTGTTGTAATGACAAATATTTTTTTTTGATCAAAATTAAAAAGGGTCCGCCAAATAACTTTTTTTTTTGAACTCCTGAACCAATTGGACTTTGTATGGCGTCATACCAAGGTCTTTATGCAAAATTCGTCTCAATGATGTCTACGAAATGTTCAATTGTTGAGAACGACGGTAAATTGATGTTGATGGCGCTTCACGCACACTTTCTGCCACAGCAGCAATATTCTCGGGTGTACGCAGTTTCTTTCACTTTTTTCACAAGATAACGAACATACGGACCATATTCGTTCAGCGGAAGGATAAAACTAATTATCTGTCAAATCAGACATGAGCTAAGTGTTACCATTCACGAAATAAGCACTAGTTGAAAAAAAAAACGTTAGATGGCGGACCCTTTATATTTTTTTTTTGTAAAAAATTCCAATGTTTTGAATAATACAAATAAAAAAGTTGTTTTAATTATTTTTTACTAAAAATAATAATAATAATAATATATGTATTATGTATGTAATACAACGAGTTAATTTATAATTACATTAATAATTAAATTTGTGATTTTTTAAACAAAAATAACGAATTAGGGTAAATTTTAATAAGTTCATTAAATACAACATACGCATAAAACGAAAAATATTACATAGAGAAATTAAGAATCAATCATAGTTTGAATTCAGTACTTTTTCATACCCGAGTAAAAAAATGATATGGTAGTATATCTAATTAAATAGGGTCCAATAACTAATCAGATACAATTTATTCCGAAAAATGGTGAATACAATAGAATTTATTCACGATATCGAATCCGAAATTTGACCAGATATTATTGACTAAATAATATCATAATACATAAAATTGAATAGAATTAGGTTAAGTCCAACTTCGTATAGTGGTTCAATTTGTACTTTTATTAAATATAATACATATCGCTCATTTACTTCAAGAACGTCACAACTCAAAAACACGATTTTTGAGTTAATGACGCAGAATTATTCGTTATATCATGTATCATATTATGTAAAAAAGTCGTATTGATATCTTGTATACTCACCGCTTGAGAGAAATTTTGTCGTTATTTTTTTCTTTAAGGTGGGAGTAAATTGAAAACTTTAAATTCGTTTTCTACAAAATCAAAATTTTTGAGTTATGACGTTATTGAAGTCAATGAGCGATATGTAAATTAAAAAAAAAAAATATAAATGAATTATACCCGATTAAAAAATCTGAATCCATTATTACACATTCAGAAAAAGACAACTAAAATTTCCAACGTTGGCAAAATGTTGGTCAAACCATGAAATAGGACAAACACTGAAATAGGACAAGCACTGGGAAAACAAAATTTCCAACATTGTCAAAATGTTGGTAAAACCATGAAAAAAGTGGTCTAATAATTTGTTTTCCAAAATAAAATTTAAAAAAAGTTCGTGTATGATTTTTTTGGTCCCGCCGTGATTTGAACCCTGGCCAGCAGACAGCTCTAACCACTGAGCTAAAGATACTTGATAGTTTAAAACGTAAATGGATGATAACTGCTGGGTAACTATTGGCTGATCAAGTATGTCAGCACTGTCAGAAGTTCTGTTGGAATCAACTTGGCAACGTTGGAAAAAAAAATAGTTGGTCCTAAAAGAGCTTTTTCAGAAACAAAAATTTTATATTAAAAAAATATTAAAAAGTATATTTAAAAAAATCACAAAAAATTGTTTGCCTAAAACTGGGCTCGAACTCAGAACCATCCGACTACAAACTTTTTTAAACAAAGCATCATCATTTTTATAAAATAAATGCTTTACTAGTTGTTAGACTTTTGAGCCATTGTTAATTTCAGACTGAATAGCACTGGGAACACAATGTTTGCCATCGTTGTCCCAGTGGTCTCAGCCAATTCTTTGCCAATGTTTTTTTTTTGCGGACCACTGAAATTATTTTAAAACAAATACTGGCAAAACGTTTTTTGGAAACAAAATGGCCTGATTAAATTGTACACTCAAAATAGTTTGTAGTTTAAATTAACTGAAAACTTAATTTAGCATAAATGATAAACTAATTAAAATCCGGTCTACTTACTTTTCATTTAACCCTTTGACGACCAGAGGCAAACATACTTGCCCAGGAGATTTTGCCTCATATAATTGTCCACGTAAGAGATAGAGTAAATATGTTCAGAACTGATTTGTAACGGAGGGTTGGGGCAACGAAAATGTGGTAGGTGATAGGTTCCTATCTGGCCCCATTTGCCCCCTAGGGGGCTTCAAAATTGGTCGAAAAGTCGCCTTACTTCAGGGGGGTTCTGTGGGGAGAGCGTAGGGCGCATCTGGCTAAGACTTGGGTATATTTTGGGGGCACCTCTCACCTTTCAAAAAATATATGGAGAAAATTTGTGTAAGTTTCAACCTGCCCACAATTACACCGAACATGTTTGGCAAGTATGTTTGCCTGTGGGTTGAAACGAAAAAAAACGCACCTAAAAAAATCTAATTCGAAGTAATAGAAAACACATGCCAAAGCAGTTTCCGGCCGATAAAAATACGAAACGTGGGGACATAAGCTATTTTACATCCGATGGCATATCCGTAGTCAAATGGATGGATAATCGCGCTGTTTTCCTGGCTTCAAATTTTATTGACCCAACTGAGGTATGCAAAGTAAAGCGGCGTGTTGCAGGACAATCAGGTAAAATTGATGTATATTGTCCATTGGGTGTCCAGCGTTACAACAAGGGAATGGGATGTGTCGATCTGATGGACCAAAAAAAGGTATATTATGAGTATGATCGCAGAAGCAAATGCCGGTTTTATATTCGATTATTTTTGATCTCTTCGAAATATGCGTCCATAATAGCTACGTGATATACAGCAAACTCATGTTGGCTAACAGCTTTGCGACAAACGTGACTTCGATTGATTTTCGGTCAGCTCTAGCAAAGGAATTGATTAGTGACTTCTGTTCAAGATCGCGCACATTCCCAGAAGCAGACAGAACTTCAAGTATCGCTTTAAAGAAGCCAAAATCTTTGCATAAAATGGAAAAACGTGAAAATTGGAAAAATGCGTCCGTTGCGCCAGCTTAGGAAAATATAGCCGCACAAATGTATTTTGTACTATATGCAATGTATTCCTTTGCCTCACTACATCACGTGACTGCTTTGGGGAATACCACGTATAGCACTTATTATCATAAATTTGTTTAAATTCTTTATAAATTACTTTTTAAATATATTTGCCAAGCAAAATGAGGGGCAAGGATAGGACCTGGGGGCCAATTTTTTTTGACGTAACTATTATTGGGGCATATATTATGAAAATAAAAAAAAATAAAAATCGCTTCGGCAGAAAAAGTCCGGTCCTCAAGGGGTTAAATCAAATGTTTCTTATATATATATTGTTTAAATAACTAACAAATCCATAAGAACAAATGAATAGTAAGTTAAAAATAAATGTTCAAGTTTTGACCACAGATCAGTAAAAATAAAAGTTATGTTCAGCTATTTGAAATTATTTCAGTTTTTTGTTTTTGTTTATTTTTCTTTCTACAAAAAACACTCCCATTTGTGTAAACTTTTTCAATTTCTTGTAATTTAAATTGAAATAATTTTGTATATAAATAAACCATTTTAATAAAAAAACCGACACGAATTTTTTGAATATGTTTTTTTATTTTTTTTAAATTTGAATTTATAATAACTGTAACGGAAACAAATTAACGATAATATTCTGTTTTTGTGGTTAAATTTGTATGAAACTTTAAATAAATGAAAATAATAAATGAAATTAAAAAAATCGGTTAATGGTAGTAAATTATATTGAACAAATATATAAGAAAGTTAAAAAAAATATTTATTTGAAACATAAATGCATGTTCCTTTATTTTTAACTTAACTCAAAACTTTTTTTTATTAAACTACAAACAGTAAACTACAAAATATTCTGAGTGTATCAAATTACATCTAATTGTATCGTATTCGATTAATTTAGATACAATTATAACTGATTTGATACAAATTTTGTCCGAATTTTGTCCTCATCCAATTTTATTAAATTATACTACACTCAAAAAAATGTTAGTTAAACATTTTGTTAAAAGTCTATTTAAAATATTTAACTGGCTTTCAGTAATTTTTTTGCTGACATCGCGTTTTCAGCTAAAACTTTAGTAAAACGCTTTTACAAAAAAAAAAAATTTTTGAACTATTGTTTAACTAATTTACGTTGCTGCCAAAATTGTACTAGATGTAGATGTCGCAGCTTGTATGGACAAAGTAGAGAAAAAACAAAAGATACAAACAAAATCATTTTAAGAAAACACATATAAAAATAAAGTTCTTAAAAAATTCAAAAATCTAAAAACAAAACGGTAAGAGTAGCCTATTCAGGTGCCGTTACAAGTATTATGAAAAATATATTTTCCGGAAGGTGAAAAATCGGAGCATTTTTTATCAAAATCGACGCTTTTCCTTTTAATATATATCGAACGCCTGATCTCGGAGAGCGATTCTAAGACGAGATTTGGATTCAGCATACCTTAAACCTTTAGAAAAGTATGGTTTAGTTTTAGTGTCTAATATTTTTCGGCCTGGATCTTTAGATAAAAAAGTACTTACATGTACTCAGAAGATCTCCAAACTGTATATTTAAAATAATAACAAAAAATAGATTTAAAGTCCAGCAAAATAAATTAACTAAAGTACATATTTTATACTAAGTTTTTTAGTATATTTTTCAATCTATTAAGCTCCAGCAAACAAATTTGTTGATTGAAACAAGTCGACTTTAATTTGTCATTTTGCTGAATTTACTAATTTTTTGCTCAAAACTCAGCTCACTAATTTTTCTGCAAGGATCCTCCCAGCAAAAGTTTTGCTGACTCAACTAACTTTTTTGCTAACTTTATGGTCTTTTATTTTTGAGCGTATAATATTATATCTAATTTAATATATTAATAGAATGGTCTATATATATTATCTTAAATATAAATATGGTATGGTTTCCTTCAATTTAAAAAAAAATAATAAGGTCTGTTCGATTACATTTATAGTAAAGTCCAGTAAAAATTGCTCAGTAACAAAATTACAGATAAATTTACAAACATGAAAAAAAAATCAACTGTTCATTATGGAAAAGAGAAAATTTAATTGAAATTATTGACCAGAAACAATTTAAAATGTTTTTTTAACTTCTTCCATAGTTAATTCTTTAACATTTTTCATAATCAGTTAAAATTTAATTTAATATTTGTTTTTGTTTACTAAAAATACAAGCATATTTTTTCAATCATATGTTTTTTTCTTCTTAAAAATTTTTACTATCAAAAATGTATAAAGTAAAAAAACTGTCACTTTACTCTCTCCTTTTACTATATTTTACTATTTTTGACTGAGTACTTGTGTAAATGAACACCTTCCAGTAAAAACTTGTACAAATTTGTAAACATTTTTGTGTTATCGAACAAACTTAATATTAGGTATTATCATAAAACCTCCATGTAACTTGTGAATATGGTAAAACATTGATAAATATAACATTTATTATAGTTTTTAAGCTACAAACGAGTTTGTTATACATATATTAATTAACCATTTCAGTTTAAATCAAGAAAACTTCAAATAAATTAACGTTTTATATTTGAAATGCTGAAAAATATTTTAAAACTTTTAGTGAGATTTTAAATAGAAAAATTTCAAATGAAAATATCATTTTAAAATTTTGTTTAATAAACTCAATTAAATTTGAAATTGTCGTAATTTTGAATTTGTAACATGCCCAAAGCCAAATTTAAGTTGCAATTTAAAATTTCCTTTTTTTAATAAACCTGATAGTTTTAGCCAAATAATGAAAACATATTGTAGTGAAATGGAGTTCGATGCAGATCTAGTTTTATAATCAATAAACCGCATTTCAAATTTATTTCGATCTGGATAAATAGTAGTTGCATTCATATGAAAAATAATTTGCTATTTGTTAGAATGAGAATTTCTTGTTCTCGTCTTGAAGCGAGATTTAACATTTGAAATATAAAAGAAAACAACAAAATTTAACACAATTTAATACCATAACATTGTATTAAGCGATATAAAATTACAGTCGACCCTCGGTTAACGAACGCCTCGCTTAACGAACATTTCGCACAACGAACACATTTAAAAAAATAAAAATGTTTCGCTTAACGAACAAAGTTTCGTATAACGACCAACGCAAAATGGGAAATACCGAATTGCGCGAAAAACTTCTGTCGGTGTTCAGCTTTGGCATCACTTGTGTTCATACAATTAAGAAGACGTGTTGAGACATACAAACAAATAGTACATGTTCATTATTTGATTTTGTTAAAAAAGGGGAACTACCGAATTTCGCATAAAACTTCTCTGTTTGTGTTTAGCTTTAGCATCACTTGTGTTCATACAATTAACAAGACGTGTTGTTATTTTTTGTGAAAGTGTAAAGTAACATTAAAAAGCATCACCCCAATCAGTGACAGTGGCTAAACGCTCAACAGATTTATTCAATGATAATGCTGTGTCGCATTTTCAACAAATTTTGAAGCGTTGCCAAAAACAAACGACTCTAGACAGTTTTTTGTTAAAGAAGGACTAGGTATGCGTCCAGGTATCATACAAAATTATTTTTTTTGTAATTTTTTCGTTTTTTTTTCATTGCAGATTGTCTCATTTCGTCCTATATTCAGTTCCTTAAAAATGTTGATAAATATATGTTATATTACTTTCAATAAATATTGATGTTAAAATATGTTAGTGTGTACTTTTTGCGACTTGGAACGCATTATTTTATTTTGCACTGATATATATGGAAATAATGGTTTTGCTTAACGAACGTTTCGCATAACGACCACGCTTCTGGAACGAATTGTGTTCGTTAACCGAGGGCCCACTGTATATATGAAATCAAAATAATTAATATACACCATATGAAGTAATATATGTTAAATCTACGGTAATATCAATCAATATATATTTAGATATTATGTAATATGTATTTGACCATATCATCCATTTTTTGAAATACTAAATCCAAGGTAAAATTATATATGAACATATGCGATATCATGTGATATCCGTATTTAGCTACATAAAGCTATATGTTTTTTTTAAAATATTATATTAAACAAGATATGATTTTATATGTACGTTTGCACTCGGGTATTTTAAAAAAAATTTGCATAAAACATTATATAATTTTTTACTGAGGGCGAGATTTGCATTTTAAAATTGATTGTAATTTTAAAACTACACTCAAAAAAATAAGTTAGTAGAAAAGTTAGTAAAAGATCAGGCATACTATTTTTCAGCAAATGTTTTGCTAAAATTATGTTTTAAACTAGAATTTTAGTTATACTTATTCAGCACTTAACTGTTTTGAACTAATGTTTTACTAACATTATACTAATGTTTTACTAATTTATTTTGCTAAAAAAAATTGTGCTGTTTAGCACATCAATAGTGTGAACGACAACCAGACTGAAAGACATACGCAGAATGAATTAGATTTCGAGGCATGTCACGATGTAGTATTGACGAGGAAAATTATACTAAAAAGTACAACTCTAGTAAGACGTAATATAAAAAAATCAACCATGGAAGATTTTTCATACATAAAACAAAATTGTGGATTAAAACAACTTAAATTTTGCGTCGTCACCGGCTTGTGAAAGTAATTGTCTATTAATTAAATAAAAGGCAAAATAAAATATTTAAACTTAATAAAGATTAAATGTGTATTTGTAAACTAAATGTTTATATATATTAATAATCTTATGTGGTCAAATTGCAAACAAATATGCAATAGGTAGACAGACTAAAGCGAAAGGCAAAGACATACATCTTAGGTAGATTTTTCTGTTTTCTTTTTCTTATTGCAAAAAAGGGTTGTATATGTTATATTTTGTTATTTTTTCGATTCATTTCTATAATTCTCTGCGGTATTTGCGTTCCTTTAAAAGATAGCATCATTTAGACAATAATTGATGTAAGTAGTTCAAAGATAACTTCGTTTATGTTATATATAATTATTTCTTTTGTTTTTAGATATTACATTAATTCATATCGTCAATTTGGGAGTATGAACATTTTTATATTTTGTAACGTATTGTAAATTATTTTAAAAAGAATCACAAAAATATGTTTTATGATTTTCAGCAAATAAATTAACTAAAGTATAATTTTACTACAAATTTTTTGAGTTTTCTTCAGTCTACTAATATTCAGCAAAAATTTTATTAATTTTTAGCAAGGGTTTTTTAATTTCTAATCTACTAAGTGTTAGCAAAACTTTTGCTGAATCTACTAATTTTGTTGCTAAAAATCAGCTCGCTGATTTTCAGCAAAAGATTTTGCTGACATTGACATTTGAAATTGAATGTGTTTACGATGACAGCAATGAGCACATGCCATCGGGTGGTGATAATGATATGGATGACGTAAATGAACCCGAAACTGAAGAAGAAAATGATGCACCGGTGGCCTCAACATCTAGTGGCCGTGGTCGTAAATCAACTCTGAAATCAAGAAATGCACCGAAGCGACCCAGAATTGATCAAGAAATGAAACCAAGATGGTCTCGGTCGCAAAATTATCAATTCAATAAAATTCCAAATTGCAGCTTTGAATCCTGTGCAGATTTGGGAAAAATTCATTGATGAGGAGGTCTTCAACCTCTTGGTCACTTCCACCAACCAATATGCTGTGACCAACAATTGCCCATCATTTATTACATCAAGTAGTGAAATGAAAACGTTTTTGGGCGTATTGTATATCACTGGTTACCACACCTTGCCACAAATACATTTTTGACTTAACATCTTATCTTTTAAGGTCGTGACCTTACTGTCCAATTTCTCGTGCCATGCACCAATGGTCCGTGCCAAACGGTACGATCGAAAGCAACTGAAAATGGTGACGATTGAACAACCGCATTTGGTCAACCAATACAATAATTTCATGGGAGGCGTGGACTTTTTTGACAATGCAATGAACAATTACCGAATTCGGATTCGGGGAAAAAAGTGGTACTGGCCATTAATCACAAATGCGTTTGATGCGGCTATGGTAAATGCATGGAACCTTCATTGTTTTTGTCGCAAGTACGAAAAGAAAACACCCATGTCTCAATACGACTTCCGAGTAGAGGTGTGCGAATCGATTATGATAAAGTCAAATTGTCGTCATACGGGTAGAACGTCCGCTTCCGGGGCACAACAGGTAATGCGTTACGACCGTATGGTTCACTTCATTGGAAAACTCAATTCTCGTCATCGTTGCTCTCAATGTGGTGGCAAAACTGAATATGGTTGCTTGAAGTGCCAGGTGAACTTGCATCCTGCTCCCTGCTTCCTGGATTACCACAATGGTGTTGAGCCAGATGAGAAGAAAATTGCTAAAGCTAAATAATTTATTTTTAACAAATATCACGTTTTCTAAATAAAAACACAAGCTTTTTGATTTAAATGTGAGTTTTATTCAAAATAAAATAAATATTTCCTTATTGCAAAAAAATTTTATTTTTAGTACACACCATGGACTGTTGGGTATTTAAATACCCAATTTCGTTAGAACTGAACTCACGCTCAGGTGTGTAAACTTATTTCTGTTCGGCTTTCTCTATTAAATAGAGGACACCAATAGCTATCCGGTAAGGGTACACGTTTTTTGTAATTGCCATTTTTCTATGTTTGGAGGCACTTTTCCTCTCCATTTTCCGACAGTGAAAAAACCGCTATTTTGACCTGTAAAAATAAAAAGGTAAGCCCCAAAAAAATATTCGGTTACATTTTTTTTATTTAAGGCCCATCTTTCATCTTTGTTATAAAAAAAAAATTACCGTGATATCTCTCACCTGGTCCGCTCTAAAATTTTTTTAATGTCAACATTTTCTTGGGTATTTAAATACCCATTAGGCAGGAATGGGTTAATTCATTTAGATATTATAAAATGTTTATTTGAAGTAACAATATCCAGATATTAAAAAAATTGTATATTTCCGCATGTTTTAAATAAAATAAAGTAAATTTTATATGAAAATTGTTTTTCTAACAAAAACCAAAGAAAAATCGCTACACTCTGTAACGTTTTTTTAAATAGTTTCCCCTAAGATATTATCAAACAACGTTTTATGATTAAAAATGGAATGTAATTGTTTTCGAATAAAAATATTATTTAAAATTGTATATGGAACCAGATAAAATTTGATCTTTCAAACTTAAATTCCTTGTTGAAGATCTGATTGAATATGATAACATAAGTAAAAAGATACATTAATATGTGGGGCAATATAAAATTATATCTTTATATATATTGTGCAATACAAAGCACTATACATATAACGAGATATAGTTAAATTAAATATAACGATATATATTTAAATAATATAAAATAATATATAACACGTTTTACTCGGGTAATAACGATAATTAACAACCACATCTATATCAGCACCGAATTGAAAATTTAAAAAATGCGCTTCCAATTAAGGCTTGTGTCTTCTTGCATGACCGGTTTTATTTTGTTATTTTACCGGTTAAATTTTGGGTTGCTTTGATACACCGCGATTTGTCAACGAAGTTAAAGCTGGTGGAACTAAATATTGCAGGTACAATACTTGTTTTGGATTCTAAAAAAAAGCTTTAATTTTTTTTATTTAAATGTTTATACTTTTAAAGTTTACCTTCGTTATAAGCTTCAGTTGTAAGAAATGCAGATGATAGTGCCGAATTAACGATTTTACTTCTAGCAATCTGTTATTTTCAAACCGAATGAAAAACTCATTGTTTATCCTTATTTGCTACAGTCGGCACGTATTACAGCAAATTAATTACATTTTTTTTTATTTTTTTCGTCTTCTAAACAAAAATATTTTTATTTTTTCTCTAACACTTATTTTATTATACTTTTCGTTTGATTTGCTTTTTTTTTTTGATTGCCACAACCTCTACTAGCATATTTAAACCGGGGGGTTTTCAATTTTTAAAGCCTATAATTTCTACCAAAAAATTCCCTTAAGAAGGTGAGATAATCTGCCATAATTTAACGATAAATGAGAGTTGATCAAGGGAGTTGGAAAAAAATGTTAATAATATCGCGTTTACAAGCAAAAAACTAAAGTTTAAACAAAAAAACTAATTATTTATAAATAACTGAATTACTAAAGTTTTTTTTGTACCAATTTATTTGAGAATAATACGAAAAACACTGTTTTTGCTCTTTCTTGGGGGAAATTCATGGCACAGAGTGTGTTTATTTTAAGAGTGTAAATTTGCAGATAAGTCTTTACCTCGTTTTTTTAACTGAGATTTTCTTTTTAATTGACCGAAAAATTAAAAAAAAAAAATTATTTTATTTGCTTCTGTTATACAAAATTCTAATGCTACTTTTTCGATATTTTTTGTTTTTTTTTTTAACAATTTACGTTTTTTTTTTACCAAATAAATTTATTAACTTTATTTGTTAAAAAAAAGTTTTATTCCAATTTACAAACATTTTAATTAAACAATTTTGTAGAAATCCAAATTAAAAGCCAACAATTTTTTTAATCACATACTTTTTTGTGATATTTTTTTCTGTGTTTGAGTTCAAAATTAATCAAATAAAGCACATATTTTTAAAATTTCAAAATATTATTGTAAAAAATTAGTAATCTTTAAGTATAAGCCTTCTAAAAAAAATCATAAAAACATACAAATTCAAAGAAAGTTTTTGACAAAGAAATGTAATTTAGTTTAGAAAGGTTGAGGTTAAAAAGAAGAATAAATATTTTTCTCTAAAAAAATTATAAACACTATTAATTTTCAAATCAAACTAGACTGCCTTATATGATTTTCCATTTTTAAATTGTATTGTTATTTGTGTCTTTTAATTGTCAGATTAGATTGTTTCTATATGATAAATTTTTTAACAATTTGCCTGCCTGCAGGAAGAATCAAACCTACGCTTCCTTCTTACATTACAAACGTAACAATACCAAGTCCTGACCGTTTAGCGATCACACCCAAGTATGGCCTCGAATGTAACGCACTAAATTGCAGTTTTCTTTCCTATAAGCTTTTCTGTTATTGTATATTATATTCAGAAGTGACAAACACTAACAAACAAACACAAATATTCTATTTTTAGATTTTTGTTAATTTTTCTAATCTTCTCCGTCTCTATTTCACAACTTTAGCAGATTTAGTTTGAATATTTTATAAACAATTCAAAAAAGGCTCCCAAAAATTATTAGTATTCTACAGAATTTGTTTTAATATCTTTTCTGATTAATTTTTTAATTACAAACGTAGGATTGGATGACCCATTTTGAAAAAAAAAATTGAAATTTTAATAATATACATACATATTTTGAGCCCATTTCTGACTCATTTTGGAGCTTGTATGCGCAATACCGTATAGATACATTTATCAAATGCCTTCTACACAAAAACAAATATAAATACAATTTTTATATGAAATTGAGAAAAAATTAAAATTATAATTTCGTACAATTTTAAAGATAGTTTATATTTGAAATGCAATTTAAAATATATTGGTGTAATAATTTGAACGTTTTTCGCCGGCATTAAAAAAAGGAAAATTCAAGGTTTATATCGTGACTCAAAATAAATTTAAGCTGGTAGGATGCATGGCCTAGGCATTCTACTTTTAAATATTTGTTAATTTCTTTGATTAAGTATTTTTCAAATGCAATTTTTACCTATAATAATAAGCAAATTCGAAATGTATGATAACTCATTATTTTTCACAACTTCAAAAATTGTACACAACTTCAAAAATTGCTAAAAACGCAATTATTCGCGTTTTTAATTGCGGTTTTCTCTAAATTGTGACGTGATGGAAAAATTTGGAAAACAGATTTGGAATCAGCGAGACAAAATCTGTTAAAAATATATATCGAGGGTCTATATTCAATATCCTCTATCTTAAATATTCACTAAATGCGTTTTTGATGGCAAAATATTAAGTAAAATATGCCGCATCTATGGTATCAATTGCAAAGTAGACGCATATTTTTTTGAAATTTTATTTGTATTTTTTTATTTCTCTATCTTAAACAATTAATTTTTGTGAATGAAAAACCCTCTATCTCTTCATATAATAATACAACAAATTTTTGTTTTCTAATAAACTCTTATTGCAATATATGTTTTCTTACTAAATTATGCATGCAGATCACGGATCTTGCCAAATTTATTAAATCGTGTAAGTCGTTTTTAAAATATCGCGAATTATTGTTATAAACAAAGAATTTTTTCATTTATTATTGACGTAATATCTGGAAATCCTGAAGAAAACAATTTCTGGGTTCATAAATATAAAAAGAACATAAGATAACCTTTGATTTGAGTATTGAATCTTCAAGGAAATTTGAAAGACATTCTTGGAAAATCGGAAATCTTCCCATTTTAGATTTGATTTTAAAACTTTTTATACTTTCTTACGTATCTTATGGTTGTGGTTATTAAAATCCAAACCATTATTTATGTATCTAATGCTCTATCCAATTTTGCTGCAGAAAATAACAAAGTTATTGAACATAAGTTCTCAGAAAAAGGCCATACACAAATGGAATGCGACAGTGCTCACGCAAAAATAGAGATTAAATTCAAAAATCAATCGATATAATTACCAAAAGATTAAAGGGTCCGCCAAATAACTTTTTTTTTTGAAAATGCTATAAAAAAAGCTACTCTCAAATTTATTTTTTTATTGAAAGTACAATCCTTCCGGTTAATAATGGAAAATAATTTCATTCAAATGGCTGCCTCGGCTGGCCATGCAGTAGCCTACACGATCGGTCCAATTTTTAAGCACATTATCGATTGTGTGCAGCTGTATTTCACCAATGGCTTCACGAATATTCAGCAATATTCTCGGGTGTACGCACTGTTTTTGACTTTTCACCCTTTGGGTTATCGATGAGGATGCCAGTTTCTTTCACTTTTTTTCACAAGATAACGAACATACGGAGCTGACGGTGAAGCTATGGACACACTTCATATACCAAATGTTCATAAAGAGGAAAACCCACCAAATGTCCCTCAATTACGTCCAATCGAATATTTTTGGGCTAATTTAAAGCGAAGAGTTTATGCTGGTGGCTTTGGACCGAAAAATGCAAAAAATCTGATCGAAAAAATTTAAAAGGAACTCCTCAAAATGCCAACATCGATATTTTCAACAGCTAAGGAAAAAGTTCCCCAAAACTGCCGCAAGGCTGATCGGATGGGACCAAATTTTTTTTTACATTAAATTAATAGTATGTATTGTTTTTTTTTTAAAGTGAAATAAAATTTACGTTAGTTTTAGAAAAAACTACAACATATTACATTTTGTTGCAATTCCATTCCGCATACGTTACTGTGGATTTTGAAAAAATACATTTTACCTCAATAAATTATATTTCCGCTTATTTTATTTATAGCACGACAACAGTGGCTTTAAAATGAGGTATCAATAAATCACGGAGCTTTAACCATTAAATAATAAATATGAACTATTAAGTGCGGCTACTTTTGTTAAATTTTAAATTTTTTTTTCATACTTTAAAACGCGATATTTCCACAACCGTTAGAGCTAACAACCCAAAACTTGTACGATTATATATTTATATAACACTTACCTTTCGTACCAAGTTTGGTTGAAATTGAAGGGGTTAGAGGTGAAGGTTGAGTCAAAAGTAAAATCTTCGTATTTGCTCAATTTCAATTCGAAATCATTTAATATTACTAAATAATATCTAAAATATGAATTCAATTTTTATTTTTCTATTTTGTTTCATTATTTAATTTTTTATTTTTCTGGTTTATTTCATAATTTCATTTATTATTAAATAAATTAAAATAAGATGTGAGCAAGTTTATTCAAGTTCAAAATCATTTGTTTTTTTTGTTAAAGAAAAAACCGTGCAATGTTTATTTATTAATTAAAAAAAAATTTTTTTCATCTGCTAATTTAAAGCAGACTTTATTTACTGACAGGTCCTTACATGTTTCATTTCGCGTCACCGAAAAACTTCAGAGGACCAATGTAGAGGGGGTAGAAGATTTACCCAAATTAGAATTTTTGAAGGCAAATTATTAATGATTTACCCGGTATTGTTTTATTTACTTGATAAAAAAAACCAAATTGGAAGAATTTTTGTATAATTGTTCCATATATTTTGCGTCATTTAACCCACGTATATAACACAGTTTTGATGGTTTATAAGTTTCCAGAACATTGGAAATTAGCAAGAGTTATACCTTTACTTTTCCCGATTTCTGACCGATTAGTATTTTACCAGTTTTTGTCAAAATTTTAGAGATAATTTTTCATGATCGTATATTAGTGCATTTAAATCAGGAAGGACTTATATCTTCTTGTCAATTGGGTTCAGAGCTCATCACAGCACATCTACGCTAGTAGAATCTGTGGTAAAATCCAATAGGGGATACCTTGATAAAGGGCTTAGTGCGATAACAGTTTTTTCTTGATTTTGGAAAAGCTTTTAATTCTATTCCTCATGAGAATCTTTTGCAAAAACTGTATCACCCATTCAAATTCGAGACTTCTGCTTGTAAACTGATGTTTTCATTTTTGCATAATCGTAAGCAATTTGTGCAACTGGATAATAGCGTTTCACATAAAATAGCTGTAGACCGAGGGGTGCCTCAGGGCTCCATATTGGGGCCGTTATTTTTCTTAATTTCTATTAACGATATCACAAACGTACTCTCTTTTATTACTCTCTTTTTGTAAGGCGCATATATATTCAGATGATATACAACTACAGGTATGCATGGAAAGAGATGTATTGGTTATGGACTTTGTTAATTATATTAACTTGGATTTTCAGAAAATATTGGAATGGTCATTGGAGAATAAAATGGCTCTAAATCCATTGAAAACATTTGCTATGCGGTTCGGTAGCATTCCTTTGGATATGTGTACACTTAAACTAAACAATGTCGTTATTGAATATATTTCGCATTACAAGACCTTATGAATATATTTGGATGATAAATTATCGTTTGAATTCCATATAAGCATGCTTATCTCAAGAATATGTTTTTCCCTTAAGCGTTTAAATAGTGTTGCTTTTTAGTTTCCACTGAAAACAAAAAAAAAAATTATAGCGAAAACATTACTTATGCCGATTATATTATATGGATTGGAAATTTACACGGGTTGTAGTGGCACAAAATTTGAAAAGGTAATAAAATGTTTTAACCGTATAATAAGATTTGTGTATGGCTTGCGGTTAAGGTCTCATGTAACCGAGTGTGTCTTTGATATCTTAGGTATGAGTTTTACAGATTATGTTGACATGCGTTTATTGATATTCTTTTTCAAAATTATAAAATATGGCATGCCTGAGTATTTGGGCTGTCTACTAGGGCATTTAATTTAGTATGTCCGGGAATTATTACGCTATATATGCAGAACTCGTTTGTGGCCAAAGTATAAGGACTATGTGATTCTGTGATTAGCCTGCAGGAAGCATGGGGTCAAGTGTCTCCAAGTCTCCACTTTTGTCTACTATTTTGTTGACATTGTCAACTAAGCGTCTACACTTTTTACTTTATTAACTCACTAGTAAATTTTTGGTTCCAATGTCTACATATGGTTCCATTAGAACTAATTAGTCACTAGTGAATCTATGGTTCTTATGTCTACATGTGGTCCCATAAGAATTAACGAGTCACTAGTGAATCTTTGGTCCAATGTCTGCGTATGGTCCCATAAGAACTACCCAGTCACTAGTGAATCTATGTTTCTATTGTCTACATATGGTGCCATAAGAACTACCTAGTCACTAGTGAATCTTTGGTTCCAATGTCTACATATGGTCCCATAAGAACTACCTATTCACTACCTAGTCAATAGTTCTAATGTCACTAGTGATTTTCAATGACACGTACATGTTAAATGTCTATAGCAAATTACATTGCCTGGGGAATATTTGGTTAGTAGTACTGGTGACACAGTCAATAGTGAATCAATACTTTTTCACTATTGACATTTCCTGCAGGGTACTTATAGGGATAGAAACGTTGGAGTGAGTGTGGGAACGTTTAGGAACATTGTGGCCAGTTGTATTTAATATATCATGAGTGAAATGCTATGATTTCATTGAAAATATTAGCTTCTTAATGCTTATTAAGTCTTATAAAAGCTGGCTATAGAATCAAATATTGTTTTTATGATCGGTGTGTGCTACTAGGATTTGGGTTGTTTATTTAGGTTTAATTATTAAATTTTGTTTGTATATTTTTTTTTTTAAGTTTAAATTATTACAGATACATAAATCTTACTCATAGACTACTACGTAATCATTTGGCCACCACTGGCTTTTAGATTATGAATAAATAAATTAACATCAATTAAAGCTTTTGAATGACGCTAATAAAAGAATTCTTAGGGAATAAATTTATGGAATGATATATGCAATTTTTTTAATGATGAATTAATTTTTTTATGAATTAAGCTCAAATTGAATTAATTCCTTCGAACTTCTGTAAAGTTCATTATACTTTTTAAATTAATTATAATATGCTAATTAAATAAAAGATATGCAGTATCAATATACGATACATATTTAAACATTTTTATTATTTCATTTTTATTATTTGTCAACCATTAATTACAAAATTTATATCAATAGTCGTTAATATTAACAAATCTTTTTTTAATGAATAATTATTTAACACTAATATCACAATTGTACAAATTTTAATAACAATTTATAAATGTTATTCATCAGCTATCAATGATAAAAACAAACAAGTACAGTAGATAGCTCTAGGTACAACTACTAATTAAAAACTAAAGATGTTAAACGATGAAAAAGATAACATAACAACTACACAGGCCGACATTTTTTTTAGATTCGATAAGAGTTATTGAAAAATGTTAACCCTGTAAGATCATTCTTCTTCGAATCGACTACGCTTGTCGAATGATCTTTACGCAACAAAAGTAAATATGACTTTTAAGGGTTAAAATGTATTTTTTAAGGGAAAATTATTAATTTAAGATGTCAGCAGGAATTTTGTAAAAAAAAAATAGCCTACTTTCGCTTGAGTAAAGGCCGGAAAAAATTGTTTTTTTTTAAAGGTAACGATTTTTTGAAACCAAGATTTAAATACCCTAATCTCATGGTCTAGAGTTTAAAAATATTTTGTGGGCCTGTGTCGATAACTTAAAATTATAAAAAAAAAAATTAAAATTAAAATTAATTATGCATGAAAAGAGTGCGTGCTACAACTATTTATATATAATAAAAGATTTAATTGTCAGCAGAGATTTGAAAAAAATATTAATTTGACGCAGCGACAAAAAAAAATATTTTTAGTCGCTTTCGATGCAATTAATATTACAAAAAGTGTATAAATCGACGTCTTTGGGCGAGCCTATCTCTTCCTATGTAAATTATTAAAGAATTTACTAAAAAAATAATATTTTTTGTCGCTTTCGATGCAATTAATATCAAAAAAAAAGTGTATAAATCGACGTCTTAGGGCGTGCCTGTCGCTTCCTATGTAAATTGTTAAAAAAGTTACTAAAAAATAATATTTTTAGTCGCTTTCGATGCAATTAATATCAAAAAAAAGTGTATAAATCGACGTCTTAGGGTGTGCCTGTCGCTTCCTATGTAAACTGTTAAAGAAGTTACTAACAAACCGTTTTTTTTTTGGGTCGGTTAACCGCCTATTTTTTCAACAAGATATTTTACTTAAAAAACAAGCGAAACCTCTCAAGATGCGTTATTTTTATACATTATTAACAATTTTGAATTTTTTATTATTTTTTTGTTTTTTTTTGCAATTTTTGACATTTTAGATAATCATTTGTCAATTTTACAGATAACCAATTTGTCAATTTTACACAAATTTTGCGTAAACTCAAAATAGAACCTAAAGAACAGGAAACAATTTTACTATCAGAATTTAGTTTTCAGAATATAATTTTAGAATTTCCACACTCAAAAGAAAAACTTCAGCATATTTATGACATATTTCATACATTTTCGTCAATGTAATGTTTCATAGTATTTATGAAACATTTTATAAAAAACAATTAATTTCATCATATTTATGAAATGTTTTACTATAGACATATGAAGCATATTTTGTATTAGTAAGGATTTCATTATTTTTGTGTAGAAAAATTCATTATAATTCTTGTTGTTTATGAAATTCTTCATAACTATTGATGAAATTGTTACATTGGACGAAAATTTATGAAACTTATTCCTGGTTTTTTCTGGGTACATATGATATAACAATATAAATAATTGAAAAATTATCGAACAAACATATGACATAAAAGAAGGAACTAGTTCAAATTAGTGAAATGAACTATGACCTATAATGCCCAACTCTATTGTTTATAAAAAACTCTTTCTAACAGATTAATGCCAAGTTTTTAGGTTATAGATTATCTTTAATCCTAGTTTAACGCAGTTTGTAACTGGAATACTGCTATTTGAATTTTGTTTATTTTGCTTTATTTTAATAAAGACCGAAATTCTGAACTAGAAAAAGTTTTTCCGACAAATGTTTGCTAATAAAATTAAAAATGGTGGACAAAATTCGTGGTCGGTTTAGCTAAACGAAGTTTAACTGACATCTTAAAAACTAGGCCTAAGTAGTTAAAACTACTAACAAAGAAAGTATTCTTGGGTGGGCCACCATATCTTAATGAGTCTTGATTATATTACAGAGGGGACAAAAGTAAGAAGTATTTTTAAGAGGTAAAAATGGTTTGAATATTGTTTGAAACGTTTTTGTTATAAATTTTTTTAATATTTTATTGAGTATAGCTTAGAGTGTCCATAACCGTAACCTAAAACTGATTAACCGGTTTTTTGTTTTCAATAACCTAGTCGGTTTCGAATATTTTGCATTTTCGAATATTCGAGAAACCGTTTTTTTTTTGTGTCAGTTAACCGTTTATTTTTTAACAAGATATTTTACTTAAAAAAACAAGCAAAACCTTTTAAGATCAGTTATTTCTATACAATATTAAACATTTTGAAATTTTGTTTGTTGCAGTTTTTGACATTTTAGATTATTATAGACATTTTCTCTCAATTTTACACAAATTTTGCATGCACTCAAAATAGATCATAAAGAACAGGAAAAACATTTATTTTCAGAATTTAGTTTCTTTATAAATTCCACATTGAAAGGAAAAGCTTCATCATATTTATGACATGTTTCATAAATTTTCGGTCAATGCAACGTTTCCTAGTATAAATAAAACATTTCATAAAAAACAAAATCAATTTCATCATATTTATGAAATGTTTCACTATATACATATGTATATGTATATGAAGCATATTTTGTATAAATTAAGATTCCATTATTTTTGTTTAAAAAAATTCATGAGTACCATGGTATTGTCATTATAATTCTTGTTGTTTATGAAATGTATCATAAAGATTGATGAAATTGTTACATTGGACGAAAATTGATGAAACTTATTCCTGTTTTTTTCTGGGTGTATATACACAAATCCATTTTGTATGAAGCTGAAGTTTTCTTTTACAAAACTCAAAATTTCAGATAAGCGATAAGCGCAAGATCCAATGGGGGAGGTTATTCATCTTAATTAAAAGTTTCCTGTGCAAGTTCTTCGATATAATGCAAACATTCTTAATATTATGCAGATAATTCCCTCAGTGCAATATTGAAATTTGTCTATAATGCCTCCAAATGCCAAAACCTGCTAAAATAAGTTATCATAAATAAACAAAAAAATCAAAACCGGTTTTAACCAGTTTTTTAATAGAAACCGCATTCGAAATCGGTTTATTTAAAATCAGATTTTCCGAACAAACCGATAACCGGTTTTCTAACATCGTTGGTTTTTTGGACGCTCTAGTACACCTATTATTTAGTGCATTTCCATTTATTGAACTAGTTCATTCCTTTAGTTCATAAGTTTGTTCAATAATTTCTTCTTTTTTCAATTATTCATGTCGTTTTATTGATCAATGGTTTGTTTAATAATTCTGCATAGTATGAGAGTAAATCCTAAATGGACTGTTAAAAAAGGACTAGTTCAATTTTAACCATTCATTTGGATTTTCTCTTATACTGTGTAAATTTGTTAAACATACCAAAAAAAAATGTTGAACAAACATATGAACTAGTTCAATAAATGCAAATGATCGAAATGAACTATGAACTATTAAGCACAACTGTAACACCAATTGATTTTCGATTTTTCTATAGATTTTCAATATTCCTCTTCTGATACACAATTTGTTTACAGTTTATTATAAAGTTGGCTTTTCAAACCAATGTCAAACTAACAGTATTTATTCTTCTGTAAGAGATGAAAAAACGTGGATCTATTTTTTCAAAAAGTTGGCTCGATTAAATATCAACAAATTTTGCAGAAATTTTTTGTATATTATTTATAATAATTTAACTGAATCAATAGATTTTTTTATAAAAAATTTGGAAAAAAAAATAATTAGTTTTTAAAAAATTAAGAACTAGTTCAGAATTTTCAGTGTAACAGAATGTTTATTTTAAAATTTTTTTGCTTATAAAAATTTTTAGATGTTTTCCAATCGATCCAGAAAGTTTCACTGTGTAACTCGCATTCGTTATGAAGAAAATATTCATTGAATATTATCCATCGTAAATATTATAATATTTGTATGTTAAAACTACATGACGTATGATGAAACTTATAATACATATAATTAAATTCATCATATTCCATATAGTTTTAACATAAAACAAATATTAGAATATATAAGATGGAAAATATTCAACGAATATTTTCTCCAAAACTTATTGAAGACACTTTAACAACTCCTAAACATGAAATATACTTGGTTTAGAACTATTTCAAGTCGATACGGTTTTGGCATTTAGGATTTTTAAGAATGAGTAACTTTTAAAAGCTTGATTTTAAAAAATTGCCTTAAAAAAGCTATCTAGCTTTAGGGTATGTTTTCTCAATGAAACGTTAGTTTGTTATGTATAATTTACTTTAGCTGAATTAAATATTGGTAGCGATTCCTATTCTCACTTTCACCATTCACCTCAGTTTTTGAACCTAATTTTCTCCCAAATAATACAAATATATAAATTTGTTGTTATTCAGTTGTCTTTACAATCAATAAATATTGAAAAATCAGAAATTAAATTGTGGCAAATAAATAAAGCACGGGAAATAATGAGATTCGAAAATTGAGGTGAATGGTGAAAGTGAGAATAGGAATTGATACCATTGTCAAAATCTGCGAAAAAAAATCAAAAGTATTTAAAAAAAAAAGTTAATAGTATATGTCAAATTAAAATGCTCCAAAGCTGCAGTTTTAAGATTTTTTTTTTTTTTGAAAATCTTAGTTTGGTATTATTTTCAGATAACTACAGAACTGATACCTGTTTAAAAATTTGAAAAAATTAAAATGGGATTGAGAAAAATTGCTTTAAAGTCCGTACAAGCTATATTTAATAACTTGTAGATTTCTTTTATTGTCGGTTAAATGGAATCTATATAAAGGGTCCGCCATCTAACGTTTTTTTTTTCAACTAGTGCTTATTTCGTGAATGGTAACACTTAGCTCATGTCTGATTTGACAGATAATTAGTTTTATCCTTCCGCTGAACGAATATGGTTGTGTATACTCTTGAACAACGCTGGGAAATATTGCGACATTACTTTGAAAATCATGGTAATGTTGCAGAATGTGTGCGAAAATGAATGATGCCGATTTTGCCAAAAAAAATCATCTTTTCAGATGAAGCTCATTTTGATCTTGGCGGGTATGTAAACAAGCAAAATTGTCGCATTTGGGGCACAGAAAACCCGCACGCATACATTGAAAAGCCGATACACCCAAAACGAGTCACTGTTTGGTGCGGATTTTGGTCCAGAGGAATAACCGGAAGGATTGTACTTTCAAATAAAAAAAGAAATTTGAGAAAATATTCAGTAGTTTTTTTTTTATAGCATTTTCAAAAAGAAAAAAGTTATTTTGCGGACCCTTTACATATAATATGTTGCAAAATTAAGTTACTAAACATTAAGCTCTTTGAATACTATTATATTCAAAAAAAAAAAATACTCATTTAATATTAAACACCCGTTATACTAAAAATTTGCGCAAAATTTGTTAACCACTTTTTGAAAGGATTAAAAAAGTTGTTCCATTTTTTATTCTTCTCATATAGGAGAATAAATACTTTTAGTTTGTTAACATTACTAAGAGGAAGTTGGGTTGAAATGCCTCATATGTAAATTTCAATAAGATCTTATGGTCGTCCCTAGTGGATCTCTCGTGTATGTCATAGTTATAACAACTAATTACATTTAGGCTGACATTAATCCGTTTTATTTCTTCTTATTAAGCTGCTTAAAATAAGTCTGCAATGTAATTTCTAACATCCAGCAGGTGTAGAGATAATATAAGAATATTAAATATTTTATTACGGATATTTATATTTAAATTAAAATAACCTTGGATTTGTGTAATTGAGATTATTGCTATACGTGTCTTATAACTTAGAAGAATATCTTGAACGTACTGATCTCTGTAACATACTAGATCTTAATTCTGCTGTTGTTGAACCTCTCAACGAAGCACCACTTTGTGTTGATCTAACAAAATGTGGACTTCTTACCTCTAAATCATTAGTTTCATCAATCTTTTTGGCCAAACAAGGGAAATCCCATATACTTTGACCTCTACCAAATTCTTCACCATCGCTTAGAGTTTGTGGTAAATCATGATCTAAAGTTTCAGGCAATAGCAGAGACATTAACCCACCTGCTATACCCAAAATTCCTAAAATTATTAGGGGAAGCATGGGTGAAACATAAGTTAAATATACTACAAATGGTGCTATAATTGAGGCTACATAACCCATAATATGTATAAATGCTACACCTTGAGCTCTTACCACGGTGGGTAATATTTCAGCAGCATATTGTAAACCAATATTATAAGATATATTAACAAAGAAACGTCCCATAATAGCCAAACTGGCTGAATAAACTCCAACTGGAGCTATTGTAGCCAAAAGACTAAAGATACCACTTAAAACCATACTACCACAAGCTAACCATCTTCTACCAAATCTATCTAAAGTCACCGTTAATAAAGTATCAGCTGGAAATTCAGTAAAACTGGCCACCGTAAATGTAAAGAATATATTCAAACCTAATGAGCCAACATTACGTACATGACCATCAAATACCAAAGAGATGGCCATCCATATTATAATCAACAAAATTGTGGTTCTTCTTAAACGTGGTGTCTTGAACAAATCCAATATGGAATAGGATTGATTTTTAGTTTCATCTTGTCTTAATTTGTTGCAACTATCCATGAAATTTTGATAGGTTTCTGGTGTTATATTTTTACCATTTGTTTTTTCCAATTTTTTCAAAATCAATACCGCTTTATCCACTTTTCCTTGGGAAACCAACCATCTAAGAAAAATTATAAATATTAAATTAAAAATCATATATAGTTTAACAACAACGTCTTTACAAACCTGGCTGATTCTGGTACAACTAAAGGTGTTAATAGAGCTAATAATAATGGCAAAGAAGTGGCCAGAGCAAGTAATTTCCAATTAGCCAAATAATAGGCAATCCAAGGTAATATACAAGCGGCAAAAGTAAAGAATAAGGCAATAGACATATTAGCTACAAATGTTCGATAGCGTGGACCCACATATTCTAAAACTGAAATAAAAAAAAAAATATAACTTAAATCGGATGAAGATAAAAAATTTGAGACTAAGTTCTACGAAAATACTTTGCAACATTTAAAATTGTATTTTCATTGAGTTATATTATTAAGCTTGATTCACACATAATCCATCCCTGTCCACCCATATCTGCTGTTTCCCAGAGAGTTTACAACAATTTGACAGTTCCTATCACCGATACTGGGAAATAGTAGACATAGATGGACAGAGATGGATAGCGTGTAAATTGCCCCTTAACGATATTTCATACACTCAAAAAAGTTTATCAGCTATTTCTGTAGTACTCAGTAATTTGTTATTTTTAACTGTGATTACAAAATATAATTTGATGTGAAAACTAATAACTTTATATGAATTCGTTTTTTAGTTATTGTAAAAAACAACAAATAGAAGTACACTCAAATAAAAAAGTTAGTAAAGTCAGCAAAAATTGTTGCTGAGTCAGCAAAATTTTAGTCAGGAGGGTGCTTGCAAAAAAAATTGCTAATGTCAGCAAAATCTTTTGCTGAAAATCAGTAAGCTGATTTTTAGCAACAAAATTAGTAGATTCAGCAAAAGTTTTGCTAAACTTAGTGGATTAGAAATTAAAAAACCCTTGCTAAACATTAAGAAAATTTTTGCTGAATATTAGTAGACTGAAAAAAACTCAAAAAAATTTGTAGAAAATTAATATTTTAGTTAATTTATTTGCTGAAAATCTGAAACATTTTTTTGTGATTATTTTCAAAATAATATACAATACGTTACAAAATATAAAAATTTTCTTACTCCCACATTGACTACATGAATTAATGTAATATCTGCAAATATATCGAAATAATTATATATAACATAAACAAAGTTATCTTTCAACTGCTTACATCAATGGTTTTCTCAATGATGGATGCTATCTTTTAAAGGAACGCCAATGCCGCAGAAAATTATAGAAACGAAATGAAAAAATAACAAAATGTAACATATACAACCGTTTTTTTGGAATAAGAAAAAGGAAACATAAAAATTTACCTATGATGTATGTCTTTGTCTTTCGCTTTAGTCTGTCTACCTGCTGCATATTTGTTATCAACTTGACCACCCAATTTGACTACAAATACACATTAAATCTTTTTAAAATATAAATGTAAATATTTCATTTTGTCTTTTATTTAATTAATAGACAATTACATTCACAAGCCGGTGAAAACGCAAAATTTAAGTTGTTTCAATCCACAATTTTGTTTTATGTATGAAAAATAGATACAAAATCTTCCATGGTTGATTTTTTTTGTGTGGCTTACTAGAGTTGTATAACTAAAAATTTAGTTTAAAACATAATTTTAGCAAAAAATGGAGCTTTATATAGTTTTATCTAAATTAATAAGACCCCATAATTAATTATTTAAAATTTCATAAAAAAATGGTCCGATTAAATTGCATCAAATTACATCTAATTGTATTATATTATTGTAGATTAATTTATATACAATTATAAGTGATTTGATACAGTTTTGTCCGAATTTTGTCCTCATCCATTTTTATCAAATTATACTTTATACTTTAAGATTGTATATATTAATATAAAAGGATATAATATTATTTGATATATAAATCATGGCATAACAATACTGGTCGACTTTGTTATCTCGTTTTTAAAAACAAAATTCCAAAAATTCATGCAAAAAGTAAAAAAAACACCATATAAATTCCATAAAAAACCCCAATTTCTCCCTAATGCTTTTACATTGTAAGCCACGATATAAATATCGTATGGTTTCTTTCAATTTTAAAAACATTTATTTTAAGTCATTTCATAAAAGCTCGCATATAACTTGTACACTAAGAAAAAAATCTGTAATGGATGAAAATTTTGCTGTTATTACTGTAAATTTAACTTTTTGAGCCCTGTGGAATTTTTTTGCTAAATTTAGCAACACATGTCTGCTGAACTGTAGTAAAATTAAATTAGTAGAATAAATTAGTAGCCGCTACTAAATTTTAGTAAAATTTCTGTAAACTGCAATTTAAAATTAATTTGACAACATCATCAACAAATTTGCTAAATTTTAGTAAATCCAATAGAACTTCACAGGATAAAAATTAAAAAAGTAACTTAAAACGACTTTGTTTTTTAATCCTTTACAATTTTTGATGAACATTATTTTAATTTTAACTCTTTAATAAAAAATTTTATTTTTTTAATATATATATATTAGGGCGGGTCGATTTGTAGGGAGGCAAAAAAATCGCTCAACGTACAAGGAAAATCGTATTCTACGGATCAAAATAAGAAATTTTGCCGAAGGAACCATACCTCTAAAACGAATTCTGATGTCCCGACTTTTGACCCGTAGGGCAAATTTTGAAAAAGCCCACTTTGATATTTCAGCAATTAGGAGGAATCTCTCCAAGATTATGGGACCTTCTTCATCTCCGGGAGACGCGCTAGCAGATTAATGCATAAATCATCATTCTAGGTGACCGTTAAGGAGTTAAAATTCAAGTTGAAAGACGTCCTTTTTAGCCGTGTTTTAATAGCAAAATATACAAATCTCGGGATAAAGATATTTCTGAAAGTAGGAGGAGTCTTTCCAAGATTAGGGTCTCTATTTCTTCTCCGGAAAACGCTCTAGCAGATGAATGTAAAAATTATATTCGATTGGGCTGGATTCGATTGGGGCACTCTAAATGGGTCGAAGAGGGATTTTTCAAAATTTGACTTTACGGGTCAAAAGTCGGGACATCAGAATTCGTTTTAGAGGTACGGTTCCTTCTGCAAAGTTTCTTATTTTGATCCCTAGAATACGATTTTCCTTGAACGTTGAGTGATTTTTAAATCGACCCGCCCTAATATATATATATATATATTTTAATATATATATATATATTTTTTAATATATATATATTTTGTGATTATCAAAATTTTTGCTAAATTTAGCAACTGGTTTTCAAAAGTTAGTAAAATATTTTTCTAAAATCAGCAACAAAAATTAGTACAAAATTCAGTAATTTGTAAAATGAGAATAGCAAAAAATGTAACTAAAATAAAAAATTCTACTAAAAATTAGTACAAAATTAGTAAAGTGCGATAAAAAAATGTTTCTACTAACTTTTTATATCTGAGTGTAAGTATGGTAAAACTATATTAAACATAAAAGTTAATATAGTTATATTTATTCACTATTTCAGCTGAAATCAAGGAAACTTCAATCAAGTTAATGTTTTCTATTTGAAATGCAGAAAATTTGCAATTGATATTGAAAATTTTCATTTTTAATTAAAGAAGTAACAAATTAATGAAAGAAGTTATAAATTGAAGGGCATGTTGTAAAAACTTGATAAGCCACATTTATTGTGTTACGTATTTTCGCTGTTTTCTAGACATCCATTGATTAATATGTGATAGATGTCTTTCTTAAACACTTATTACAAGTGCTTAGAGCATAACATTCCTGCAAGTCATATATTTGCATTTTTTCAACCTTTAAAATGCGAAAACAAGCTAAACATAAAATGTGGCTTATCAAGTTTTTACAGTAAGTCCTTCCATTAATTAAAGATTTATTTTAAACTTTTAAATCACAATGCGAATGTTAAAATTGAAATTAAGAATTTCGAGTTATTTAAAATTTTCTAAATTTAAATCAGTCAATCACAATTTAATTTATAGGTTTTGCTAGTTCTAATGCCAAATTCCAATTATGTTTTTAAACTTTTAAATTTCTGAACTATATATTAAACTTTCTGCTGAGATTTTAAATATATAAATTCCTAATGAATATATCATTTAATTTAATATTTAATTTAAGAAGAAGCAAAAACATTGTTTGTCATTTGAACAAATTCGTTAATAAAGCTAATAGTTTTAATCAAAGAATGATAAAATTTTGTTGTGAAATGAAGTTCGATGCAAAGCTTTATACTCATTAAACCGCACTTTCAAATTTATTTTGATCGTGATAAGCATTTATTTATTTTAATTTATAGTAATTAAATGTGCTAAAATCCCAAAGCTTATTTAACAAATTGTGAAAAATAAGTTGTAGTTGGTTGGTCAATATCCGGGTTTCATTCTTGCCAAAGGAAATCGTCAGGGAATGATGGTAGGTTACATCATAAACTAAATGAGAACGTTTAGTTCTCGTCCAGAAGCGCGATTTAACATTTGAATTATCAAAAAAAAAAAAACACTTTTAATTTTTATAAACTTTTATGAGTAAATCAACAAATAA
Source organism: Delia radicum (assembly GCA_021234595.1). NCBI lineage: Eukaryota > Metazoa > Arthropoda > Insecta > Diptera > Anthomyiidae > Delia > Delia radicum. The sequence continues at coordinate 21,965,808 of CM037853.1, read as the reverse complement.
ATATAAAAAAAAAAAAAATATTAAATATTTGCAATAATTCATAATTTTTTGTATGCATTATTTTCCTTTATATTTAAAAGTATGATTTGTTTCACATATTTCAGCTAGTGTGTTCAGCTATCTTCTTAGACGTGGCTCAGGCCTTCGATAAGGGGTACTACTAGATTATATGGCACTATGCACCGCGACCAACTTAATAAATCTAAATCTAAATCAAAATGTTCATAATGTCCGAAGGGGAGACAAAGCGATCGCCAAGAAACTTGGCACGCCTTTCACAAAGCCTCGGACATTCGCAAAGAACATGCTCCGATGTCGCAGCTACCAGTTCGCAAAACCAACACTCATCCGTGTCCGAAAGACCCCTTTTGCGCAGGTGGTATCTGAGATTGCAGTGTCCAGTCAGGTAAGACACCAGGGTACTCAAGTCACCCCTCCCGATGGACAAGAGTCTCCTCGATCCTGCACTGGAAAAAGAGATTAATCTCTTAGCCTGTCGTTGGCCAAGAGAGTTTTCCCAATAGAGAGAGAATTCTGATTCCCTCCACGATAAGGTCTGACACAAAGGGTTAAATTATAAGCTCAAAACACAACTTCCAATACAATATATATGTTTGCTTGATTCCTTTATGAACGATCGTTATTTCAGAGTAAAACAAAGGCAGCAATATTCAGAGATAAAAGAAATTGGAGCTGGAGTCCCACAAGGCAGTATTCTTGGTCCTATTTTATACCTGTTATATACAGCAGATATACCCCCTCTACCAAACAACAGTAAAATAGCAACATTTGCAGACGACACCTGTATACTATCGATTGGTGATAATGAAGAGGAATCTTCTTCTAAATTACAAGCATCTGTAGATAAAATAGTTGAATGGACAGACACATGGAAAATTAAGTTAAATGAATGTAAATCAACCCATGTTAATTTTACCAATAAACAAATTTCGTATAAACCAATTAAAATATCAAACTCTACAGTCTTATATGCCAACTGCGCAAAATATCTTGGAATGACGCTTGATGCGAAACTTAGATGGTCGGCTCATATCAAAATGAAGGAAACAGAACTTAATTTGAAATTCAATAAGCTGAAATGGTTAATTGGAAGAAACTCTATGGTATCAAAAGAAAACAAATTACTTATTTACAATCAAATACTAAAACCTGTTTGGACTTATGGAGTTCAGATGTGGGGTTGTGCAGCTAAAAATCATATTGAAATTATTCAGCGTATGCAGAACAAAATATTAAAAAACATTGTTAATGCTCCATACTATGTTAGAATTGACGATCTACATAGAGATCTTGGTGTAATGAAAGTCGACGAAGTTATAAGGCTGTTTGCAACTAAACATGCGGATAGACTTCAGAGCCACATAAACCCAGAAACTAATATTTTACGTCTAGATGAAATCTACTCGAGAAGACTAAAGAGAACCAAACCACAGGATTTGGTGGCTACTATTGCTTAAATCTTATTGAATAGAATAATATTACTTATTAGTGTAATGCTAGGTGTAATTAAATGAAATGTATATATATTTATCTTTAATAACATTTCAATAAAAAAAAAATATTTTTGTGATTTTTTTTTTCTGAAATAACAGTTCATTTTAGTTTCTGATTGTTAGATAAATTAAGTTATCTGCAACACAATTTTTTTTCCAAATTCTCAAGAGAAAATCTATTGATAAGTCATTCGAGGGCGGTTCAATAAATCCTAGACTTTTTGAATGAAACACAGGTTTTTTTGCAAAAAAAAAAAAATATTTTTAAACATAATCTCCTTTAGTCCAACGTTTCTCCAATTTTTGTATCCCTTCCAAAAAATATGATTTTTCGAGGTCCTAAAATAGGCATTTGTTTGATCATTAATTTCATCGTTTTAGCTAAATCTCTTTCCACCAAGCCATTTTCTTAGGTTTGGAAATGGGAAATAGTCACTGGGGGCTAAATCCGGAGAATATGGCGGATGAGATACCAATTCGTAGCCCAATTCATGGAATTTTGCCATTGAGACTGCACACGTGTGCACCCCAGCATTATCTTGATGAAAAAAAAAAACGTTTTTCTTGGCCATATGGGGTATTTTTTTAAAATGCTCGTTAAAACGGTCCAATAAGTTGGCATAATATTCGCCGTTTATTGTTTTTTCTTTTTGAAGGTAATCAATGTGGATTATCCCGCGTGCATCCAAAAAAAACTGTTGCCATCGCCTTATTGGCCGACAAACTTAGCTTGGCCTTATTTGAAACCGGGAGAAACCCATTATTTAGACTGCTGCTTGGTCTCCTGAGTGTTGTAATGGATCCATGTTTCATCCACAGCTACAAAACGCTGCAAAAACTCATTCGAATTGCGGTTAATCAACTCTAAACAATCCTTCGAAGTTGTCACACGATTACGTTGATGGTCAATTGAGAGCAAACGCGGCACCCATCTTGCAGACAGCTTTCTTAAACCCAACTTATGATTTAAAATCGAAACCAAACTGCTATATGAAATGCCTATGGCATCAACAATCTCACACACATTTACTCTTCGATCGGCCAACACCATATCGTGGATTTTTTCGACATTTTCGGGTGTATTGACCTCAATTTTGCCGTCCAGAACGTTCAGCGTTATTTGTACTTGTGCGACCATAACGAAAGTCAGTAAACCACTTTTTTACCATTGAAATCGATAGTATTTATCAAACTTTTTTTTGGTTTGATTGACGTTTTTTTTTCGCAAAAAATAATGTTTATTTAATGAGTACTCGAAATTCACTTTTTTGAACAGCTGTTAAACGCAAAGTAAATGACGAAACTTGACTTATTGATCCGCCTTCGTATTTCTATAAATTTTCGAATTAAATTATAAATATATCACAAAATCTTTTTTAAATTTCAACTCAGTGAAATAAATGTTTAAAACAACCGGCAGTTTTTGGAATTTAGAAAAACTGTAAATGCAGTTGTGTAAACAAGACCTTGAACCATCACTGAGCAATGTTTAAGGATTACCCCACTTTATCCGTAAAAGTTACAGAGGGTTAAAGTTGAAAAATCGGTAAAAATGGCTTGAAATAATCCATAGTTTTTACCTTCTTTAGCTTTTTTTTTTAAGTTCTCCTTATATTTCAGTCAGTACTTATAAGAGATTATTTTAATGTTGGTTTGATAGATGCTTCATCCCTTGGTAAGAAGTTATAAGACGGTTAAGTTTTGAAACCAAAAATTAAGAGTTTTTAAACTTTCGAGGTTTTTTGATCAGGGATTTCGGTCCCCTCTATAAAATGAAAAAACTAGAGATGGTAGATGTTGTAATTCTTAACATTTTGGAATTAATCCCGTTAATGTGCCACGAATATTTAAGGAGTTTCAGCAGATCAAAGTTCGAAAGAAAAAACGTAATTTTTTTAAAATACCAGTTTTTCGCGAGGCACATTCGCGGTTTCATTCGAAATTTGGTGGACTCTTGCGTAAACCGATTTTTTTTGTGAGTTTACATAAAAAATCACTGGCGGGTTTATAAAAAATAAATTGCAAAAATTTTATGGCATTTTTGAAAAATTTGCGAAATTTACAAATCTTCTGATTTTTTTAGTAGCAATTAATGCATTTTGTTCAAATTTAATACATCAAAAGACGTACCTTAACGCGTAGAACCGATTTGCTTTTTCATTTTTACTTTACGTCATTATTAGCGGTAAGCGGGATGTATTTATTGTATTGTAACATTATTTTTAAGGAAAATTAAAAAAAAAAAAAAAAATAATAAAATAAATTTTTTTAAAATAAATAAATATTATAAAAAATAAATATAACCAAACAATGATGACAATAAATAGGTACAATTTTCATTTCAATTTCAGAATCAAACACATTTTTAGGCTCGTTTATCTATAAAGTTCAAATATTTGTTTTTTAAAATGTAATGCGTTGCTTAAGAACTGAATGGATGATGGTAATGAGTTCCAAAGACATATTGAGTTCACAAAAAATTGCCACTTTGATAAAGAGTTTTGAAACAATATGTGGGTAATGTCCTTATTCCTCTGGGAGTTTGAAAACTCAAGTCTATCAAACAAATACGATGGTTCCCGGGTATATATAATTTTATGCAAAAGAATCAGTGTTCTTATTTTCAAAAGATCTTTGAAAGTAACTCCATAAAGTTTTTTTGAATATAAAGATATGGAGTCAAACTTCCTTAAATTAAAAACATATCTAAGAATAGCATTGTAAGTAGATGCAAGTTTCTTACTGCATTTAGTGTAACAGCTTGCAAATATTACACATCCGTACAGTAGAGTAGGCAATAGGTAAGTTTTCGCCAACAATATGCGAACATTTAATGGAGTTATATACTGGGTGTGCCATAGAGTACGTAGCATTGAGTATACTTTTCCAGCAGCAACGTTTATATGGTTAGGCCAGGTGAGTGTATCATTAAAAATAACACCAAGGTTTTTGGCAGTGGATACTATTTCAATTTTCTGATTGTTTAGTAATATCGTCGGTTCAAAAGACAATTTTAGGGATTTTTTTTTTAATAACTAAACATTTAGACTTCAATGGATTAAGACATAAACCATTTGCATTAGCCCATGTGTAAATGTGATCCAGATCAGAATTAAGTTTATCAATACAATCATTTATTTTACTTTTGTTGCTATTTATATAAAGTTGTACATCATCAGCATACATGTGGATTTTAGAATGCGATAATTGTTGTGTAAGGTTATTAACATAAATTGTGAATAGTAAAGGCTTAAGTATCGACCCTTGCGGTACACCCTTTAAAACTGGTAGGGCACGTGAAGTTTTATTATCTGCAAAGACAGACTGGCAACGATCCGACAAGTATGAAGATAGCAAACGAACAGACTTTGGAGAGAAATTGAAGATTGTACTCAACTTTAGACAAAGAACGTTGTGATCCACCATATCAAATGCTTTTGAATGGTCTAATAACACCAATAAGGATACTTCACCCCCATCAATACTTCTACGTATTTCTTCCGACACATCCACGAGCGCAGTTATGCAGCTGTGTTTAGGCCGGAAACCTGATTGTCGATTTGTAAAAAGACCATTATTCTTTATGAATTCAGTTATCTGTTGATGTAGTATACGCTCAAAAACTTTAGATAAGTATGGTAATATGGCAATCGGGCGATAATCTTTGTTTGATTTTGGAGTTGGTATAATTTTGGCATTTTTCCAATTTTTGGGATAAATACTCTTCGTAATAATAGTATGGTAAAATAATTTTCAAAAAATTCGGATGAATGTTATCAAAACCGGATGCATTTGACTTTATAGATCGACAGCTTAATATAACATCTGCTTGATTTATACAATCAAAAGAAAATAAATTGCCTCGAAGTTCAGCGTTCTGATCATAGAAATTAGAATTTAAATGTACATTAGGCAGATTTATAAATGATTCATTAATACTATCCACATCTACTCCATTTTCAACTATTGATGAGGATTTACCAATACCAATTTCTTTTATGGTCTTCCAGGTTTTTTTAGATCCGACAGCAGATGAGAAACGATTAGAATAATAATTAGATTTTGCAACTCGGATCAATCTATTCACTTCTCTCCGGGCATCATAGTACGATATGTTAAAATCTTGGATTTTAAAGAGTTTCCATTGCTTATATGCAAAATCTCTTCGATTTATAGCCAATTTAATTTCAGAATTAAACCATGGTTTCTTTTTAGTATTTTGCTTTAAAATTTTAAGAGGCACAGATTTCTTAAAAACCTTTGATATGTTGTGTTCTAAAAAGTTTAACTGATCATCAACTGAAGACATGTAATAAATGGAATTCCAATCAATCAGGGATAGCTCAGACATCAAAGTGTTATATTTTATATTTTTAAAATCATAAAAAGTGACATCATTACAAATATTGTGTAACCGAAAATCATAATCTAAGAATAACAGATCATGCTTTGAAAAACATGGTGCTGATAGCTGGTCATTTAGTAGAACTTTGTGTATGTTATTAACAAAAAATATGTCCAATAGAGTATTTGTTGTAGTAGTAAAGTGAGTTGGGGTATTAGAATTTGTTGGTTCCAAACCAAAAGATCTTATGTCATTGATAAGATGATTTTCAATGAGAATATTTGAATTAAAATCTCCACATATTATGACATTTTCATATTTTACAGTGAGAGTTTCCACTATTTTAAAAAAATCATCTGTTTTTACTCCTGAGTTCGGCCTATATCCAAGGCTTTGCACGAAATCGGATGAAATTTTTTTAAATGAAAGCCCATGCAATGCCTTATTATAAAATCAGAGGCGGTTTAAAAAATTTTGATGATTATTGATTTTTTGGACCATTTTAAGTTTTCTTGTTATAAAAAAGCATCCCAATTTTTTTTTGTTTTAATTATTGGTGTAATCAGACGATTGCCAGTAATTTGACCACACATATCCTAAATATGCTATAAAGAACTGGAAAAATTTTTTTCATCGCGAATAAATCGCCATTTTGAATAAACACATAATTTTTAGAAAAAAAAAACGCAACTACTTTACATTTGTTAGTAAAAAAGTCATAAGGTATTTTGGCTTATCTGTCATATTTTATGTGACAATAACGAATGCAAAAAAAAAAAATTAAAAAAACCAAAAAAATAAAAAATTTCAACAATTTTAAGACCGCCATATCTTTAAACCGCCATAACTTTTGACCCCCTCACGCGATTTAATTGACGCGAATGAATCTCTTATGCTAAAATAGCTCCCAATACTTATGGCAACTTTTATTGCTGTGCCATCAAAAAAAAATATTTTTTTTTATATAAAAATTTAACTCTTAGCCGGAACTTCTCATATATAGTAAATATTAGTGCTTAATTTGTAAATATTTAACCACATGACCAAAGCCTACTTTTTGAAAAATTTTGTTAATTTTTTTTTTTTTTTTCAAATTATAAAAGACGTTCAATGCTGTAAGTTTAGCTGGACACTTGGCTTGGAGAGCCACATATTAGTAAACGAATGCTGTTCTTAAGACGCTCTTAAATTATAAGAATTTATTATTGTAAATAAAAAATGTATAACATTTATTAATTGTAAGTCATTTAAAGCCAACAGACATGTGTTAATTTTTTTAATGCATTAAACCTGACAACAATTCTTGAACATATTAAATATATTTTTTTTTAATGCAATGCAACATGTTGACATCAATAACATTTAATGACCCTGTATTATCTTATTAACTTACCTAATATGTACATCATGGTAAAACAATTATCGAATGCAAAACCCACAAAAAAACGCATTAAGGCAAATTGCCAAAAGTTTGTAACGAAGGCTGTGGTTACACCAGCCGCAAAACCCACCAAATTACTGCCAATTAACGATGGAATACGTCCAAATTTATCAGCGATCCAACCAAACAGCAGACCTCCAACAATGGCACCCAAAAAGAATATCGACTGAGCGTAGGTGGGTAAGGCAGCATCGTCACATACCCAATTCTCCTCCGTAGCTACTGTGCTATAGGGTATTTCAGTGAAGTTATAAGTCCAGCCATTCATACAGCCTATGGTAGGCCAAGCGGGATCCGCTATACGCACACCATTTGCCAATTGTTCGGTATAATTGACATTGTACATTATACAATTCATATATTCACCATTAACGCGAGGTATGGAAAGAGACAGTCTGTTTGAAATGAAATCAAATTAATAAAATTTAAAAATATAAATATAATTAATAAAAATTCAAGATATTAAAAAACAGGAAACAAGACATAAAAAAATGAATACTCGTACATTATAACAAGTATTTTAAAACTCATACTCATGAAGGGCTTCACATTATTCTTCGTACATATTCAAATTGTTTTATTGTAAGTAAGTAAGAAATATAATATTGTTTTATAAGAGAACGAACATACGAACACAATATCGTTTGGATTTCTAAATAATTAGCTACGGTCAATATCATGTCCTTGATATTATATGGTTAGAAATGTCTGTGAACAATCACTAAATCATATACAACACCGACTATGCAGCCAGCATTCGTTCGATATGTTTGAATCTCGAAAGAATTTTGAAAGATATAAACTTGCTACAACATTAAGTTGTTATAACAAATTTTTTAATATTTTTTTGCTAAACGGCTAGCTAAAGTTCTTTGTCAAGCTTTAGAGTATCAAGGTCTGTTAAACAACTACATAATTACGTAGATTTTAAAATGTATGTTTATTTAGCATGTTAACCCTTTGACGACGAATGTTTGATATATGGTCCATTTTTAGTTTTTGTTAGTTAAAAACTTAAACTAATCTAGTCAATCAATTTTTCTCAGTGTAGTGAGTATCGACAAAGGATAGATGTAGCTTTCAGATTAGAGTTTGGCATTCTAGTTCATAGTTCATTTCGCTCATTTGCACTTATTAAACTAGTTCGTTGTCTTAGTTCATATGTACCACGTTTCACTTTGTGACTAAAGCGCTGTATCAGTTCCGGAAAAAGGTACATAAAAAAACAAGTGGAAGCATTAAAGTCCGATGTGCCGAATTTGGTATTAAAAAAGATTAAATTCGGCTGTGACGAATTTTTGGATACCCTCCATCTCGGTGTTTTCATAAACCAGGGAAAGTGCAAACAATATTAATATCTACATATATTCTTTGTAAAAATAACAAAAATAATGTTGTTTTTATAAGTAAAACAAAATATGACTGATTGATTAATGTCTTTGGGATGTTTCAGAAGAAAAAAATGTTTAATTAAAGTTTACTAAAATGAATCTGAAATTCTGCAGTGGGTATTCAAAGGTTATTCTGATTACTTAAAGAAGAACGTGTAGTGAAAAATATATATATTTGTATAGTTCCTTATGATGTTAAAAAAACTGTTTTAAAATTCGCCTGTTGTTTGTCTCTTTGCCTATATAATAATAAAAGAAAGTTACTAAAATATATTTTTGGATCGTTAGAAGAGATGCAATGAATACAAACGCATAAAAACAGTTTCGAATAATCAGAATTTTAGATAAATTTAAGGGAACAAAAATACACTTGCGGAGACATACATAATGAAATAATTATGAAATGCCAGTTTACATTACAACACATGTGTTTATACTATACATCACATAAGTAAAACGGAAAGTGTGATGAAACTAAGTTTGTCAAAAATTATAAAAGAAAATCTTTCGAGTGTTTTCGAGATACAAAAAATTAAAGAAACTGGTATTTCAAATTATTGTTTTTCAGCTCAGTTGCTTGTGCAATTCTCGTTTACGACTCCTAGAATAAGAACCCTAAGAAATTTTCCCAAAATTCGATTGGTTTTTACACATCAATACTTTAATTTAGATTATTTTTGTATGTATCAAATAAAAATTAGGGCTTTTAAGGAAAACAAATGCAAACACAAATGAAAACAACAAATGAAAACAAAATAATCAAAAGATTTTAAGATGAAGTATGCACCTTATATGTCTTAAATAAAAAAGTTCTGAAAGTGAATGTCCTTTAAATTTAATGGGGTTTTTAATAAATGTAAGTAAGTGTAAGTGTAAGAGTTTCCTTGCAAATTTATTAAAGGTTGAGAATGAAAATAAGTAAAAATAGTGTACGAAAAAAAGTTATGAATTTACATTGTTGGATTCGGGGATTTTGTTCCTGGATATTTTTTTGATCTGATAACGATTAATGTGTCTGGCAACTCCGGTTAATGCAGTCAAATAAATAAAGAATTTTAACTAAACTATTTTGTTCTACCTTTTTCTTATTGGTGATTTTTTGATTTGTTGGGGTTAACAAAAAAAGGTATATGGCAAGCCTGGTATATGGAAAACAAAAGCATACTTTATAAATTAGCTTAACAATTTTTCGAGGGCTTCTCGCATTTGCACTTATAACCAGTGTTGCCAGGTTTGCAAAGCATAAAAACGACAAACTTTCTAGAAAAAATCGTCAAAATCGTCATCATATTTTGAAAAATCGTCAAAATAAAATATATTTGTTAGAAGAGGGATAAAGTTTTAATAAAAAATAAAATACAATAATGTTATTCACATTTCAAATGTTAACGTGTTATCGTTGTAATATAACACGATTTTTGACACTTCTCTTTGGTTTAAACTTCGAAAATCATTATATTTTACAACGATATTCATATTTATAAAATGTTGAAACAGTGTGCCCCAGTAGGCTAGTTGGTAGCGTGCTGGCTTATCAGTGCGGGGGTCGTGGGTTCGATTCCCACCAGAGGCACTGATCTGTTTTCGCTACAACGCGCCGAAGGCCATAGTAGCTAGTGCTCGGTTAGGGTAATAGTATATAACTTGTAATTATATGATTATTAATTAATAAAATAACAAAAATATAATGTTGAAAGATCAAATAAATACAACTTTAAATCAAACTAATTTTACCACTTGAACTGTTAAACACTTATATCTGCATAATTCTGTGAACAACATTTCAGTGGCACAACTTTTTAAATATTAAATTCTTTTACAAAATTTGGAAATTCTGTTCGATTACTTTTCCTGTAAAGTTCAGTAAAAACTACTCAGTAACAAAATTACAAATAGTAAGACAAATTTACAAAAAAGTAAACGAACAGAAAATTTGTAGGAATTATTAAATTAGATAAAATAGCTTGTTTTAAATATTAAAAAAAAATCAACTGGTCATTATGGAAAAGGAAAAAGTTAATTGAAATTATCGACCAAAAATAATTTAAATGTTTTTTAACTTCTTCCATAGTTAATTATTTAATCATTTTCACTTTCAATCCATAAACAATTAAAATTTAATTTAATTTTTGTTTACTAAAAATACAAGCATATTTTTTTATTTTTTAGTCATATGTTTTTTTCATCTTACAAATTCTTTCTGGCAAAAATGTATCCAGTAAAAACTTGTAAGTTCTTTGGCATCAAACTGTCACTTTACTCTCTCTTTTTACCAGTTTTTACTGCGTATTTGTCTAAACGAACACCTTCCAGTAAAAACTTGTACAAATTTTTGTGTTATCGAACAAACTTAATGTTATATTTTTAATTATTAAATTTTGGCACTTTATTTATATTATTAGGCCTGTTTTTTAAGCACCGGAATTATTTTTGTATTTTGTTTCATTTAAAGTTGTATATATATCATCTTTCAACATGAAATATATTCGGGCTAGAGATCTGTTTGTTTCGCAAAAAAAAGTCCATGCCTTGTGTTTTAACATGAAAATTTTTTTATTTTTATTTAAATCTAACTCCAATTAAATTTTATAAAAATTTAAAGAAATGTTCTAAACATATAAACACAGAAACTAAATTAAGCTAAACCCGTAATGAATTTATAAAAAAATAAATGCGGTTTGGATTAAGTTTTATTCAATTCTAGGATTTGCATTTTTGCAAAATTGTATTTCACATCATATTAGCATATAAAAGCTAGCTATCGATCAAAAAACAATGTTTTTGCTTTCCATTTTTAACGAAATAATATAAATTTAATAATCGAGCCGGCGATTTTATGAGAATGATAAATAAGTAGATCTTGCTGACATATTAAATTATTGTCAAAAAATCGTCATTTTGGAAGCAAAAGTCGTCAAATAGTCATTTAGTTATTTTGGGTATTAAATATCATCAAAATGACGACAAATCGTCAAACCTGGCAACTCTGCATGCGATTGCTACTAATTCATACGTACATACATATATATATATATTCCCGTCGTTCCTATAAGGAGCATAGGGCCGTACATACATACTGTATTACAAAACAAAACAAAAAAACAACAACAATATTTTGTGGGTTTTTTTTGTTTTAAAGTGTTGATCATGACCATGGATGGTAACCGATTCTATGTGGTTATTGGTCGTAGTAACGCTATTTTCTTTTATTTCGGTAACGGTATTTTAGGGGAAACTATACTTCAGTTATTTCGGTAACGGGATTTTAGCGTTAACGGTATTTTAGCGTTAACGGTATTTTAGCGTTAACGGTATTTTAGCGTTAACGGTATTTTATTTATTTCGCTAACGGTATTTTAGCGGTAACGATATTTTAGATATTTCGGTAACTTTATTTTAGGGAAAAAGATTTTTCAATTATTTTGCTAACGGCATTTTAAGGATAACGTTATTTTAATTATTCAGGTAATGTTAATGCACACCACAATTTTTAACCGCATTATGCCCGAGTTTAAATGACTGTCTAGTTTATGATCACACTTTGGGAAAATATATCTATTTATAGAAGTTTTTTTGTTCAGATCTTGTTAGATTATTTCAGTAACGGTATTTTAAGGTAACAGTATTTTACGGATAACGGTATTTCAAGAATATCGGTAACGGTATTTAAGCGATAACGATAGTCAGTTGAAAGGTGTTAGAATCGTTGACGGTAATTCAGCGATATTGACAGCCATCCCTGCTTGCGTATATTCTTGTGTATAAGCATTGAATGTACGTATGTATGTATGTATGATGAAATAAAAAAAAAAAAAATTTTAGAGGTCTTCCCACATTTTCACTCATAACTTTTGAACGCGTTAACCGATTTTGATCATTTTCACTAGAAAACTGCTCATGATATCAACAAACAATTTGACTGAAAATTAGCAGTACCTCTTCTGTATTGGAGGAGTATTTTGTGTTTCCACAGACAGACGGACGGACAGACGGACAGACGGACAGACGGACATGGCTATATCGACTTCTCTATCCATGCTGATCAAGAATATATATAGTTTATGGGGTCCCAGAATTTTTTTAAAAGAATTACAAACATTTGACAAAGTGAATATACCCTCCTGCACTATGGGATGGAGGGTATAAAAAATGATTTTAATAAGCTCAATACTAAAATCGAAAAGGCATCAAAATATGTTAAGCAATTAAAACTTATGGAGCAAACATAACATAAAAAAATTATTTTTATACACAGAAAAAACTAAAAACTGGTTTCAATTAAAAATTTTATTGTATCAATTAATATTTTAATTGATTTTGCACCTACGACTGAAATTTTGCACCTACGACAAAATGATAAAAAAATTTGCAGACAGTTTATTAAAACTCTTTCAATTAAAATAATAATAATATCAATTAAAACAGTTATTGTTTTTCTTTACAACCTCAATTAAAAAGTTACGTTAAATTGATTAAAACTTTAATTGAAACTTGAGAAGAAAAGAATGGTAGTTTTAATTGAAAACTCGTATTTTTTATTTTTGTTATATGCCCCCCATTAAATAAAAAAAGGAATGTAGATTTGTAAATTAAATTGACATTTTATTTATAATAAAATTAAAGCTTTTTAATATAAAAATGTATTATAAGAAAGCAAATAAAAGTAAAGACAACATTTTTGTTTTGCTTGTCTTGTTTGTTTGTTTGAACTTTTTTTGGTAATTGAATTGCTTTCTTAAAAAAACCACACACAACTTTAAAATGACAGTTTAATGACACTTATACTTATTAAAAATTTAATTATTTACAAAAATAATAGTTTAATTGTCCTTTTTCGATAAGGTTTATTTAAAGCCACATGTCCACTTTTATTACCACAGATAAAACACGAAACTAAATTAAGTTTTCGTGCGTACACGAATATCTCAACAAAAAGAGTGTTGCAAATTCTAGTGAAATAACTACGATTTTGCGTGTATTTGAAATCGGTAAACTATTCAACTTATTAAAAGTTAATCATTTGCGATTTTTTTTTCTTTTTATTTACAAATTAAATCATATATTGATATAATTAAACCTTTGTTTGATTATTTAATCTAAATAAAATAAAAAAAAATAGTTTGCCAAATTTTTCAAAATTTTGTTTATATGTTGTCAACACTGTATGGATATATTAGAAAATTCAATAAATTTTTTAATTGAATCAATTAAAAAAATTGTTTAAATTGCCATTGATATTCAAACAATCGATTAATTAGATATTTTTGGCCCATAATTTTTTCTGTGTACAATTTTTCATTTTGCAAATTTATAAGTATTGCTTATTATAATTGAATGTGATTTCAAAATAATCGTGCACACAGAGAAATAAAGTGCCAACCTAATTGAAAAGTGCATATTAATGGTAACAACTTATAAATTCAGTTAGTACAACGATATTTACATTAGATTTCTGAAAATTTTGGGTGTTGCAACTAAAAATTCTATTGATTTAAATGAACTTCGTTGTGAAATCTAATATCAAGTTGTGCCAATTGTCCGAAATTCATAATAACCGAATTTGAGTCATAGTAACCGAAGTCTAGTTGGCAAATAGCCAAATTCTTTTCTGTGTTTGGTTTTCTTTTTAAGTTATAATATACGACAACAAATTTTTTCTATATTTTGAAATGTGATAATTAAAATGAGATCTATAATTTGATGTAAATTTAATTAAATCCAAGAAAACACTGTAATCTTAATATTTTAAATTACTTTAAATTTAAAATCGCCATCATTTCATAAAGCGGATGGATTAAGCATGCTTAAACATCGTCTAACACAACGGTTCCCAAATTGGGGTCCGTTAGTTTATTCCAGGGACTCCGCGAACAATTCCGACAAAGGTATTGTTTAAAACAAATTAAAAAAAAATTGAATAATTTTAAAAAACTGTAATTGAATAACTAAAAATTTTGTTTGGACTTCATTGGTAAGCTAAATTCACCTCCACCACTTACAAAAAGTAGGTGCTGTCAATAATTCTGCACCATAATTGATAAGTACCTCTCGCTGATTATTTGTTTAAGAATTTTTTAAAATGCTTTTTGTTATTTAATATATTTTTAAATTTTAAACTTAAATTTTGTTTAACTTTAGACTCATTATTTTTCATCATACTGGTAAAGATATAGGTAACCACATATTTTTCTATTTTTTATAACGTGCTTTATAATGATATGTCAACATCCCCATATGAAAGCACTGAGATTTGTTGTGCCAATTGTAAATACTTGGCAATACCAAATATGTACTTAAATAGCTACTTATAGTGTAATGCTTTTCTACATTGGGTTTAAACTTCAACTTGTGGACAATAGTTCTATACACATCTCAAAAAATAACGAAATTGCGAATTAAGCGAAAATTGCACGTGCTGTAAAAATTTGAAGTACAGTTTTACACTTTTTACTTAAACTATTAAAAATTAGTTCAAAATAATGCTGCAGATTTAAGCAGATTTTTTGCTAAAAATTAGTAAGATATAAATAGCAAAAGTAAATCTGTTAAATTTACAAAATCTAAATCGAAGATAATTATAAGTAACAAATTATTTTGCTAAAATCAGTAAAATAAATTTACACATTAGTAGACAAAAAAATCACAAAAAATTTTAAGATTTTTAAAGTTTTTTTTTTGATTTTTTTTTGATGCGAATAAAAATTTGAATCTGCAATTTTGTTTAGCAAATATTTTTGTTGATTTAAGCAAAATGTACTATTATTTTCATTCCACGAAATTCAAGTAAAATATTTTAACAAATTTGTTGATAATAAGTACCGTTTTGTTTCAATTATTCATGTTGTTATATTGGTCAATTGCTCGTTTAACAAATCTACACAGTATAAGCGAAAATCAAAACTGAACTGTTAAAATTGAACTAGTTAATTCATTTGGGATTTTCTCTCATATTATGCATATTTGTTAGGCAAACGATTCCCCAATATAACAATACGAATAATTGAAAAAAATTGCCGAACAAACTTATGAACTAAAAGAACGAACTAGTTTAATAAATGTAAATGAACGATATGAACTATGAACTAGAACGCCCAATTCTATTTCAGATCATACCAACCACTTGGAGCAATATAGTCGAAGAGCCGAATAGGGTGATCCCAAAGTTAAAAAATATGAACACTTATTTCATAATTTTTACTGCGATGACCATGGTATGACATGGTCATGATCGTTCAAGTTTCAAGAAACATTTAGATATTTGGAATTAATTCATTAGATTTCCTACAGGACACTGATACAATATGGGGCATATGTGTTAGTGTTTCCAATTATTTGACATAGGCGGTTAACCAGATAAGGCATTATTCGTAAAATCGCTTAAGTGGATTAACTCGTTAATCGGGTCGGTTAACAAAAATTGGCGATTAATCGTTTAAAATGTATTTCTTTGGTTTTTTTTATCAAATACAAATAACTGCTTTTTTTGTAAAGTTGACCGCGTTGGTTTAAAAAATGCTTGTTGAGGATGATTCAAAGGATTATGGGATGTTTTAATGAAACATGCCTTAGAGTCCTGGGATTTATTGAAGGATTCTAATACTACATTCATATTTAACCCCAAAATATGTATTTTCGTTTTTTTTCAAGTTTTCTATTTAAAATTTATATGGAATTTGAGTCAAAATTTGAGAAAACGAAAATACGTATTTTGGGGTTCAGTGTGAAGGTAGCTTAAGGGCCGTTAAAAAACAAAATATTATCAGCAAGGTAAGTTTTGTATTGGCAAAGATTCAAAACAAATTCAACCTTGCCTAGAAATACATTGAAATATTGACTAACATTAATTTGAGTTTTTTAAAAAATCAAAGAAAAAAAAATAGAATATATTGCCCAGAGGCTTCAGGATTGCTTTCACTTCATTTTAGAAGAATTTAATGAATATATTGCCCAGAGGCTTAAGGATTGCTTCCACTTAATTTTAAAAGAATTTAATGACATTTTATATAGCCTTACTTTTTCTATGTTTTTCTTGTAATTTCTTTTAGCGAAAGTTATGAAAACTGACAAGTTTTGGGAAAGAATTCATATAAAAAATTTATCAGGTTAATCGACCAATTTTAACCGGTTATTCAGGTCGAATAATTATTTGAGTTTTTAATTATTTGTTTCGACATTAACCGCAAAAGAGGCGACTAACTGAAGAATCGGTTAATCGAATAACCGGTTTGGAAACGTTTATATGTATTCCATTGATCGTCAAAGGTAAAAATTTTTGTTCAGTTTTTTTACGTTTTGTTCGTATTGGAGTTTAAGCAATTTTTGTTCGATTTGCTTTCTAAAAAGTGATGTTTATAGATTTTTATCTAATGTTTAAAAATCTAGTCTATTCCTACACAATATTGTGTAAAAAGTATATTTTAGGACTACAGTCAAACCTCGATTTACAACTGAAGTTATTTTGACATATTCGTGTTTAGCATAGAAAAATAATTAAAAAACATGTGTCATATGCAGAGAAGACAAATATTCTTTTTTTACATTTTTTTTGACAGTTTTACTCATATTTGCTTTTTTTTTTGCGTTTTTTGATTTTTTTTTTGGGCTTAAAAACAGCTTTTTCTTAGGATTTTTGAGCTTTAAAATTGCTTTTTTCAGATATTCCTTGCTTTAAGTGCTTTTTTCCTCAATTTTTTTTTTTACTTTTTCTTTAAAAAAATGTAATCTTTTTACCTTTTTTGTAGTTCTGCTATTTTTTTGCCTTTTTTACAATATTTTTTTTTTTTGCCATAAACACCTCAGATTTGCCATAAACACCTTCTGTGGTCATATGACATAAACAATATATCGCTCATTTACTTCAAGACTGTCATGATGCTTTATATTGTACAACAATTTCATAGTAATATCATGTATACTTTTCGAGATAGAGGATAATATATTTATTTTTTCTTCAAAGTGGGTGCAAATAGTATATACTTTATAAAGAAACTGTGATACTCACGGGTCTCTCGATAATTAGCGAATTCGCACACAACTCTTACTAAGAGAAAAATACATTAAAACCCCCCTATTTATAAAAAACGTGACCAAATAAATAGAGAAAAGGTCGAGCGAGGCAGATATGGATTGAAAACTTTAAACTAGTTTTCTGCAAAATCGTGTTTTTTGAGTTATGTCAGTAGACTTGCAGTAAATGAGCGATATGACAAAACAATATAACAGAAAGAAAGTCGACACATCTTTCGCTAATACTTGACTAAGGTATTTGTTTACTTGTTTTGAGCGTTGACGACCAATTTGAAACTGATATTAACTTTCGCAATTTTTATTTTTTAGAAAAGCGGGTTATATATTTGAATTAATTTTTTAATTCATAGGTGTGCAAAATTTTAGGGCCATTGGTCTATTTTTTTTATCATTACGCAAATTTGAATAATTAAAAAAAATTGTTTGAAACAAGCTCACATTTTTATGTTATTTTTATTTTTTTTACGCAATCTCCTAACACTTGAGAGATAAATTGTTGGTGTGCTATCACCTCACAAATAAATGCATGGTAGTCAAGCCAATTTTTTTCAGTTTTAAAATTTTTGGTGTTTTTTTTTTTTTGTACCGGGTACTTTATGGAATACAAATTTTAAATTTCTTTAGAAATGTTGTATCAATAAACTCGAATTCTCCAAAAAAACTGCAAATTTTCCAATAGTTTAAGTTCGGCCATTAAAGGGTTAAATACAATATAAACCTGGCTATTTAACTGTCTAGCTTATATTTCAACTTTTAATTCATGCAATTGTTTAAATAATTTTGCAATTAAACAAACAAATAATATACATTTATTCTTTTTTTTTATATTTAGCATGACTACCATTAAATAATAAAATTGTATGTTTCCAAAATAACAATAAATAATATCATTGTTTTGTATAACTAGATTCTAAACAAAATATAAAAAGGAATTGTTTTTCATAGCACTAAAGGTCAAATCGCAAATTTGTTAATGATGTTTCTAAGTTAGACATTTCATGTTATAATTTTAATAAAATGTAGGAATTAATCGTTAAGTCGAATAATTGATGTAATATTGAATACGTATGAAATATGTATGAAAACATTTAAGGTTTTAAAAATGTCAAATTTTAATCGATTTTGAAAACAAAAAATTACAAAATATGGGCAAAAAAAAAAAAAAAAAACACCTTTAAAAAACAATGTTTTAAGCGCTTAAAAAAACCTCTAAAAACAGTAAAATAAACCATTAAAATTAAAAATAAACTGGTGAATTTCATAATTTTTATTAAAATTGTTACCACAAATAAAATTTGTATATAATTTGTTCCTTGTAAATTCGTCAGTCAAATAAAGTTGTAATATAAAAGTAGTTTTTCTTAAGCTTCAAAACTCAAATTGGTTTAACAAAATATTTTGATAAACCTGCTTGTCGCTTTTAACACTAAATTTTTAGCTTTCGATTAAAAACTGAATTTAAAATACTGATTGATACAAAGAAGTTAAATTTTAATATAAAAAAGCTAAAATAAGTTCAATTTTTAAAGGCATAAGTCAAAAATAAGCTTATATTTAATGGTGTAATGGTTAGCGCGATGGTCTGTTACACAGATGGTACCAGGTTCGAGTCCCGGTGACGACAACATAAATTTAGAAAAATAATATGTATGAGTTTTCTATCACTTATATGTATCGCTGCGCCCGCCTTCGGTGTTCCCATAGCACTTAACCCCACCGAAGTAAAATAAAGAATCAGGGCTATGAAAGAAAAAGCTTCAATAAATTCGCCGACTCTACATCAGGTGGCTAGCAACAACTGTTCTAAGACTTATCTACTCTCGCAATTCCAGTGTTACCATCTTTGAAGCCCGTCATCTTTCACCACCTTTCGTCTCTCCACTATCCCCTTTCCAAATAAAGCAACTCATTAATTAATAGGAAGAATTTCCTAAGTGAAGCTTCTCTTTAAAAAAAAAAAAAAAATAAGCAAATATCCAAAAATAAGCTAAAAAAAAAAACTCTAACATAATTTCAAGATCAGAACTTGTGCTGAATCTAAAGAGCGCTTGAAATTTTAAATTTTTATCACCAAAAATAATTTGCATTCTCTCTTATTATATAAAAAAATATGCAGATTTCGGTTAGACCAAGTTTGCGTTCTCCATAGAGTGAAAACATGTCAACTCAGTAACCATTCGGATCGACCATCTCCGATTTCAATGAAATTCATCATAACTGTAGTACTCTACAAGAAGTCAACGAAACATGAATTTCAGATTCAATACCATTTCGGCTTCCGAAATATTTCTTCAGGATTAATGAAAACGGCAAAGCTTCACGAAAGTATCGTTACATAATTGCCTATAACTTTTAAACCATACAAAATATAAAGTGTTGGCTTAATTTTTTTTTTTGCTAACATGCACTAGGAGGGGTATTGTAAATTGGCCTTAAGAGCGCTAAATAAGTTTTAAAAATAAGAATTTATATTTTGTGAAGTAATATTTTGTGTGCTTGGCACGGTTTGGTAGCGACAAAGCTTTAAAATTGAAATTACGGAAAATTTCAAAAAATAAATGTTTTGAAATGAGCACAATTTTTAAAAATTTCTAAAACATATTTATGTTGACTAGAAACAGTTGACAGTGTCTACTAACTTTATCAAACATATTCGGTGAAGTGAGTCGGTGAAGTTACTTTTTTATATTAGTTACCACAATAAACTGATCTTTAGCCAAAAAAAAAAAAAAAAAAAAAATTCTAAAGAGTTGGCCTATAAGTAGCTGTAGTTTTATTTGGAACATTCCGCTTTGTTTTTAATGAAAATTCCCTTACTTATATCCTCAGCTTGTTTATTAGCCCTACACTGAGAAAATCATCTGCATGATATGCATTTTTGCATGAAACCATTGAAATTTTGTTCGAACTCGATTATTGGAATTTTTCATTAATTAAAAACATTTTTTCATAAAGTTTTAAAAAAATTTGATTTATTTAGAGCTTAATACACTCAACGTAAAAGTTTCGTTAAAAACTAGTTTCACAAAAATTATGAAGTTCTTTCATTAAATTAAATTAAATAAAACTTTTATTTACTTTGTGAAGAAAACTTCATTAGTTTACTGAAAAAAAAAACTAAAAGAACTCGTCTAATAAAATTCTTTTCATGTATACTGTGTACATTTCTATTCACAATAACATTGTTTTTTAAACATTTCAGTTTGTTGTTATATAAAAATTATTAAACTTACCAATGCATGCTTCCACGTTATAACTATTCAACGAGGCCATTAAAAATCCCCTATATTAACAGTTGTAAAACATTGTAAATTTTGTAACTTATGTACGGTCATAATTAATTTTTATACAAATTTATTTAACTGAGTACCCGACGAAAAAAGTTTATATATAGTCATTTATAGCTTAATATAGTTATATATAATTACATATATGGCCATTAAGCGTACAACCAAAATAAGGCCCAATCACCACGCTGTAGCCGATGTTGTGCTGAAACCGAAAAATGTTTCCTCAGGTCATTTCGGAACAAAAACGTTCCGCGTCGAAGCCGATTTCTGAAAGTCTTTTAAGATTTTTTTTTTTTTTTTAATTTTTTCAAAATTTTTTATTTCATAATTAATTAACTTTTTACATTTCTTAATGTAATTATATGATTATAATCAAAATCACAATCTTAAAACTTTCTTTTTTAAGTGAAATTAACTTAAGATTAAGAGTTCGTGTTGATTTGCATTGGGGGAAAATATCAAAGAATAGATAAGACAGCGTAGGTAAGTCGCAATATTTTATCACGATTAATTGAATTTATACAGAATATTATTCAATATTTAATGGAAAAACTTATAATTTATTTATCATTTAATGAAATTCTAAAGAAAATATTTTTATTTTCTTAGAACTTACTGATCCCAAACTTAATTGCATTTGACGCGGAACCTTTTTTAACGATATCGAAAATCTAAAGATGCAGTTCTTATTGTTTTTTATGCACTACATGGTATGGATAGGGCCATTTTGATATTTTCAAAAATTGTAAAAAAGTTGTATCCCTAATGTATAATATGTAACGATAATACTTACATCTCATATATCATATATCATCATATATCGTTATATATCATGCTATATGTAAGTTGAACTTTTTTATATCATCATACAATGTGTTACATAACTATAATTGCAAATGATTTTTGTTATTTTTTCTAATATTACAAACATTTTTTTAAAACTTTAACTGTTTTTAAGAGTGTGATAACTGAACTTTTATTGTATAAAATTTAAGAGATTACTTAATTGATTTAAGAGAAAAATTGTGTAATAATATTTTGTTAGTGTTTTATAACTATAATTACATATAACGGTAAACAAAGAAGAATAGGAAACAAAAAAATTAATTATTTATTATGGTTTATTATGCAAGTTTAATCAATTTGCAATAAAATGCAGAGTGGTTCATATATAAGGGCAAATTTCAGCCTATTTAAAAAGTGGCTTAAGCTTTCAGGACATTGCTAGAAAAATAAACCGTTGACATAAGGTTATCACAAATTTTGCAAATAATCCGAGTGCTTATGATAAAAATAAAACAGGCGGCCCGAAAAAAGCTTTCTGATCGGGACCGGCGTAAAATAATCAACTGTGCCAGCAACACAATGAAGAGTCTCAATCAGATAATCGGTTAATGTAAGGTAAATGTCTCCAAATCAACTATAAGTAGGCTCTTAAAGGATTCTCAGAGACTTACTCGCCAAAAGCTGGTGTCTGTGCCAAGGTTGTTACCCCATCACAAAACTGCTCGACTTGAATTAGGTAAAAGGAATTTACAATCAAACTGGAGAAAGGTAAAAGTCAATAATCGCTGTTGTTGGTAGGACAGTTTAAACATAAATTTCTTTTAAAATTGATTTTTTCCGATGAGAAAAAGTTTAATCTTGATGGTCCAAATCGTTTTAACACCCAGCGAAAAAAGAGTGGAAAAAGATGTAGTAAAATCATCACATATACGGATTCAGATGTAGTGCGAATTGAGGTGAAACACGCATGATTTTAACATGGGGTTGTCATAGGACGGCGGAAATGCAAAATCCTCAAACTTCACTTTATTAAAAGTACTATGTGTAAGGTTATGAAAGATTGTATTTTTGGGTGTTCTTTTTCATAGAACTTAATTTGTTATTTTTAATTAGTGATTAAGGTATGATGTCAAGTCACATCTTTTTTACTGAGTGATAATATGTATCTAAAGGAGTGCTTTAAATGTTATAATTAAAAAAAACTTTTAAACGGCTTTTCAGTTTTAAAAACAAAGCGAAATAATAGTTTTTCGTTCAACTGAAAAGAAAGAAAACTATTGTTAACTCTGATATTTTGTAATCATTGTTTTTCAAATTTAAAGGTCAGAAAACACAAATTCAAAGCGACATCTAGATTAAAGAAAATAGTTGTTAAAAGACACAGACTCCCGGTTCCATTCGAGTATGTCAAATACCAAATTGTTACATTCGTGATATTTCTACTAGTTAGCCTTGTATATGATGACATTATATGCTAAGTTTAGGAACTGATCTAAATGACCAGCATTAGATCAGAAAAATCAGTAGTAGTAGCTACTTTGTGTGTAATGAAAATGTTGTTTATTTGGAACTTCTTCGCATTATTTTTGCTGGGCAGCTATTGGAGAGACCTATGTAAGAAACCACAGTATTTCTCAAAAAGTAATTTCGGAGGCGGATCCTTAATAGTTTGGGGCGCTTTTTGTTTCGAGGGTATGTTTGATTTGGCATTTCCAAGCACCAGCTTGAATTCTGCTAAATACATTACAGTATTAGATTGGTGCAATTTATTGAAAACAGCACCGAAGGAAAATTAATTTTCCAATAAGGCCATAGTACATGTAAGTCGTCAGAATATGGAATGGCTATCATCAAAAAATATAAGAGTATTGGGATGGCCTGCATGTTCTCCGGATCAAAACCCCATTAAGAATATTTGGGAAGTATTAACCAGCCGAGTTTACGCAGAAAACCATCAATATGAAATCGTTTTTCATCTAAAAGAATCAGTTATTGTTGCGTGGAGATTTGTAACTGTAGAACTTCGAATAAATCTGGAAGACAGTATGTCTGATCGAATTTTCAAGTTGATTCAAAAAAAAAAGGGCTCATGCATTATTAAAACTGCTATTTTAAAATATTTTTTTTAAAATTTTTGTAAATTTTGATATATCAATTAGTATATTTATAATTGTGTTTTTTTAGTTAAATATTATTACTTTCCCATTGGTTTTACATTTATGCCGGTTAAACTAATCTACTTTTTTTTAACTTACGAAATTTAGTGAAATTAATTTGTAATTATAGTTTTGAAACGCAGTGTATATTTTCGATATACATAGCTAAATATGAGATCATGTACACTTCCATGTATAAATATATATATAACTTTATGTGATGCAATAAAATTAAACAAACTATTATCACTGTCATATATAATAATATAAGGCATGACATACAATTTTATATAAATATATATTTTTTTACAACACTTTTAGGTGAAATATTTTAAAATATTTTTCTTTTAACACTGGGGTATAAAACATCCTCAACACCAGTGCGAATTGCGTATAACAAAAAATAGGTGTGAGGACGGAAGGTTAAGCATGCTAAATCCATTCGCGTTAATCATTTATCTTTAACGGCGCGAAAATTATGGCGTCTTTAAGTTTCAGGCAATTTAAAAATATTAAAATTACAATTTTTGTTTATATTAAATAAAAGCTACATGAATTTATAGATCTCATTTTAAATATAGGTATATATTATCCCATATAATTGGATCATAATATATCTCCAGTTATATGAAATGAGATATCATTATAATTTTTTTTTTTGCGGTTTCTACTAACTTTGAACTTTTGTGTTTAAGTGTAGCGCTTCTAAGATTTTTAATTTTACTTTTTTCAATAATTTGATTTGCTTTCAATGCATTGAATATTGCTTTTTTCTGATAATTATATATAAAAGTGATAAATTTTTTTTTGGTTCATATTTACCATATATTATTAGACCGACTCACCTTGGATTGAGAAAAAAAGAGTATTTTTGTCCACCCCTCAAAATGCACATACCTTGGAATGTTTTATGATGATTCCCAAAATGTTTCGGGTTTAGCATTTCGTTCCGTTTTTAAAAATGTTTTTTTTAGTTTTTAAAGAATTTTGTACTTTTGGTTAGGTTAGGTCGGAGTGGTAGCCGGCTCCGTGAGCATCAGCACACTTAGACTCTGAGGTCCGTTGTGGTGCCACGACACTGACGGATTACCGATCAGAATCCACCGTTGAACCAGTTAGAGCTCCTTACGAAACTAAGGAGGTGCGGAATACCAGCACCTTTTGTACTTTAACTTAATACAAAGTGCACAATATAAGTAGCATATTAAAATGATTTTAAGGCGCGTACAGCGGTATATAAAATATGCCCAAGCATGTCTCCGTACAAAAATCTAAAAATCCCTTTTGTTTACAGAACATCACTGAAAAAAGGATCTGTCTTGACATGCGTCGATATGTTTTATATACCGTTATATGATACTAATATTGTATACGTTGTCATTAGTGAAAGTACAAAATTCTTTAAAAACTTTTTTGAAAATGGTCCAGCTCACCTGATCTCAATGTTAGACATAAAATATTTTGGCAATCATAATAAAAGGTACCAAATCACATTTTGAGGAGTGGATAAATGAAAATTTTTTCGTGAGTCGGTCTAATTCACCTGTTCAAACCCACATTAGATGCCTCTTATTTCTTAAGGTTTAATGAACTGAGAGGAACGATGGACAGGGCTATACTGACTATACTTAAAATCTGTGAAGTCAAATGTTTCCTGTTGAAACGACATCACCAAAAGATTTCTATTTTTTTTTTAGTTGTTTATTCGTCCTTTATTTACAAGTTATATATACATGATATTTACATTTGAGATCTTATCGACTAGATATTACAACAAATAATAGTTTTAATCATATGACATTAATTTACTTTTTCTATGGGTATGATTTTTTTAAAGGTAAAATAGTTGACATAAAACCTTTATACGATAAACATAATTCAAATATTGAAAGAAAATATATATGTTTATATTAGAATTATTACACAAATAATACTCAATAAACATATCGTTTTCAATCTGATAATTTACTTGGATTTTTACGTTAATTCTCTACATACTCTTAACAATGGATAAGACGAATTTTCATTTTTTTAAAATACTTTAGATTTAGGGCCGTTATTACAACTTGCCTTTAAAGTAAATGTTAGTAAAAAGTAACTTTAGCTAAAGTGAGGAATAAAGTGAGCTATAATGTTTTTCGTTATTACAACTTCCCAATAAAATAAAATTAATATTTTTGATAATGTAGCAGCACCAAACTAAAAACCGATTATTGGTTTATAAATATACGTAGTGGCAACGTACTTTTATTTATTTGTTTACAAACAAACAATAATTTGTGAAATTCGGTATTTTCTTCTTTTTCTTTATAGAGCAGAAAATGTGGTAACTTTAAACACATAAACCGTACGTTTAAAGTTAGAGGCAACAATATCTTCCCTTTTGTTTATCGGTCACTTTTAGCATAAAGTATTCTTATAATAACGAAAAACTAATAGCCTGTCAGATAACATCCGAACTTTAGCTATTGGCAAGTTGTAATAATGGCCCTTAGTCTAGTGATGAAATCAAAAACCGTTTCCTGGTGTAGAAGAAATATAGGGTATCTCCAATGTTTGCCGTTAATCATTTTTAGGCATTTGTTTGGAATAATTTGCAGTTTCTTTAAATGTCATTTGGCCGCAGTATACCAGATGGGACATGCATACGTCAAAGTTGGTCTTATAACACTTTTATAGAGAAGGTTTTTTTTTAAGCTTAAGTGAGATCTTTTATTTGAAAATGGACATAAAGCTTTAAAATATTTAATGGCCTTTCGGCACGTTTCATCAATATGTTTTTTTAAATTTAATTTTTTGTCTAATACTACTCCCAAATATTTTACTTCATTGCATACGTTTATGTTGTCATTTCAAAAGAATAATGGACGCCTAGGTATTCTTTTGGGCATTTAAAAGTCGAAAAATTAAAAGAAATAATAATTTTTTTTTTCCTTTTTATTATATTCGACTTTTATAAAACTAGGGACATAACTTTTACCATTTTTTTTTTGCAAATATAAAATGGAATAGCAATTTATGCCTTGGAAAATATAAGGACATATTATAATACTTCCTTACGGTTGTTAAAAAAAGGTTCATCATCAAATCCGTTGAAGGCAGATTTTTGTTCGATTTTAATTTTTTTGCTAAAAATAATAGTGTTTATAATTTTTAGAGAAAAACGTTTATTCTTCTTCTTAACCTCAACATTTCTAAATTAAATTTGTCAAATGCATATTAATTAAAAATTAATTGCGACTGTCTATATGACGTTAAAATAACGCTGTACTATATGGCGATGTCTCAACTTAAACGCAAAAGTTGTCAACACTGGACATAAAAACCATACGTCAATCTGGTAACATTGTGAAATAGATACGGAGGAGAATAGAAAAATAAACAAAAATCTAAAAATAGAATATTTGTGTTTGTTAGTGGTCACTTCTGAGTATAATATACACTAACAGAAAAGCTAATAGGAAAGAAAGTTGCATTTTAGCTGCTGCATTACATTCAAGGCCATACTTGGGTGTCATCGCTAAACGGTCATGACTTGGTATTGTTACGTTTGTAATGTAAGAAGCCGCAGGTTGTTAAATAAATTTATCATATACAGACAATCTGACAATTATAAGACACAATTAATAATACAATTTAAATGGAAAATCACTGATGACACCTATCCATAAAAAGGCAGGAACTAGGCTAGTCTGATTTAAAAGTTAATAGTGTTTATAATTTCTTCTTAACCTCATCATTTCTAAAATAGTTTTTAATTTATCGATCCGAATAAAAGAAAAAAGTGAACTTTCCAATCCGAGCTGTAACACCAAAAGATGATTATGACTTAAGGTAAATTCGAATCTTGTTAAAATGTTAATTACAAAAATTGTTAAATGTTAATAACAAAAATGTTAAT
Organism: Delia radicum; assembly: GCA_021234595.1. Classification (NCBI taxonomy): domain Eukaryota; kingdom Metazoa; phylum Arthropoda; class Insecta; order Diptera; family Anthomyiidae; genus Delia; species Delia radicum. The sequence goes on along the minus strand of CM037853.1, from coordinate 21,937,957 downwards.
TGTTTTGCGATTGTTGCGATTTTTTATTATGTTGTTGAATATTTAGATATTAAAAAATTTCACTCAATCTGACCTTTTTGGTCTTAATTTTTTTTGTAGTTGCGATGTTTACATACACTAGCTTTTCATTTGAGTACAATAATGTCTGTAATTATACAACGATATTTAAAACATATACTTAGACATTTCTACAAATGTGATATTTTAGATATTGTTCTCGGTGCGAAACGTTTTTTTTCACCAAAATGGCCAACGCAAAATATTTCTTTACCAGTACAGTATTGCCCATATTGTGAAAAAGTTATAACCCTACTAACCAAATTTAATATGTAAAATAAAGTGTTAACTGACACGTTGATTTATTATTTTACAAAAAAAAATATTTTTAAAAATATACGAAAGATTTTAAATTTTTTTTTATAAAATATAAACTAAATTAGAACTTATTTTGATTTACTCGATTAATCTACCAAATTGGTTCGTGTTATTCGTTATTCGAAATTTACCATATTAATATATACTCAAACAGTTTTTTGATTAAAATTCATCGATTAATCGAGTAACGGTTAACTGATTGAAACACAGTTTTTTTTGCAAAAAAAAAATCATTTTTCAACATAATCCCCTTAGCTCAATACACTTAGTAAAGTGTTTCTCCAATTTTTGTATCCCTTCCAAAAAATAGGATTTTTCGAGGTCCATAAAATAGGCATTTCTTGGCCATAAAGGGTCGATTTTTTTTAAATCCTCGGTAAATCGGTTCAATAAGTTAGCATAATATTCGCCGTTTATTGTTTTTCCTTTTTGAAGGTAATCGATGTGGATTATCCCGCGTGCATCCCAAAAACTGTTGCCATCACCTTATTGGCCGCGATTACGTTTATGGTCAATTGAGAGCAAACGCGGCGCCCATCTTGCAGACAGCGCTCTTAAACCCAACTGATCATTTAAAATCGAAACCACACTGCCATATGAAATGCCTATGGCATCAATAATCTCACACACTTTTACACACTTTTACGATCGGCCAACACCATATCGTGGATTTTTTCGACATTTTCGGGTGTATTGACCTGAATTGGCCGTCTAGAACGTTCAGAATCATTTGTACTTGTGCGACCACAACAAAAGTCAGTAAACCACTTCTTTACCATTGAAATCGATTATGCAGAGTCCCCATAGTATTTATCAAGCTTTTCTTTGGTTTGATTGACGGTTATTTTTCGCAAAAAATAATGTTTAATGAGCACTCGCAATTCAATTTTTTCCATTTTTAAAAAAATCCACGAGGTTGTATGATGTAAATGACGGAACTTGCTCAAAATTTGGTAGTAGTATATTAACAGGTGGTACTTGATGGGAGTAGTGTTGCATTTCATATAACTACGAGGGAAGTTCGATAAGTCACGGACTTATTAATCCGTCCTCGTACGTTCAAATCGGAATTAATGTGCCGTAAATTTTTCCAATTGTTTGAATCCCAAATAATAAAAACATGATATTCAAACCTAAACACTAAATCAGTTAGAACTTTTCTGTTTTCTAATGAACTAATACACTAATCTGGTTAACACACATCTGCACCAACTGTTAAAATTTACCATCAATTGTAATTTGAAATTTTTTTAAAAATTTAAATTTTAAACCGCCATAACTTTCGCGGACCTCGCTTAAATTGATTTCAGTGAACAGATTTAGGTTTCTTATATCTAGTACTTCAAATGTACACAGCGTTATTAATGTGTCGTAAAATTATTTCCACTTTTTTTAATCCCAAATCTCAAAAAAAAATTCCTTATAAATCCAAAACCAATTGAGATATGAAATTTATAGCAGAAATAAATTTGAATCCATCTGTAAAAATGTGAACGCAGTATTTTAGACACTGGTCATGATAATACATAGCTGCAACAACTTTTGAAATTTACCAACAATTGTAATTTTGAGAATTTTTTAAAATGTTTAACTTTAAACCACCATAACTTTGGCGGCCTCGCTCAAATTGATGCACGCGAAGGGATTTAAGTTAACCCTCTAACGGGTAAGGCTGCCTCAGGGCAGTCTTCACAAAATTTACCACAAATACGTCAAATGGGCGTTTTATACTTAGATATATTCCGATAGAAAACTAAATTTGCTAAATATTTTGCGAAGAAATTTTTCGTGTGCCGTCCACGGTTTCGAAGCGAGAAAGCTTCAAAATCAAAATTTCGTAAAATTTCAAAAACTAATTATTTTTAAAAAAATATAGTTTTCAAAAATCTAAAAAACCAATTTAAGTTGACAAAAAACTCTTTATAATAAAATATAAGTAAGATTGAAGCTTTATCTTTAATAATAAGTCCTTACTTTAGTCCAAGGACTCACAGGATTTTATCAGGATTCCTCTAAAGGACATCTTCTTAACTTATAAACTAATAGACGGATTTTTATGAAATTTAGCAGAAAGAAAACATTAAGTATTAATAGCAAAGCGTTGAAGTTTGAACAATATAAATTGTATTTTAGATACTTTTTCGCCTAATTTAGTTTTTCCAAAAAGCGAAAATCGAGTTATCTTCTTAAATAGTAGCAGAAAAAAAAAATTGTATTTTGAGCGTGCTTATATCTTGGTAAGAGAAATATTTTTTGTCCAAGACTTTTCTTTTATATGCTTTAGTTTTCAAAATGCACCCTAAAATATTTTAGCTCATATCGCCTAAATTAGGCAACGATAAAACAATTTTGTTGAAGAACTTATTATTTGTTTTTCGAGTGGAGCACATGGTATGAATTTCATTGCAAAACATCTTTTGCCAGTTAGAGGGTTAATGTCATGTACTTGAACGGATTTAAGTTTCTTATATCTACTTCAAGTGTACACAGCGTCATTAATGTGGCGTAAAAATAATTCCACTTTTTTTAAAACCAAATCTGAAAAATATGACACTCAAACCTTTATAAATCCAAAAACCAATTGAGATATGAATTTTATATCAAAAAGAAATTTGGACAAAAATCAAAAATGTGAACACAGTTTTTTAGACACTGATAATGCATAGCTACAACAACTTTTAAAATTTACCAACAATTGAACAGTTCATGCGAATAAGGACGAATAGACCACTTTTCGCAAACACGTTTTTTTTTTGCATAAATGCATTTTATTAGCAGAGCCCTACAATCCTATGCAGAAATTTTGGGGAAATTTTGATTTTTAAGGCTAAAAAAATGACTTTGAAAGTGCAATAATTCGTATATTTTTATATTTTTGTTTAAATTGGGAGTGAACTAACGCACAATTTTGTTTAAATACAACACAAAAACATACAAAAATTTTACTTTCGGTAACAATGTGTTAAAAAAACATTACGAGGAATAAACCACACTTATTATATTGGCAAAAAATTTTACCGTTCTTGAGTTATAAGACTTTAAAGTGTGGAAAGCAAAAAAGGCGAATATCAATCCTTAACAAAATATTATATAAAAATTTAAAGTGTTACAAACAAATACCAACCATAGTTCGTCAAGTTTTGCAAGTCTCATGAAAATGTAGTCAAAATCTGCTGCAAAATAACACATTTTTATTCAAATTTCAATACATTTTTTTGGATATTCGCCCTTTTTCCATTTAAGCAAAAATTGAAGTACAATTTTTTTCAAGTTCTCTTTCGAATACCTTACTAAAATTTTGTATATAGGTAGATGTGACTTAAATCTTTAAGCTAATACCAAAAAGTTGACAAAAATATTATTTTTTTAACCGTTTCCTGCGTTTTTATTGTCCCCTGTAAAATTCTACAAATGGTCTATTCGTCTTTATTCGCATGAACTGTTCAATTGTAATTTTGAGAATTTCTTAAAATTTTTAACTTTGAACCGCCATAACGTTGGCGGCCCTCGCTCAAATTGATGCACGAGAACGGATTTAAGTTTAGAGTGCACAAAGCGTCATTGATGTGGCATCAACAAATTTTTAATTTTTTTTTTTTACCCCTAAACTAAAAAGATTTTGAAAAATGTACATTTACATAATTTTTTATTAAAATTTATAAAACTCATACTAAATCTAGCACTGTGTCTTCGTTTAGTTTTCATAATCTAAATAAATTTGTTCTTACCTTTCTTCTAGTGGTAATTTATCCAATTCCGGTACTGTACACCAATGTTGCTCTGGTATTAATGTTAAAAATATTTGCGAAAAATATACAAACGCCACAAAAAATGCAAATGGTATCATACATAAAAATAATATTTTCTGATATTTTCCAAATTCACCAATCATTGGTAGAAGATCATCGAAATCTATGGGCGGTGCACTAACGCCACCGTTATTTGTATTGGAAGCATTATTATTGCTGCCCTCTAATTGTAAACCATTCGAATTACCACTTTTACGTCTAAACACTGTTTCTGAGCCATTTTCATCATGAACAAATGCCGTATTGACAAATGTATTATTCGAACTACTACTATCCTTCGTATGACCCTGAGTATTAAGAGTCATAATAATAAATTTGTTGCACTGTTTAAAAAAAAAAAAATTTTACAACTATATGTAGTGTTTTTTATGATCTCAGTTAATAAATAATTTTTTAAATTTTTTTATTTTTTTTTATTGTAATTGTTGTAATATTGGTTTTGTTATTTTATTTATTTTTTTTTTTAAATTTTAACTTAACGAATTGTTGATCACGATCGCGTTTAAATTCTAACGTCAACGGTTGAATCTTAAGACTGACTATACTACACAATTCTTCACGCTGATCAAACACATAAGACTGAAATAAGTGCTTGTACGACAATCGATTTTATAGTTTTTTTTTTCTTCAGCAAACATTTTTAAAAAGAGTTTTAAAGTATAAAAAAAAATAAAAATAAACAGTCTCACTAACTTTTAGTTCAAACAAAGTTGCATTAGTACTTATTTTTGCTGTACGTTAAGAACTTTTTTAAATAAAATATTTTTTTTTTTTTTTTATTCAGCCATAGTCGAGGAAAACTGGTTATTTTTATACATAATTTATAGTAGATTCTATGAAGTAAATATTCCAATTTTGAAATATAATGGAAAATCTAAAACAAGAATCAGAACGCACTTACTAACCTACTGTCAAATTGTGCATACTAGTATAAACTGCTTTTTTTGCTCCCTCCCGAGTAAAAATAACATGTATCACATTGTATAATGTGATCCTGTTTTGTAGAGTTATATATAGTTAAGTATGACATTATGTACACTGTGGAGCAAAAGTGAGCAAATGTTTCAAAATTAAATCTCAGGATATAAAGGATGATTTTTTAAGAGCTTTCGGATTTGATTAAAAAAAAAAAAAACATAAAATTTAGAGAAATGTATGAAATCTTTATTTGAGTCGATAGAACGATCTATAAAATTCAATGTTTAAAGATGATTTCATGTAAATGTTGACCGCTGCTACGCCTCAAATGCTTCATAGGCTGGGTCCAAATTTGGCATACTCTCTCCAACATATCGGCCGGTATCTCACGAATAAATACTTCAATATTGGTCTTGTCCCTATGGACACGAACCTTAACATAGCCCCACAAAAAATAGTCTAAAGGCGTTAAATCGCACGATCTAGGCGGCTAATTGACCGGCCCCAAACGTGAAATAAACTGTTCACCGAACTCGCCTCTCAATTGGGCCATTGTTTCGCGTGCTGTGTGGCACCGTCTTCTTAAAACCACATGTCACCCAAGTCCAGCTCTACCATTTTGGGCAAAAAAAAATTTGTAATCATCGCACGGTAGCGCTCGACATTCACAGTAACGTTCCTGCCTTCGTCTTTAAAAAAGTACAGTCCAATGATGCCACTGGCCCAGAATCCACCAAAATCCTTCCGCAATATTTTCCACGTAGTACACACAGAAAAATAAAGTGCCAACCGAATTGAAAAGTGTATATTAATGGTAACAACTTATAAATTCTGTTAGTACAACGATATTTACATTAGATTTATGAATATTCTTTGTGTTGCAACATAAATTTAATTGTATTAACCGCACTTTGTTGTGAAAATTAATGTTAAGTTGTGCCAACCATCTTAAATTCGTAATAACCGAATTTGAGTCGTAGTAACCGAATTTTAGTTGGCAAATAGCTACATTTTTCTCTGTGTGTAGAGTAACAGAGGCCCAATTGCTGCGAACGGCGCTGAATCGACAATTCACGGTCATCAACAACTCTGGCGGATACAGCTGCGGTATTTTCCTCTGTCCGCATTCTACGTATGCGTGTTGCTGGTTTAATGTCCAATAATGTAAATTTGGTGCGAATTTTAGTCACAAGATTTCGAATAGCCGCCGCAGAAGGTCGCCCAAACTGACCATAAATTGTAAGAAGTGCACGATGCACTTTCTTATCCGAGCATGAATTTTGATAATAAAATTCAATAATCTGCAAGCGTTGTTTGTTTGTAAGTCGATTCAAGGTTAAATTATAGACCAAACTGAACATGTTTAACATTAACATGTTACACGAAAACATCTGAGCTGCCAAAAACAGTGTTTGCAAAAAAGAAAGTTGCTAAATAATCACCCTTTTTTATTTTAAAAATCTTTTCGGAAAATCAAATCTAATTGGGTATAAAAGTATGATAATGTGTCCTCTTCAGAATCACAGATATACAACCTGTTGACCGTCCTATATATCCTAAATGCTTAAAGTGTATATAAGAAGGTAATTGGTTCACTTTTGCACCAAGCCCAAGATAAACTAAAAACTGTACTTTTGTTACACAATTATTGACTTCCTTATTATGTAATAAATATATAGGACAACTAAGAACATTTTCAGTAGACAACCTAATTTAATTTCATTTTCAAACCGACCAGGATAATGGTTAGATTTTATATCCTTAATATCCGTTTTTAGACCAAAATGTCCAAAGTTTCTTAAAATAAGAGGGAAATGTGTGGTAATATTTATTTATTATTGTTAATTCAATAAAAACTAGAGAAAACATACAAGTTTTTTCAAAAATAAACACAATAATTATTTATTTTTAGTAGAACACATAATTACCATTTGCACTGAACCAAAAACAGCGGTGAAATCAAATAAATAAAATGTTAAATTAAAGAATAGGTGATCACTATACAACCAACAAAACCTATCCGTCATTTTAACAAATATTTTAGTAAATTTATTTTTCGACGTTGAACTATTTGTTGATTGTTGTTTTGACGAAATATCGTCAAATTAATTAACACAAATTAGTTATTTTAACACATTTATTTAATTAAATTGAATAAATATTTTGTTGTTTTAACAATGCGCTTTAGTCAATTTAACAATGCTCTTATAATATTTGCTTTATATAATTAATTTTTAATTTTATATTTCTTTATCTTTTATATTTTATAAATTAAAATTTTTAATAATATACGTCTTTAGTTAGTATATTAAAAAATAAATAAAATTAAAATTTATAACGTAGTACGTCCCCGAAATTTTTATAACAGATGAAACACTACATTTACAAAACACTTCAATTTATTTAATATTTAAATTAATAATTAATTACTTTTTTTATATTTATAGAAAATAGTTTTCTTCACTATCACAGATGATAACTTATATATAAAAATAAAGTAATGACAGTAATAAAAGTTTACAATTTACATAAAACAGTATGAAATTAAATAAATTTATTTAAAAATTATTAATAAACACACATTTAACTATCCACTTTAATTCACTGAGTTTAATAATTCACAATACTTTTGTAATAAACCTTAAATATAATTTTATTAATTTTTACAACTTTTACAAATGGCTTTTGAAATTCATACCATCCTACTCGAAATTTTAATATCGACTCAAACATTTTAAATGAAAATATCTATTAAAATTATCTTAGTTTTCACAATTTAAAATATCAAACCCCAAAATTGTGCAACATATTTAGGGTCACCGGAATGAAACCAACGGGTAATGATCGAATCCAGTGTGTGTCCATTTTATAGAAAAAAAATTTTCAATAAAAATATTTTTTTATTAAATTTAGTTTTTTTTTAAATTTATTTTTAGACTCATTATTTTTGTCTATACTAGTAAGCAAATAGGTAACGACAGATTTTTTGATATTTCGTAAGGTGTTTAGTAATGATATGTCAATATTTTGCGCGACATCCCCATATAAAAGTAATGAGATTTGTAATAACAATTGTAAAGTCTTGCCATTACCAAATATGTAGTTAACCACTTATATGGTATTGCTTTTCTACACTGGGTATATAAGAACAAATATGATTATATATATGGGCTTGCATATGATCATATAAGGGTATAGCTGATCATAAATGATCATATTAATTTTAATATTTAACCATAAATGATCTCTTATATGACCATATGTGATAGAATATGAGCATATATAATCAAATACGATTACAAACCTCAAAGTTCTGATCCGAACATATTTGGACATATATGATACTATTTATGATCATCTACACACATGTATGTTCATATATAAGCCCGTATATAAACATCATTTTGTAGAGTTGTACCCAAAAAGGCACAATTGTGACAGCTCCTTTTCCAAAAAAAAATAAAAAAAAAAAACATTAAAAAAGCAATCTAAAAATAAAATTTTTTAACATGAACTCACCTTTTTTGCTGAGTGTAAAAAAAAAATATATATTTTCTTTCGTGTTTGAACATCGGATCTAATAAGACAACTCGTTTAAATATGCTTTTGTGTGCATTAATTATATGATATTGTAATTGTTTAACTATCACCCTTAGTGGAAAAAAGGTTAAAAATATCCAAACTTCAAGAGGCTGTACAATTTTAATTTGAGCTAAGTTTTAAAAAACCCTTTGTGGGTTTTGGTCTATTAATTGTCTATTTTCGTTCGGAATACAATTTCTTGTGGCACAGTGTAATCGGACCATAACATCTTCCCCTGTTTTCAATTTAACAAAATTATTTTCCCTTGACTGAATCGTATCAAATTATACAAATTCATTTATATACAATACGATCCCACCATTTTTTGGATCAAATTGCCCATCAATTAGATATAAGGCTATACCAAATTTGATACATTTCTTTGTTGCATCTTATTAATTTTTTTTAATCGGGTTTCTTTAAATATTTATTTTTGGTAGTTATTAATTAAAATAATTATAACAGTAATAGCGATTTAAAAAAATTATATTATTATTAGTTTAGCATTTTAATAAGGACACACTCTGCGCATGAGTATATCTTATTTTATTTTTTATTACTACATTCATATCGAACACCACCAACACACATGTTGTCCTTTCTTTCAAGTTTTAGATTTAAAATTTGTATGCAATTTCACAATCAAAAACTTGAAAAAAAAACGAAAATACTTATTTTGGGGTTCAGTGTGAATGTACACACATATATATCCATACATATATATATATATATTCGCCCTAATTTAATTATTTTAAAATTTTTTTTTTTTATTTAAACAACGCAGTTTTTGTTTGTTTTAATTTAAGATTCGTACTTACCAAAATTGTCGTTTTATTTTTTAGAGTTGTCCGAACTTTTACTGATCGTATTAATTTTAATGGAGTTTTTTTAAGATGCTGCAAAATCATTCGAATAATTTCCTTATTGATGTTATTTTTATATATTTTTTTTAAATATTTTCGTTTTTTAAAGAATATTAATATTTAAAAATAGCAACTGCTTTGTGGAACTGAGGATTTTTTGTCCACATTTCTATAAATTGATGATTTTTTGACCTTTTAAAGATTTGGGAAAATGTTAACAGTAGTCAACGCTTAAATGCGCTGCCAAAACTAAAGAGTAGTCTGCGCATTTTGTATGTTTTAAAACACCACCGATTATATGAATGCAGGGTCTGCCCCAGGAGTCCTTTCTTGTAATTTAAAATGATATAGTTACTGAACTTGAAATTTGGCATAGAGGGCTCTCCTCCAGAGTAGACGTCCGTTAAGAGGGGATTTTTTGATATTCATTTGTACCCACCCAAACCCCTTGACTAGAAAACTGAAATTTTAAAAACGTGTTCCTTCGAAAAAGACCTAACTCACTGATATGGTACTTTTTGGTATTCTGTTCAGAAACGTGATAAAGTAGGAGCTAAAAGAGGAAAAAGGTCACCTACTTGGAGGCCAGACTAAACAGCCAAAACGCGGATCCTGAAACTCGGTTTGTGGTTTCCTAATCTGGCCCTATGTTCCAACTAGGAATCCCAGGAATTTATATAATCCCATGAGGTTATACAAGATTTTTCTAAATTCCTACGGGTGGGTTCCTAAAATAGCGTAGAAATTTCCACACTCATAATAATCCATGCATAAACATACGAAATTATTGTCAAAACTACAAAAAATTTCGCAAAATGTACAAATTTTCGTTTATTTTACAAAAAAATTGGTAATTTTGACATCTTTTTCGTAATTTTACGCATGGATTGTTATCAGTGCATAGACGGAACTTAACGAAATTACCACGGAGAGGCGCATGAAGGAGAAGTCCCTCCCTAGGCGGTCTGGACAAATCTCTATAGCGAGGAATTTGAAATTTGGTATGTAGGTTCCTAACCCTGCGTAGAGATACGCTTAGTCGGAATTTTAGAAAATTCTTGTGGGGACAAACGTATAAAAATGGAGGTTTTCCCCCCAATAATGCCTATACAAACAGCTACAGTAAGAAATTATCGAAATTATAATAAATAAAATTATAAAAAATAAAAATGTGACTTAAACTTAAACATGATAATTTTTCATTACCATAGAAATTTTATTACCATTACAGTTAAATGATAATGAAATATTTTTCGTTAGAAAAATCATTATTAATGATAATGAAGTCTCACTAATGATTAAAAAAAATAATTACAATGTCATTTGTTTACAAAAAAAAAAATAATGGGTTGGAAACAGGGTTGGGAAGTAAAAACATATAATTTTTTTGTGGGCGCTCTGTAAAAAGGAATCCTTGGGATCTTTTTCGTAGCTAGCATATTTGTATTTTTATTAATACACCTGTGGAGCAAACATTATGTCTGTTTTTTTCCTATCTCTCTTAGTTTCGGAGATATCGGCCATTAAAAAAACGCCATTTCATAAAACGGGTAATATCTCGAAATCTGAGCGAGATATCGCAAAACGGACAAAAAAAAACTTGGCTAATGTGTTTAGTGTTTCGATTCCACTCGTTACCCGTTCCATTCCATATCGTTCCATTTTGAACCAATGTTCCATTCTATTATTAATTAAGACACCCTGTGGTTGTTTTGCCCTTAGTGTTCAAATTCTACGTGTTCCATTCCATTTCTTTCTATTTTACTTGGTTACAAACCAGACTAATAAATTTCTATATAAATTCAGAAATAAAATAAGCATAAGGTTGAGCGAAGACTTTCCATCCATGATTTGAGCCATTGTTCGCAACGGCAATGCAATTTAAAACCATTTTCATTAATCAATGAAATTAAATCATCAAACCATTATCATTATTAAAAAAATGTATAATGAAAATAATTTTATTACCATTGATATCAATGTAATGGTAATGAAATCATCATTTCATTAGTCCACTTAATTCATTAGTCCCATGTATGGCTTAGATAGGGTTTGGAAATTCTTACGAGGAGGTACTTAAATTAGATATTTCCTTCAAAGCGTCCTGCCCAAAGCCTTCGGTCAAAAATTTCTGAGATTAAAATAAGTGTCTCTTGAGCTATGGTCTTATGAAGTTATGCTTGGGACATATCTTTATAAGACCATCATGTTTAAAAGATAAAAAGTGAAAAAGTTAATGACATATGCAAAACATTTAAGTGACAAATGTGAAACTTGAAATTGAAGCATTCTCTACACAGGTTAAACAAATTTATTAAAACAGGAACATTCTTTTAAAAATAATTAAATGTTCTCTTAACATCCCAACAAAAGCATGGTAATGACAGTTTATTGCATTACTTTAAAATACAAAATAATGACCTACTGATAATGGGTTACATAAATACTTATATGTAATAGCAAAATATATAGTTACTGGTAGTTGATTACATAAGTATCGACTTCGTATTTTTTATTCTAATATTGTACAGTCGGGCCTCGATTAACCGTGATGGTCGGGACCAGAAGCATTACGGATAATCGATTTTCACGGTTAATCGAATAACAATTTTGATTATACAGTTTTTTTAATATTTTTATTATTTAGCAAGTGAACATTGGTGTACATACATATTTACATTAAAAAAAATTAATTCAAGAAGTTTATGTAAATTTTTAAATCACATAAGTATGTATGTGCTTGTTTGTATGTGTGGTGTTTTTCAATCCAACTAACTAAAAAAATTCTGCCATCACGGATAATAGAGGTAATCCCGGTTAATCGAAGCAAACAATTTGAAAACAATAGACTGATCTTTAGCCATCACGGTTAATCGGGGTTACCGGTTAACCGGATCACGGATAATCGAGGCACGACTGTATTTATTAAATTGATTTGAAAAATTTTACAAGTAAATTTTTTAAGAGAAAGTTATTTACAAATTAAAAGACTTATTTTTATAAAAATGTAGTTAAATGTAACCTTTTAATTTCTAACTTTTAGGTAACCACTTATTTCATCATTGTGAGTAACCACTTATTTCCTATTTTAATTAACCACTTATTCCTTTACTATAAGTAACCAATCCGTTAACTCATTATTCTATTTTTTTTTTTGTGAGCGAAATGGGAATGACCACCCATGAATTCTGGGACAACGCGAACAAAAGTAATTAAGCTAGTAAATAGGCTGGTAACTAGTGAAATTGCATTCATAGTAATTAAATGTGCTAAAATCCCAAAATTTATTTAACAAATTGGGAAAAATAATTTGTTGTAGGCTGGTCCCTATCCGGATTTCATTTTTGACTAAGTTAATCGTCAGGTGACAATATTCTCATAATTTCTAAAGAAAATTTGTTAGGTTTAATCGCAAACAAAATGAGAATTTCTTGTACTCGTCTAGAAGCGTAAGTAAATATTTCATATATCAAAGAAAAAAACAAAAACTACAAAAAATTATAGCACTTTAAATTTTTACAAAATTCAACACTGCAGATTCGTTGTAAAACAAAATTTTAATATAATAAAATATATTATTATACGTAACATTGTATTAAACGATATAAAATTATACATGAAATCATGCTAATTAATATATACCATATGTAGTATTACATGCCACATCTACGGTAATATCAGTCGATATATGTTTAGATATTAATATGTATGGGGCCATATCAAAAATTTTCGAAAAACCAAATCCAAGATAAAATTATATATTATCATATGCGAAATGACATTCAGTGGTGTTCAAAACATTTGCAACTGAAATCATGGTTTAGGTAATTATAATTGCTACGGGGTCTTCCACCTTTATGAGTTGTGTGGATGTTACCACTATTAACAATGCGGCAAATCGATGATTTTGGAACGGAGTACTTTATAGAAATTTCTTTTTGGGAAAGTCCATTTTGAAAATCATTTAAAGCTTTTGATTTAAAATCAGAATTATTCTTACGATGTTTATGTTTCCAACATCCTGTTACAACTATTAAAGAACAATAATTGTAATAAATTTGTTTAAAAAATGTAACGGCCTGAATCTCATATCAAAAAGGAATGCGATTACCGTTATATCCTAGCATTTGTTAGTATAAATTGTTTCGTTAAGAGTAAGAATAATGAGAGTTGCAAATGTTTTGAACACCTGCATTTTGAATACATCTTTCAACTGAATTAATTTTTTTTATTTGTTTAACATAAAACAATGTATGAAGAATATGTAAAAAAAAAAATTTTAGTAACTAAGTGTGATTTGAAGAAAATAAATCAATGAAAACAACAAATGCGATCTCCAAATGTTTTTACCACTACTGTATATCCGAATTAAGCTATACAAAGCTATATGTTTTTTTTTTTATAATACTAAACAAGATATGATTGTAAATGAACGTTTTTACTCGGGATGGTAAAAAGCATTTACCACATACATATATCAGAAAAATGAGACGAATGGAGTACTTCAAAAATTCATAACTATTCTATCTACTTCCAATAAAGAAAATGCAAAACAAAAGATAAAAAATCACCACATAAATAGAACATTACATAATGATTTGTTTTTGCTGAATTTTTTTGATGTAACTATAGTAACACTTCATTTTTTTTTATATTAAAAAACTTCAACTCAAGTAGTGTACGATAATGTTCAAACCATATTTACATTTACACCATTTCCATGTTAAGAGTATACAGGACAGCACTCAAACACCAACACAACTGTCGCTATAGAAACATTGCATGTTTCTTGATCACAGTGCAACAGTATAATTCGGTTATATTTAACGCTATTTTAGATTATTTCGTTAACGGTGTTTTAAGGATTAAGCTGGATTTACAGCACTGAAGCAATCCACTGCGAGAGTGGATTTTGTTCCTTTTCTTATTTCCCCACATTTGTCTAACCCAAAGAAATCGCTACCGTTACAATTTTTATAAGTGCACGCTGAAAAAAAACGCTCTGCTAGAATTATAAATTAGTGCTGGTAAATTCGGTTACTTTTTAATACTCGGTATATTTTAATTGTGTACTCAATACTTTTAACGGTTTTAAAATTTAAAAACTTTCACTTTTATTGAAAATTAAAATTTTTAAAATATGTTTTAAACTTTTTTACAAACTATTTACTATTTCTCGTGTAATTGTGATAATTTCGTCATTTTTGTTTCTTACTGGTATCGATTTTTCATTGCTACAGCCATTGAATTTTTTCGTGATATCATATAACTTTTTCATATCGTGTGTCTTTGCTGATTCATCAGCAGATATTGCTAGGCGTTGGATGAACTCTCTTTTATCATTCCTGATTGCTCGTCTAACCATTTTATCGAACTGGTTGTACTCTTTTTGAGCCTCTTTAAGTTTAACCGTATTCGTAGTAGCGTTTACGTTGTTTTTTAATTTACCACGTTCATCAATCATATTCCATGTGCTTTCGGTGATATATTCATCGTTTTGTTTTCGGGCCTTGCCGAGTGTGTTTAGGCATGCATACTGTATCGCAGTTTTAAGTTTACACCACTTCTGGTTTATATCCGTTTCCGGCAGTAGAGTGTCCACCCTCTCTTTCAGAGAGTCACAGAAGAAGGCTTTGAAATGCGGTATTTTCAAACGATCTACGTTATATTTAACACGTGAGGTGTGTAGTCTTCTAAATTTGTTCGGAAGTTTCAGATGCAGTTTAGCAAAGAGCATGTAATGGTCAGATCCTATGTCTGCTCCATGTTTATTTCGAACATCCCATAAACAGTTGCTCCATTTTGCTGTTATACAGATGTGATCAATTTGGTTTTGAGTTTCGGAGTCAGGTGATTTCCATGTCGTTTTGTGGTTCAATTTGTGGGGAAAAAGTGTACCGCCAATTTTAAGCTCATTTAGGCCACACATTTCTACTAAGAGTTCTGTTAATGGATCCAATACCATGTTTGCCCATTATTCTCTCCATACCATCGTTTTCCGCTCCAACTTTTGCATTGAAATCTTGTAAACATACGGAGGTTAAAAGCTCGCTATAAATTGAAAATATTTAATATTTTTCTTATAGTTTTTTAACTTTTTCTTTAAACTTGTCAACTTTTATTTTATCTTGTAGCAAAGTGGTATTTTAATGCTAATTATTTCAGCGAAGTCGCATTTTTGAATATCGAGTTTTAAGTATAGAGTATCAAAAAATAATACTAATACTCGATACCCACTACTCATTCTTTTACCAGCACTAATATAAATGCTGGTAATATACTTTTGTTTAGAAAACATCTCCGTTTCCCATGCTTCTAATATAACATGTTTGCTTGCAAATATAATTGTGTTTGCCTGTAAACAGATATGTATGTTTGTAACTAGTGAAAATCGTCTACCGACAAACATATACATGTTTTGCTCCTAATATTGTCCAGTGTCCAGGGTTGTCCAGTGAGTATTACTTCCAGCAGGATAACGACCCAAAACACACTGCTGAGGTTGTTAAGCTTTGGCTTCTATATAATGTACCACGGATGCTGCCTACACCCCCACAATCACCAGATATTAACCCTATTGAACACCTATGGGCATTAATGGAAAGAAAAATCCGCCAGCACAACATTACAAGTAAGGCAATGCTTAAAGATGTAATTAGGGAGGAGTGGGAGAAGATTCCGGCTGAAGAGACAGCGCACCTGGTAAATTCCATGCAGAAAAGGCTCAGAGAGGTGCTAAAGCGTCGTGGATATCCAACTGGCTACTAAGTTTTGGCTTATTTTTTGAACTAAAATAAGTATATTAATTTTTTTTTGTCATGAGCGTAGACTTTTGGTTTACAAGTTTTGCATATGAAATGCTGTTTTTGTTGTTTTTATAAAACCTATTTATTACTATATAAAAATTATCTGTTATTTTTAAGTACCTGAAGTATAATACATATTTAATTTAATAAAAAAAAAATTATCGTAGCACATGTTTTCTTCCATTATTTCTATTCTTTTAAATAATACTCTATATGAGCGTAGACTTTTGACACCTAGTGTATGTTTATTATAAGTATGTTTGCATGTCCCAAACATAATATCTAAAAATTTTAAAATTTCACCTTTGTTTAGTTTTGAAAATTCGAATTATTGTAAACATATATAATATAATTACCTGCAACATATTCAAAATTGTCTTTTTTTCTGCGTGTGTGCATACAATTTCATTGTGTTTTTGTTGTTGTAATATTTTATTTTTGCACTTTCTTAATTTGATAGTACCGAAAAACGTCATGCTTTTAAAAGATTATTCCCATTTTTTTTGCAGAGAATATGTATGCCTGATTGTGCAATCAACTCTAGTGCTGGTAAATTAGATTACTTTTCAATACCTTTACTACTCGATATTTTTATTTGGGTACTCAATACTACTCGATACTTTTAACGGTTTTTAAATTTATAATTCTCTTTAACTTTTTACAAAATGTTTTTTAAAAAAATTCAGTTTTATTGAAAATTGAAACTTTTATAAGCCCCCACTATGTTACTACTTTGAGGTTATGCGGAAGGGATTCCGCGAAACCGTTAACCAATCATGGAGGGACAGAATGGATTGCAGGGTGTCTAGGGCGTTATGGCCCGCATTGGACGCAGGGGCAACAAAGGTTCTTTTGGGACTGGACAGAGAGGGTCTCAGGACCCTTACGGGGTTCCTGACCGGTCATTTTTCTGTCAGGGCTTTCACAAGCAGATGGGAGAGGGACATACCGGATTTCTGCAGGTTGTGCGAGGACGTTGAGGAACTGTAGACAGTTGAGCATATAATGTGCCACTGTCCTAGGTTGCAGGGTCTCAGACAGAAATAACTAGGAGATAGATTTCACGACGAACTTGGGTGTGTCGCTGGATGCAATCCAGTAGATTTGCTGAGATTTGTCAGGGAGATAGGACGGCTGTTTCTGGGGAGTATATATCCTTTCTATCTTTCTTTATATCTATCTATCTTGCTGTCTATTTCTATTCTTTCTTACTATTTTTTCACTGAAGGGATTCACAATGGACCGTATTGGTCTCCGAGTGGAGATGTGCCCTTGGGCACATTACCCTTCCTAACCTAACCCAACCTATCCAACTTGTTTATTTTAGCGGAATCGTATTTTTGAATTGCTTTTCTGTTCATAATAAAGGGTCCGCCATCTAACGTTTTTTTTTTCAACTAGTGATTATTTCGTGAATGGTAACACTTAACTCATGTCTGATTTGACAGATAATTAGTTTTATCCTTCCGCTGAACGAAGATGGTTGTGTATACGCTTGAACAACGCTGGGAAATATTGCGACATTACTTTGAAAATCATGGTAATGTTGCAGAATGTGTGCGAAAATGAATGATGCCGATTTTGCCAAAAAAATCATCTTTTCAGATGAAGCTCATTTTGATCATGGCGGGTATGTAAACAAGCAAAATTGTCGCATTTGGGGCACAGAAAACCCGCACGCATACATTGAAAAGCCGATACACCCAAAACGAGTCACTGTTTGGTGCGGATTTTGGACCGTTCGTGTAGGCTATTGCATGGCCAGCCGAGGCCGCCATTTGAATGAAATTATTTTCCATTGTTAACCGGAAGGATTGTACTTTCAAATAAAAAAGAAATTTGAGAAAATATTCAGTAGTTTTTTTTTTATAGCATTTTCAAAAACAAAAAAAGTTATTTGGCGGACCCTTACGACTTTGAAAATATCTAGTAGTTACTTTTAAGTATCGAGCGTCCAAAAAAAAAAAAAAAAAACTCGATACTCCATAGTCGATACCCACTACTCCTTCTTTTTCCGGCACTAAACAGCATCTGTCAATTGTTATACATAATATTGTAATTACTTAAATCGGCTATTAAATAATGAGGTCATTAGCATAATATCGAGTTCAAATTTCTTTATTGAACCAAAAATTATTAATAAAAAATACACATATTCAACTTAAAATTCTTTTGTTAAAGATGACTAAAAAATTAAAACAAACAAAAAGATTTTAAATACTCTTTCGAGCAAAATAATGTTAAACTTTCTTAAGTTCCCCGCGTGGTAACTGGGTGTAAAATTAAATTTATTTTAATGCACATGCCTGTTGATATTCATATAAACGAGATCTGAAAGTAACATGTTTAAAAAATTAAATAAATGTCAGTTATTTTTAAAATACCTGTTTGTTTACCTAATAAAATTTACAATTTTTACTACATTTGGAAAATTTTAATATAAAAATTGAACAAAACTTTCCAATTATAGTAAAAGTGGTAAGAAGTTCCAATAAACGAACACACTAAACATTATTTTATTCCATATATCGTTAGCTAAAACTTAAACGGGCCTAACTGACAAAAAATAAAATTCAAAATCGCTTTTTGGCTTGATTCGAATGTATTGCATCAAAATACATGCCCACAAAAAAATTTAGACTGGTTCGAGTTTATTAACAAAATACTAAAGCCCTAACTGCAGGAACATTTATATGCATGGATGGTAACCGCTATTTTCGTTTATTTCCGTAACGTTATTTTAGGGATAACAGTTTTTCAGTTATTTCGGTAACGGCATTTTAAGGATATCGTTATTTAAGTTATTCAGGTAACGTGAATGCACATTGATAATTTTATCCCCATTATGCCCGAATTCTAACGACTAGTTAGTTTATGATAAAATTTTTGGTAAAATATTTATATACTTACAGCGATTACTTTTGCTGATCTTGTCAAATTATTTCGGTAACAGTAGTTTAAGAATAACGCTATTTAAATTATTTCGGTAACGGTATTTTAGCGATAACTGTATTTTAGTTATTTCAGTAACGATATTTTGAGGATATTGGTATTTTAGTTATGTTGATAACGGTATTTTACGAATAACAGCATTTCAATTAATTTGCTAACTGTATTTAAGGGATAACGATAGCCAGTTGAAAGGATTTTGAATCGATAACGGTATTTTAGCGGTATTGCCTGCCATCCCTGTTTATATGTTAAACGCAAAAAGCCCTAACTAAACGCTAAACGCAAAAACCCTAACTAACATGTTTTTCTGTTTTTTTTTTTGTTTTGTTTGAAAAAAATAAGTAAACATAGAGAAAGTATTAGGGCGGGTCGATTTAAAAATCGCTCAGCGTTCAAGGAAATTTGTATTCTAGGGATCAAAATAAGAAACTTTGCCGAAGGAACCATACCTCTAAAACGAATTCTGATGTCCCGACTTTTGACCCGAAGGGTCAAATTTTGAAAAAGCCTACTTTGATATTTCAGAAAGTATAAGGAATATCTGCAAGATTATTGGAGTTACTTCTTCTCCGGGAGACGTGCTAGCAGATTCATGCATAAATCATCATTCTAGGTGACCGTTAAGGGGTTGAAATTTAAGTTGAAAGAGGGCCTTTTTAGCCGTGTTTTTATAGCAAAATGTACAAATCTCGGGATAAAGATATTTTAGAAAGTAGGAGGAGTCTTTCCAAGAATAGGGTCTCTATTTCTTCTCCGGAAGACGCTCTAGCAGATGAATATATAAATTATATTCGATTGGGTTGGATTCGATTGGGGCACTCTAAATGGGTCAAAGTGGGCTTTTTCAAAATTTGAAACTACGGGTCAAAAGTCGGGACATCAGAATTCGTTTTAGAGGTATGGTTCCTTCGGCAAAGTTTCTTATTTTGATCCCTAGAATACGATTTTCCTTGAACGTTGAGCGATTTTTTTGCCTCCATACAAATCGACCCGGCCTAGTAAGTATATTTGGGATAACTTTTTCATTTCGCATATTAATACAAAATAACCTTTAAGACTCTTCGACGTTGATATTAATTTATAATATTAACACGAATTTATTATAATTTATTTCTAAAAAGTGTAAATAAATATAAAAATAAATATAAGCGGCTGATGATGGGGCAAATACGCCTGACCATCAGGTGGGGTAGTTTCGTCAGCTGAATTGGTAACTCTTTAAAAAACGTATACGTAATATTAATTCGTTACATAGTTATAAGAGTTGCACGGGTCAGGCGTAGTTTTTGTTCAACAAATTCAAAGACAATTAATTTTTTTAAAAAATGTTTACGGAAATTACAGCTATTGATATCCATTTTTATGATTATTTTATATAAAATATAAGGTTTCCACCATAACCGTTATACACTCAAAAAAAATTTTGTAAAGTCAGCAAAAATTTTTGGTGAGTCAGCAAAATTTTAGTCAGGAGGGTGCCAGCAAAAAAATTGCTAATGTCAGCAAAATCTTTTGCTGAAAATCAGCGAGCTGATTTTTAGCAACAAAATTAGTAGAATCAGCAAAAGTTTTGCTAACACTTAGTAGATTAGAAATAAAAATGCCTTGCTAAAAATTAATAAATTTTTTGCTGAATTTTAGTAGACTGAAAAAAAACGCAAAAAAAATTGTAATTTAGTTAATATATTTGCTGAAAATCATAAAACATATTTTTGTGATTCTTTTAAAAATAATTTTCAATAATTACGAAATATAAAAATTTTCATTTTCCCCCATTGACGACATGAATTAATTTAATATCTGAAAATATATAGAAATAAATATATATATGTAACATAACAAAAATTTTCTTTCAACTACTTACATCAATGGTAGTCTAAATGATGCTTTCTTTTAAAGGACGCAACTGCCGAAGATAATTATAGAAACGAAACGAAAAAATAAACAAAAACAAACGAAACGAAAAAAACAACCCTTTTTTGCAATAAGAAAAAGGAACCATAAAAATCTACCTAAGATGTGTGTCTTTGTCTTTCGCTTTACTCTGTCTACATGTCTGTATATGTTTGTTTGCAATTTGACCACACTAGATTATTAATCTATTAACATTTATTATAGAAATACATATTAAATTTAAATATTTTCTTTTGTCTTTTATTTTTTTAATATACAATTATTTTCACAAGCTGGTGACAACGCAAAATTTAAGTTGTTTTAATCCTCAATTTTGTTTTATGTATGAAAAACAGATACAAAAGTCTTCCATGGTTGATTTTTGTATATGTCTTATTAGAGTTGTACTTTTTAGTATCATTTTCCTCTTCTCTACTACATCTTGACATGCCGCGACATCTGCTTCATTCTGCGTATATCTTTCAATCTGGTTGTCGTCCACACTATTAATGTGCTTATCAGCACATTTTTTTTAGCAAAATTAATTAGTAAAACATTAGTATATTAGTAAAGCATTAGTATAAAACAGTTAAGTGCTGAATAAGTATAACAAAAATTTTAGCTGAAAACACGATTTTAGCAAAAAAATTTAGCTAAAAAAATAGTATACCTGATTTACAAGACGTTTTACTAACTTTTGTACTAACTTATTTTTTCGAGTGTAGTTATAGCTAACAAGTGTGTAACATCAACTTTGCGAATTCACCCCATAGGTGTGACAGTTAAGCCTATTTGAGTTACTTTGGAAATCTTAAAAAAAAATATATAAGGAATGTAGATAATTTTTAATTTAACCACTCAAATTAAATTCCAGATGTGTAAAATTTTAGATAAAAGGGAATTTTTAAAATTTTCCAAAAAAAAAATTGTTATTGGAGTAAGCGGTTTAAAAAAAAAGTTTCGAATGTTCCCTCTTCTTATTAATATTTATTAATATCAGTACATTATTAAAATCAGTACAGTTAGACAAATATTTATTAAAATTATTTTTCTTTATAAATTTTTCCTTTTTAAATTTTTAATTTTAATTACTACCTGTGATCCATATTATGGTATATATTTAGGGTGTTTTTTTTTTTTTTTGTTTCATAATAAGGTATATATTTTATTAAAAATTAATTATATATTTTATTAAAAAGTAACAAATAATAATGTTAATAATATTTTGGCTGGCTTTTGCCATTGCGTCTTTACATCACATTATAAAAACTGGTAATATATCATTTCCGTGAAGACTTTGTTTGTTTATGCGTCGAATTTAGTAATTATTTCCATTTGCGGCCATTGTTGATTCCATACAGGTTTGCAAAGTTAAAAAAAAAACACTATACAATTGTTTTGAACTTATTTCTTTAAATGCATTTTCAACACATTCAAATTATCAAGAATTGAAAATCCGTGTTTGCATTTTTTTTTTGTAAAAATTCTATTCCGTTGGCTGAATGACGCTGCTTACACTCACTTGTTCTGCTAAACAAATCTTGCATTCCAAAAAAAAAAAAATGTTGAGGAAAAAATATAAAAATATTTTTCAACTTTGACAATTAGTTAAAATAATATGAAGACAAAAACCGCAAACGCGTCAAAATATAATTAATTAGCATATTGTCGTCCGCTGTTTTCATTCATAAGAATATATATATATATATATATAAATGTCCCTAAAGTATATATATATATATATATGTATGCACAGCGCATAGTCCAGAGACATTTATTCGTTCCCCCGCATAGTTTAGGGGCATTTCCTTACTTTGGGGACTGTCCCCAAAATTTTCGCGCCTTTTCATACATCTAGCGTTTAAGATGAGGACAATTTTTTCTATACACCGCATATTCCGGCGACAATTTTGGCCATGTCCCTAAAGTATGCGCTACGCATACATATATATATATATATATATATAAATTGTCCTCATCTTAATATATATATATATATATATATATGTATGCACAGCGCATAGTTTAGAGACATTTATTCGTTCCCCAGCATAGTTTAGAGACATTTGCTTACTTTGGGGACTGTCCCCAAAGTTTTCGCGCCTTTTCATACATCTAGCGTATTAGATGAGGACAATTTTTTCCATACACCATTGTCGCCGGAATATGCGGTGTATGGAAAAAATTGTCCTAGATTTATGAAAAGGCGCGAAAACTTTGGGGACAGTCCCCAAAGTAAGCAAATGTCCCTAAACTATGCGGGGGAATGAATAAATGTAAAATATGCGCTGTGCATACATATATATTTATATGCATAGTTTAGGGACATTTGCATATTTTAGGGACATTTGCTTACTTTGGGGACTGTCCCCAAAGTTTTCGCGCCTTTTCATACATCTAGCGTATTAGATGAGGACAATTTTTTCTATACACCGCATAATTCGGCGACAATTTTGGGCGTGTCCCTAAAGTATGCGCTGTGCATACATATATATATATATATGTATACTATAATATGGAACAGATTTAAAATTTTTTTACTATTTTTTTGTAATTTAACCTATTTTTTTTTTTTAACAAAATGAACGAATTTTATTTCAAACTAAATTTAAGTTTTTATTGCTTCAAATCCTAAAGGTACGTTCAGATTAGTCAAATATTTGACAAAAAACATGAAATATTTCTCTGCCGTAATCTGAACACAAAATATTTTTGTGTGTCAAACAGCAAATCAGCTGATTTTGGTCAAACAAAATTATTTGCATTCAAATAAATATTTGACAAACTTAACCATAGTGTGAACACTAGCTATCAAATATTTTCTTCTGATTTGAGCAAATATTTTTTTGATCTTACAAAAAAAATGTAAGAACAAACAATGGCAAATAACAGGTGGTAAAATCGTCAATTATAAATTTTTTTTAATAAATTAATTAAAAATGCTTTATAAAAAAACTGAATTGTGTACGTGAAAATAAAAATTTAATTACTCCGATAACAGAATGGAACATTGGTCCAAAATGAAACCCTAGGGAATGAAATGGGGAATGATTGGAATCGGAACACTGTACACATTTGTGTTGTTGGTTTAATGCGTTTTGTTAAGGTTTCCAAAAATTTTGTCCGTTTCGCTATATCAAGCTTAGTTTTTGAGATACAAGCCATTTTACAAAATGGCGATATTTTAAAATGTTTGAACAAACAAAAACCATCAAATATTTGATCATAGTTTGAACATAAAATAAAATAATTTTTTATTTGACACAATTGGAAGCAAATATGTAAACAAATATTTTGTTCAAATATTTGATTAATGTGAACGTACCTTAAAGCTTTTGAAGTCAAATATCTCAAAAACTACTGAGCCAATTCTACTGTAATTTTCAGCGCAAGCTGAACTAATTTTTACTTCTAAAAAGTTAAAAGTTTTGTTTCTGTTTTTTAATACCTAGCTTATTTTTAAACTTTAAGTGGCTTTTCTTCAAAGCGTATAAGAGAATTTTTTATTTTTTATAGAAACAAAAATTTTGTTGGTGTTTTTTTTTTGAAGTTTTGCATTTACCATCGTACCATTTTTATGCAGATCAAAAATTTAAAAATCCGTCTACTTAGGGAACTAAAGACTTTATTCACGTTTAAAAATAAAAATATTCTTACGTGATTGTTCATGCACGCTGGAAAAAAGGTCCTATTGGAAATATAAATGCTGGTACTTTTGTTTGGAAAACATTTCCGTTTCCCATGTTTCTAATATAATATGTTTGTGTATGTATGTAAACATATACACCCCTATTACGGCTTTCAAATCAGAGCGAAAGTGAAAATTTTAGAATTTTTCGGTGTTCTTGCGATTAAATCAGAACGTTTTTCCCTATTTTTTATTCGTTTTAATTCGTGTAAAGAAGCCTGGTCGAAAGTAAAACGAATGCCCTTTTTTCTAATAAATTACAATTTAGGGTCAAAAATGGTGCTTAATATTAAAAATTTAGAACTTTTTTTACTTATTTCTGATTTTATTGTATTTTTGGTTGTATTGTTTATACTCTAAAAAACTGTTTTAAAAAACATTTTTTTGTTTTGATATTCTAGAAAACACTCAAACAAATTGACAACAATGTTAGAAGCATTTCTTAAAAGCATTTTACTTTCCATAAAACCATATGTTTTTGGCACTTCGATAATAATTTCTATTTGAGAACACCGAATTTCAATTTCGTGTGATTTCACAAATTCGTTCTAATTGCAAAACGTTCTAAAGTTGGGACATGGGCGATATATGTTTGAAACTAGTGAAAATGTGTTTGGCTGCAAATATATTAAATCTTCTGTGTTTGATAATACTATGTTCCCCCACCGGGTAGAATGTTCGAGAATATAAATAACGATATTCCGGAATCATTGTAAATTTTTTTAGAGCAAGCCATTCTATGTAATTTTAAGTATTTAAAATTAGTTTGCATGAATATTAGCCATAGTATTATGATTTCTACTCGGCCTAGATATTTCGAATCCAAACTGCAACTGAGTCTTTCAGTTTGTTTTTACCGGCGATTTGATTCGAAATGTCTCAAACAAATTTTCTCTTCTTTTGGCTTGTGCGCATCTTACAGTGATACCAATATATATGTAATGCTCTCTTCCTCTGTTAACACATTGTGCCTGTAAACAGGAAACATGCCGTTTTTAAGGAAAACCAAAGCTATATTGAAGAAATGTTTGCGCAAATCATAACAAATATATTAAAAACTATCACCAGCAACATTAAAAAAAGTATATCTATCAATTTAAAATCGCGAAAAAATATTCATTTTCCTATTTGCAGCCAATAGTTATATATTTTTTCTCAGTAATTGAAAGTATTTCAATCTATTTTCTAAACTCTTTTTTGATACTTTTTTCTTTCGCCTTTATTATTTTACCACCAGAAACTGGTACTTTTATTCAATATTATACAGAAAATGCTGAAATCAATGTAAATACCTTTTACGGTCATAATACGCTTCATATAATGGGTAGCATTCAATCCAAAACTTGAGTACTACTGAAGGAGCCTATGCCGCGACTAACTGAATAAGTCAGCGAGAAAAATAAATGTGGAAATTACAGTGAAAGAACATCTTTTATGTGTAGTTTTATGAAATATGAAAATTTTCTTTTATTTTTTTCAAATTGGGTAAAATACAAATACGGACGCAACAAGACGGATGCTACAATTTTTTCCAAGAGAACAAAACACACTAAATTTAACTTTAACTTTAATTCAAAAAATCTAAAGAAACCATAACATAAAGTTAACTTCAAGTAAATGTAATAATAATAATAAAAATGATATCGAAATAAAGTTCCAGTTAGGTACTTTAGGATATAAAGGGTCCGCCAAATAACTTTTTTTTTTTTGAAAATGCTATACAAAAAAAAACTAGTGAATATTTTCTCAATTTCTTTTTTTATTTGAAAGTACAATCCTTCCGGTTAATAATGGAAAATAATTTCATTTAAATGGCTGCCTCGGCTGGCCATGTAGTAGCCTACACGATGAGTCCAATTTTTAAGCACATTATCGATTGTGTGCAGCTGTATTTCACCAATGGCTTCACGAATATTGTCCTTTAAAGCGTCAATTGTCTCTGGCTTGTTGGCGTAACACTTATCTTTGACGGCACCCCACAAATAAAAGTCCAACGGTGTTAAATCGCAGCTCCGAGGTGGACAAACGACATCAGCTCTGCGGCTGATAATGCGATCTTCAAAAACAGGGCGCAAAACATCGAGTGTAGCTTCGGCTGTTTGGCACGTAGCGCCGCACAGTGGTTTATCGTCATAGTAGAAATGGAAAAAAATAGAAGGAGTCATCGTAGAACATCCAAATTTTTTACAGATGCTTTTTTTATCATCATTAGGAAATATATGAAGAATAAAATATGTCCGCCCACTTTTACGCCCACTCCCCATACAAGTGAAATATATAAATGGCAATATTTTCATTTGAATTTATGCTATTTTAACCGAATTCGGTATATATATGTTTTGTAGCAATTAAAATCAATGGCTAAAAAATTTACAAAATTCGCCCACAACCACGCCTACTTCCCATATAACAAAATTTTTTAATATGATGTATATCCCTTGTTATCAATGCTACAATCCCTAAACTTCATAGGATTATTAAAAATAATATCATATCCAAATCTTCCATATACACCCCTCCTCTAATACCCCAACTTTCCCCATCAATTTTCTAAATAATTAGAAAATTAACATGTAACCTGGTTTTAAATCAAACACGCTTTTAATCCTAGTAATAATAAAAAAACATTAAAATGAAACATGTATATATAAAATTAATATTTTATTATAACAACAATTCCTTAACATCTTCAGGTAGATCTAATTCGCCCACAACCACGCCTACTTCCCATATAACAAATTTTTTTAATATGATGTATATCCCTTGTTATCAATGCTACAATCCCTAAACTTCATAGGATTATTAAAAATAATATCATATCCAAATCTTTCATACACACCCCTCCTCTAATACCCCAACTTTCCCCATCAATTTTCTAAATAATTAGAAAATTAACATGTAACCTGGTTTTAAATCAAACACGCTTTTAATCCTAGTAATAATAAAAAAAACATTAAAATGAAACATGTATATATAAAATTAATATTTTATTATAACAACAATTCCTTAACATCTTCAGGTAGATCTAATTCCTGCTTTTTTTGAACTTTTCGAAACTTATTTATAAAGGATCCGAAGAAGCTAAAAGTAAGTGCATCACATCTTCATTTGTTGATATCCTACTACATTTCCTGGCATGATACCTTCGATATTCACGATAATCGCGATTCCTCGCTTCCTGGGCTTCTTCTGATAACATTCCGATAGGTAAAATTGCTGCTGCTATTATTTTTCCTCCATGTATCAAGACTTTATGTACGGTCATTGGCATGTAGTACCAACCTAACATATAATTGGGCAGTGTTCGAACAATATTGCTGAAACTTATTCGGACATATATCAGCGTTGCTGTTAATAGTTATTAAAATTACTTTGAAACGATGAATAAGATTTTCATCTACACCCACAGCTTCAGCAGTAATTCTGGGATTTTCAAAAAACCTCCTTGATGTATTTTTGACGTAATATAACGAGAGAATGCGTAATAAGCAATAAAAAGTAGCTTGTTTTCTATTTAAACGTTTACTAGACAAAGGCTAGCAAAAACTAGCAGCTGAATTTAACTTTATTGTTTAAATTAGACTTCAAGCTTTCATTTGGTATAAGGTAGAGCACCGCGCTCGACCGCGCACAAAAGTTCTAGTCCATCAAAGTTAAAGAAAATAATAATTTTTAGACTCCTAAGATGAAGCAAATTTTTGTCAAAAAAATTTTTTTTCTTTAATTTTTTTTTTTTTAATTTTCATCTTAAATACCTAAATTATGGGAAAATACACAACAACAATACATATTTAAAGTCATTCCAAGAGTTTTTAGTTTCTTACTATTTTTTAGGATTTTCTTTCAAATGTTGTGTGTTAGACTTGGCACACTTTGAGGAAACGCCTACAAAAAAGTAATGAAAATATCGCCCTAGCATTTCAGATACATGATATTCAATATGTTTTTAATGAAATTAATAAATTTCATCATGAGCGGAAAACATGAAATTCAGTATTAATTTCAACTTTTCAACCACTGTGCGCCGTCCTGTTGAAACCAAATGTTGCCAATATCCTCCTCTTCAATTTTTGTGAACAAAAATTCGTTCAACATGGCCCGATAACGATCACCATTGACTGTAACGGCCACTCCTTGCTCACACATTCTGCAACATTACCATGATTTTCAAAGTAATGTCGCAATATTTCCCAGCGTTTTTCAAGCGTATACACAACCATATTCGTTCAGCGGAAGGATAAAACTAATTATCTGTCAAATCAGACATGAGCTAAGTGTTACCATTCACGAAATAAGCGCTAGTTGAAAAAAAAAACGTTAGATGGCGGACCGTTTATAATCGTTAATAAAGTTGGATTTTCTTAGTTAAATTTAATTATAGATTTTAATGAATAAGAGGTCCGAGCAACCTCAATGCTTTCATTGTCGAAATAAGAAAACCAATGCAGGCTTTTAATCCCTTTAATAGTTGGAACATTCTGCCACATTTCAGCCAGTTCAGGTGAAGAACCCTCAATTTGTACTCTCGATATATTAAAAAGCTTAACTCCATCAATGTTGTTCCTTGCACATTGATAAAATGTTAAAGCATCTTTGATATAAATCGCAAAAAGGCTCCGAAAAAAAAAAATTTTTTTTGCAGTTGAATAATTCGGAAAATGAGAAAAATTAAAAATGCTTTTACATTTATAAAGTATATACATTTAAGCTTTATTATTGAAAACAAATCAAAAGTTCTGAATACTTTGCATTTTTCACTCGTTGACCTTTTTCTGGAATCGCCCATATGCGTGTATTTTATATAGAATATAATTCCTTCAACTTTTAGAATCGCGATATTTCAGCAATGGTGACTCTTAGAAAAAAAGTATTAGAACAATTTTTGTGTATAATTTTATGATCTACAATTTTTGTCTGACCTTTTTTTTTTGATCGTTTATAAGGAAAATACAAAAACCCTAAAATTTTGACCTTGAATAATTTTTTTTGCAGGCATGGGATTGGTGGGAACTTTGGTATTTTATTTGTAATGGGGTACAGAAGGTCTGTACCAAAATTTAGTTCTGTCGGAATTTTGGTTATTTGAAATGTGTATTTTGCTCGGACTATTAGGTATTTTTGTTCCAGAAAAGTAGAAAAAGACAAATGGACCTAACTAACATAACTGTTCAAATATTAAAAATATATATTTTGTTTCACCAGAAATACATTTGTCTGTTTTTTTTTTAATAATATTGGAAAAATTTGCGATAAAAACAATAACATTTTTCAATTTATAACGAGCTTTCAACCTCCGTATATTTGCAAAAATAAAGCAAATCAAACATATTAGCTAGGTTGATACTAGTATTTCGATCTGGCTAAAGATCTCATCAGAACCCGAAGTTTTAGAAAAAGCTAGAGCCTATATAATAGGCAGACATTTTTCATATAAACACATTTTTTGCTTTTACTGTAAAATTATTAAAATGTTAGATAGGGCGGTTTGCATTTTAGGTAACGATATGGAAGAATGTAAAAATTCTTATAATATTATTCTTAAATACCCACTTATACGATACAAAAAAAATCTAATTATTTATTAATTAATATGGCAATGTCAAGATCATTATGCTAATAAACTTCATTTATTAAATATAGAAAGTAAAAACCTGTTAACAAAGTGCAAATTATGTATGTAATTGAAATTGTATCGAGCAAATTACATTCTAAATATTATATTATTACGCACTATATCCGGCATTACGGTATTTAATTATTGATTTGTTGTTAAAACGTACACTCGAAAAAAAGTCTGTAAAGTCAGCAACATTTTTGCTATGAGGATCCTTACAGAAAAATTGCTAATATCAGGAAAATTAGCTGATATTATCAATTTTTCTGCAAGGATCCTGCCAGCAAAATTGTTGCTGACTTTACTGACATTTTTTTTTTGAGTGTGCTCCTAACATTAAAATTAAACATCTGTTGCCTCTGTTTTTGGTTTTCAACTGAAACTAAATCAATATTTTGTGTTATTTTTAAAATTAACATATTGTACACTCGAAAAAGTTTTTTAGTTAATAAATATCAGTTACCCGGTATTTTTTTTTTTTTATATTTTAAATGATATTGCACTTGTTTTGCTAAGAAAAACAATATAACAACTTTATTAACAGTTGTTTAAAAAAAACTAATTAACGAAAACTACTGAATTTTAAGTTGTTGGAACGAAAAACAACAATTTAAACTTTAAATATTAAAAAAAAATCTTAATTCACAAAGCTGAATGTTGGAAAATATTGATGTATTTGTCGATTGTTTTTATCACATTCAAACTTTGTTTATTAAAACTAATTTTACTGTAGATTTGACTACATTTAAGTGTTTCCAAATCGCTAAAACGATTCCTCGATCAATCGCCTCTATTTCGGTTAATGTCGAAACAAATACTTAAAAACTTAAATAATTATTTGCCCCGAATAATCGGTCAACCCTCATCCGGGTACCAATATAAAAACATGGAAAACATAATATTTTCATATGGGGTAGTTTTAAAAAAAATTGGTTATGACTACGCAGTTGTGGATTTTTAATAATACAATTTAGGTTGTTTTAAGATTTTTACCGTGCAAGTCAAAAACATTTCTTACGCTTACTTTAAATATTATTTATTATATTTTTCCTTAGTTAGACATTTAAAAGCACTTATTTGAGTTTTTTTATAATTAGTACGTATGTTATTTGTACCACATGTTACATATAATTTTTAGTGTCCGACCGAACAGTTCGGCCAAAAAACTATATTTTGTCGGTTTTTTGATATCTAGAGGCAATGATGACAAATTTTGGTATTGGAAACATGTTTGTTGAGCCGATTTAATTCGATTTTGTGTATAAAATTTAAGAGAAAAGCCGAAGTTTAGCTATAAAGTAAAAAGTTCGGCCGCCGAACTATTTTCAATTTGGCCGAACTTTCTGAGGCCGAACAGTGAATTCATTGCTTAACTACAGACTTTTCTTCAAATTTTACACTCAAAATAGCATCTAATCAGCCCAATAAACATTTTCCTATCCGCCAAATTTGTCCATAATGCTTTAAAATACCGAACACAGACCAAATTCATTTTCTGGCCGAACTGTTCGGTCGGACACTAATAATTTTAAAACAAATTTTATAAGCTAATTTTCGATTTTAATAAAAAATTTTAAAATAACACAACTATATTGTGAACTATATTTAAAATGATAACTTCAAGAAAAAAATTAAACAATAAAGGTTTGATATAATTTTTATTTAAAATAAAAATTATGTTTTTTCGACCTTTATTTGTGCACTGAAAATGAACATTATTCAAGTTCGAGGCCATACTCTATATTTCTTTATTAGGATATTGTCCTAACAAATAATCTATAGACAAACAAAACATAAACAAAATATAAAAAGGAGAGAAAAACAAAAAAACGTGTGTTGAATATCCACCAGAGGTGGACCTTACACATACCAAACAAGTTTTCAATATATTTTTTGATCAATGGTTATAATCTTTAACTTCAAGCTCATATATTAATTAGTTCTCATGTAGTGAGTAAACTAGTTTATAAGAATGTTTGATGTTTGGCATGGGATTGTTACCGCTTTCAAAACGTGTTCTGATGATGGGAACCTAGAAAATTCCCGAAATAGATCTATCCTGAAAGGGTCAAATAATAAATTTAAAAACAAATAATAAATTTAAAAACTGAACCGACTATACCTCCTAGTACAAAACCCCCCAAAATTTATGTGTTTTTTCGAATACAACGAAAATTTGAGGATGCTCGAACATGCTCTTTTATACTCATGATGCTCATTTTAAATGCTTTTCATTAGATACCAAATTTATATATACACGCAAAAAAAAACTATGTTATTATAATCGAACTAGTAATTAAACAACTACATAAGTTTCAAGTTAGTTTTACCAAAGAGTATATACATATAGAGACTCCACTTCCCACGCCTCTCAGCAACAAAATACCGAACTCGGGCAAGCAAATGAAAACATTTCTTTTACACTAAAAAATTATTGCAACATTTTGATAAAAAATGTTGCTTAAAACATCCACTTTTATTTTGCTAGTATTTATTTACTTTCTATTAAAATTAAAAAAAAAAATTGCTCACATCATAATCTTGCTCACATCATTAAAATTAATATATTTTAATTTTATCTTCCTGATTTTATCATTAATATTCGAAATAATTAAAAAAAATATTAAATTATTATTTAAAACATGATAAAAATTAGTTTAAGCTTTTAAATTTCTGCAACATGTTTTCATTTGCTCGCTGAGTAGTATAGAAGTTCTGGTAAAATATTTACAAATTTTTGTAATATATATAGGTATTTCACAAGAAACTTGTTAAACTAACTTGAAACTTATGAAGTTGTATAATTACTAAACACTTCGATAATATTCCCCCACTTTTTTTCTGAGTGTAGTTTCTTTGAAAACAAATTAAAAAAAAAGCGCAAAAAACGTAAAATGGGCTCAGTTTTGACCCCACTTTTTAAATGTGAGATCGGGCATCTAAAAAAAAGTATGGGTCTTAATTTTTGATTCTTTATAACGTAACCAAATTTCATACCGATCGGCAGGAACCAATGAACGGGCTCTCCTCATAAGATTTATATGCTGTCAACATATCAACTTTGGTTGCCAATATTTCCACTACAGGGCGCTTTAAGGCATCGATCGATGCCTTAACTGGTTAAGCGATTGGGTCGAATAATTCAAAACAATACTTCATTTGTAAGTGGTTTTGCTGTATTTTCAGCTTAATTTCAACAATTAAAATTGACTGCATTCGTTGTAAATGAAATTGTAATGTACACCTTTTGTTATCGAAGTTATTTGTCATATAATTTTTAGTTAGATTAGATTAGACTAGAGTGGCACTATGCACCGCTACCAGAAGTTGGTATTTTGTGCTGCCATCGAATACACCCTATAGGTTCAGGCTCCCTACGAAGCCAACTATCCTACCAGGCAAACAATTCCAAACGTCCGATGGCGTCACTATTCGACCACCAAAATAACGCACCCTCCTGTCGGAGAGCCTCGGAGATTTGCAGAGAACATGCTCTGAGGTCTCGGGTTCCAATTCACAAAACCTGCACATATCCGTAGAGGATCGTCCCATCTGGTACAATTGATACCTAAGGCCACATAATTTTCAGTTAGTTTTACCGACATAATTAACTGAGTGTATTCATTCAAACAGGTATTGGAATGGTAAGTGAGTCACTATTGTGGGCAAGACGTGCAAAATATAAAAAAAATATTACCGCTTATACTACGTACATTTAACAACAATATAAAAAAGTCCAACGATATTTTGAGAATGGGGATATCCCACCCATTCATAACAATAGAAACTACAAAAAAAAGCAAACTGGATGCTATGACATGGTATGACGTAGTAAAATAAATCAAAGAATATTTATAGCAAATAAACAAGTGTAGTATTTTTCTCTAAATATTGACCCATTTTGCTATGTAATAACGATGATCATAAGTTGGTTCCTATTAACTGTTGTTCTTTTTTAACTTGAATGCGAAGAAACTTCTATATGATGGAAAAAGTATTTAAAATTGGTCTAGCGATATCCGTTTGTTGAAATCACGATAATGATTTTAATAGGTGGGCGGGTGTTTTCTTACATTGTTAATATTGAATACTACTAATAAACAGTTAATTGTTTTTACCTAACAGTTTTTAATAAAAACATGCATAAAATTTGGATTTTATTAGTAAAAGCGTTCATAGACAATCATATTTGATTTCCCAGTAAAATAGTAAAATCCAAATAACTGGTTCCAGAACAACTTATACCGTATTATAAACAGGTTCTTATTTCTGTTCTGCAACTGGTTCATTTTATATGGAGTTTGTCCTATTTGCAATAGCTTCTTTACCTCCAAACAAAAACAGGTTGCTTTAAAACCGGTTCTAGAACCAGTTATAGAACTGGTTCTGGAACAGTGACACCTTACATTTCGACTCCCTCTTCTAGAACCGGTTACATGTAACCGGTGGTAAAAGAAGTGTTTCTAGAACAGGTTCAGAGGTTCTAAAAAATTTTGCAGGGTTAATATAACATAATATATAAACAGAGTTTTATATAGCGTAATATGGATATATATGATGGCGCATATGATCCTATATAAATTTATCTTGAATTTGGTTTTTCAAACATTTTTGATATGGTCTCATACATATTAATATCTTAATGTATATCGATTGATATAACCGTCGATTATGACACACCTATTACTGCATATGGCATATATTAATTAGCATGATTTCATATAAAATTTTATATGTCTTAATACAATGTTAC
Source organism: Delia radicum (assembly GCA_021234595.1). Taxonomy (NCBI): domain Eukaryota; kingdom Metazoa; phylum Arthropoda; class Insecta; order Diptera; family Anthomyiidae; genus Delia; species Delia radicum. The sequence continues at coordinate 21,902,704 of CM037853.1, read as the reverse complement.
GTATAATAACATATGATATCATATCAAAATTTCTTTTTGGACATGTTGAACATTACAAATTAAATTGTTGTTTAAAATTAAAAATTTAGCAAATTTGTTATATTTTAATTTTTCTATTTAAAATTTCAGCAGAATGCTTAATATGTTAATCCGAAATTTATAAAATTACAAACATAAATGGAATTTTGCAATTACAGTGTTGCCATATTTGAAGATTAACCGACCCGAATAACAGGTTAATATATTTTTGCGATTTCTCGAATAATGCCTTAACCGGTTAACCGCCTAGGTCGAATAATTGGAAACACTCATATTTTATAAACTAGTAGTTCATTGCATTTTTATTAACAGAAAAACAAAGATTAATCGCCGTCACGAATAACCGGTTAATCAATTTAACACGTTCGCCACTCACCACCAGAGTCCCAAGCCGAACCGGCGCAAGTCGGTGGCGCGCCGCCGCCGGTTAAATTCTCAAGTTTTGCGTCGCCGCCGACTCGTATCGGCTTAAAATATGAGTCGGCTTATGAGACGCTTCCGATTTAATCGGCTGCGCCGGGAAAAAGTTGTACTATGTGGCAATGATTTTTAATACACGCTTGTATTTTAGTTTTTTTTTGGAACCATAGAAATAATATACATAGTACTATTGTTTGCAAGCATGCAAAATTTCCAGAAAAACCGTAACAAGTGCCGTTAGATTTTTTCAATGAAAAAAAAAATGCATAAAAAGTATTAGGTGGCGCAAAAATAACCTTCCGATGTTTTTTTTTTATTATGTATTTATTATGTATAGCATTTTCTGATAGGAGGATTACTTTTGCGCCACCTTATATAATAGCGAAAGAGTTTAGCTCTATATTTAATATATACTTTACAATAATTTTATTTTTATATTTTTTATTTCACACAAAATGTATAGGAAAATATTTTCGTCATTAGTCTTACAAGGAAACTAACAGTTGTGAACCCTCCGATTTTAATGAAACTTGGATATGTTGAGGGTTAAAAAGTGAGTCAAAATTTAAAAAAACGTTGTAGTATTTAAGTACTCGAGAAAACAAAAATTTTGATACCCATATTGCCTATGTTTCGGGTCCAGAGTTGCCACTTATTGCAAATATTAAAAATATGGGCTAAAGAAGCTCTTCGGGCGACGTCGTATTAAAGCCGAATGATGACGAAATTTGAAAAAAGCACAGACACCCCTTCGATAAAATTAAATGAGCACCATTATAACGAACTAACGACAACTCCCCATACAAAGGAGGTGTTCGAAAAAATTGTTTTTTGAATAACAAAAATATTAGGATATGTACAGACATGCTCTATACACCAGTTGATGCACCTTCCAAATACCTTTACAAAATTGGGTCATTTCTGACCCCACTTTTTAACCCCTAAACTTGAGATTGCGCACCTAAAAAAATGTGTTCAATATTTTTTGATTTTCTCCAAGTTTTATTCGAATCTGAGGATTCACCACTGTGTAGTTTCCTTGTTAGCTGATATAAGACGTTTTATAAATATTGTGAAGCAGTCATTAATTTTTATGAAATGATAAATTTTCTTTTGCAAAAAAATTTGTAAAGAGCAAATTAGCTTCATCATATTTTTAAAAATTAAATTTTTTAAAACTCAAAAACTACAAAATATTTTTAAAATTTTGAAATTTTAATATTATTTAATTTTTCTTACTTTTAAATAGTTTTTATAATTTAAAATTTCGAAGTTTTAGTTGATGTTTTTTAAATAAACTGTTCCTATTTTTAAGTTCAAATAATAAATTTTCTTCCTTAAAAAAACCTATTTAAGCCGACAGTTCAGCCGCCGCCGTTATAAATTTGTAAACGCCGCCGCCGCCGATCCAAAAAGTCCGCGCCGCCGATTGTTGAGGGTCGGCTTGGTTCTCTGCTCACCACTTTTTCGAACTTTCAAAAAAACTCACGAACAAAAAAAATGTGTAAAAAAACGAAATTTTAAAATAACTGCTTAGCGTATGCACAAACCGCAGCACACATATATCTGACACCTTGCCAGAGACTTAAACATACAAGAAAATTATTTCCTACAAACTTTCGCGAAATAAAAGCTTAAAACATGTTTAACTATGCAACACATATATGTGACATGAGTTTTTTTGGAAACAACCACGTCACATATATGTGACGCTGAGTGGCGAACGTGTTAAGAGCTTTTTCGAATAATGATTTAACCGGTTAACCGCCTAGGTTGAATAATTAAAAACATTATTCGCTGCCCAAAAAAAATGTTAAGCTTAAAGTTCTTATGCAAATGGTGAGGGTATATAAAGTTCGACAGTTCGTTTCGCTTTTTTTAGAATTAGTGTTAGTGTAGACTCATTCCATATAAAACCATCATAAAATATCCAATTTTCGACCTCTAACCCCTTCAACTGTAACCAAACTTGGTATGGCAGGTAAGTGTCAAGTACATATGTAATCGTACATGTTTTGGGTTGTTAGATCTAACGGTTGTGGAAATATCGCGTTTTAAAATATGAAAAAAAATCGAAATTTTAACTAATATAGTCGTACTTAATCGTCCATAACGGTTAAAGCTACTTGACTCATTGATACCTTATTTTAAAGCCAAAGTCGTGCTTTAAATAAAATAAGCAAAAAAAAATATTTTTTTTGAAGGCAAAATGCCTTTTTTTCAAAATTCGCGTTCGTTTCAAAAAATATATGTTAATTATAATTTATTCAACTAAGCCGCTGGCAAATTTATATGTGGAGCTCTTACGGAATTGATCTTACGGAAAAAGTTATGAATAAAAATCTAAAAAAAAAGATACTAAATATAGTAGAAAAAAAGATTTACATAAAAAAACAATTTATTGGAAAAAAATAAAAGTTTTGCAAAAGTTGTTCCACATAATTGCCATTTTAACGGATTCAGCTACAAGAGCCATTGATACCTCATTTAAATGTACTTAAATCGTGGATTTACACGTTCACAAAAAAATTCACATATTTCGGTAAAATGCTTTTTTTCAAAAAAATATCTGTTAATTATAAATTATTCTTCTATATCGTTACCAAATCCCTATGTGGTACTCCTGCATGTTTCTGCTTTTTAGTTAAATTTTTTCACATTTTAATTCATAACTCAGAATACCATAAGGGCTCCACATAGGAATTTGGGCATAGGGAAGTAATTTATAATTAACATATATTTTTTTAAAAACTAAAAAAACTATTTTTTTAAATACAGCTTTTTAAACCGCGGTTTTTGAAAATAATGCATTTTGCCGTGGATACGCGAATAATTTGTGTGCACTAGTAAAACCACAACTTAAGTAGCTTTAAAATTTGCTATCAATGACTCTCGTAGCCTAAGCCGTTAATTTTCGATACTTTTTTCTATTTGGAAACGATATATTTCAAGATCCGCTGGGATTAGCTGTCCTACATTTGGATGAGCAAATCGAGTGGTTGATTTTATATGTTTTCAGTCTTTAGCAGGGACGGCAGGCAATACAGCTGTAATACCGTAATCGATTCAAAACCCTTTCAACTGACTATCGTTATCCTTAAAATATCGTTACCGAAATAGTTGAATAACCGTTATCCGTAAAATACCGTTACCGATATAACTAAAAACCTATACCGTTACCGAATTAAATGAAATACGGTTATCGCTAAAATACCGTTACCGAAATAATTGAAATAGCGTTATCCTTAAAATATAAAGGGTCCGCCAAATAACTTTTTTTTTTCTGAAAATGCTATTGTAACGACACTTTTTCGCTTGATGCTGGGGCAGAACTCAGCGATGCCCAGGGTTCGTTACAAACTATTTGTATTTATGACAAAGAGAGAAACACTCGCGCTTGATTGTTTTTTTTTTATATATTATTTTTTTTTTCTTTCTTTATTGTTTTCTTCCTTTGGTTTTCTTAAACGTTATAATTTTATTTACACGAGATCACGGGACGATACAGAATACGATACGTACTAACACACACACACTCGTCAGCCGGATGTGTAGATGACCGACACGGTTTTACCTCTTCTTCTCTTAACTAAGTGTTAAAGGGAGAGAGACGATATGCCTCATCTGACTTGCCAGCAGATAAATCGGGGAGCGTAAGGGCGGTTCACGAGGGTATCTGCGGACCCGCTCTACGAAGAGAAATTATCTGAAGACTCCTCCAGAGTTCTCTTACGAAATGAGAGCGCGACGGTAGAAATTGAGTACTAACCCAGTTCTGTGAAGAGAAATTATCTGAAGACTCCTCCAGAGTTCTCTTACGAAATGAGAGCGCGACGGTAGAAATTGAGTACTAACCCAGTTCTGTGAAGAGAAATTATCTGAAGACTCCTCCAGAGTTCTCTTACGAAATGAGAGCGCGACGGTAGAAATTGAGTACTAACCCAGTTCTGTGAAGAGAAATTATCTGAAGACTCCTCCAGAGTTCTCTTAACACCGATTTACTATGAATAGTATACCACAAAATACAACTGATTTAACTGTGGAATGCTTAATCCCGTAGCAGTTAAATGATCCTACCTTGTGGCCGGCTACTGACGAACTGCCTGAAATGAACAACAGTGCTGCCTTATATAGTGGTTGACCGCACACACAATCATTCACATACACACAATCTACATTTGACAACTACACAGTTACACTAGTTGGTACTTATTTCAGTGTTGTTCTAAAGGTAGTGTTTTTCTTGACTTGTACTTATTCTACTGACCGCTAGAGGTTTTAATACTTATAATGACGGCCGTTACATTCAAATTCATTTTACTTTTAATTCATTACAAACAAAACACAAAATAAAATAAAGAAAATAGATGTGCGTAAAGTGATAAACACAAACAAAATATACTTCATTAATAAGAAAAATATAAATAACGTATGTTGGCAAAAATTGGTGAGCGAATTTTTGGCGTTACATTTCCCCCCTTCTTCCGATGAATGCTGATGATGTCGATGATGGGGATGTACGTATGAGGATGGGTACATCACTTCTTCTCCTTGAGCCATGTCACCGTCACAATACCACTTCGGGCGATGTTGATGCGATACGTCTTATCCTTTACGACCTTCAGCGTTTTTACCCGTTTATGGGAAGGGCGATTCTGCAAAATGTCTTTCACCACTCGTTTCACTGGTGAGGGTACCTTTTCCCATGTCAATTCTACTGGCTCTTGGGCCATGGACACTGGACTGCCAGCTGGCGTACTATGCTGGGCCGGCTGACACTGCTCAACCCCCTGTTGGGTTTCTACTATCCTTTCTGGTGGCAAGTCTGTCACAGACTGAAGCCGTGGGTTAATACGTGGCAATGTTGCTTCTGTTTCGTCATCCCGGGTTTGTTGATTATTTATTTGTATTTTTGATGTTGCAGGAACCACAGATGTTGCTACCGATAAGTGGATGTTCGTATGGGCGTTTATTGTTGGCGAAACGGCTGTTCCCACTGACGATGCTGTTGTTGGTGTGGTTGGCGCCGGTGACGCCGACGATGCGGATGATGATAAGGAAGACGACGTTGGTGAAGATGACGAAGATGACGACGATGATGAAGATGAGGCAGCTGACGACGATGATGAAGCCGATGCTGGTGATGATGATCTGGGGGTTACAGGCTTCTCTACTTGCGGTACCCCGTATGTTGGTGTAGTCCCTGGCGATGAATTGATCAGACCTGGTGATGAGGCGCGCCGAATGGGCGTACTTGTACCTTTTAATGCGGCTGACCCCCCTGAGCCGTTCCTGGATTTTATTGGTTGGGTTGGGTATGGCAAACTGGTCGGCGTCCCTATATTGGAAGATGAGCTGGCCAATAATGGGCACGCTGCCTAGTCCTTTTCTTTTCCTTGGGATGGGTGGTCTATAATTTTCGTTTTCCGAATCCAGTGATGGCGGCGATCGGGGTGGCAATGGTGAGGGTGGTGTTGGCCTACGTTGGCACACTGTGCGATCGAAATAACCATAGAACGTTCGACGAGTTTCATCATCGAGCGTTGTGAGCCATTGTTGGTTGCTGTCAAGTTGTACGAAATGGTCTTCTTCTTGTGGTAGATCCGAGTTTGTTTTCTTCTTATTCTCCTCGTTGGACCAATTACTGGTTTGGTGTGGGGTTGGTGGCCGTCCCCGTTGACGGGATGTTGTTGGTGGTGATTTATCATGCTTTTCTTCAACGTTCGCAAAGGGGAAGTAGTGGGGAACTCCCGTTTCGTGATGATCTACAACACTCGGACCCAAATCTGGTAAGTTCGTAATTCCTTCTTCAATACCATCGGTTGGCCAACGTGGTGGCGGTGGTGTTGGTGATGTTGGCGATTGAACTGGTGGTGTTGGAGATGTTGCTGGTTTATTACACCCCTCGTCATCAATAATTATGGTATCTCCATCATACAGTGGTGGTAGCGTTGTGAATGGGTTGGATTTTCGCTTTTTGTTGTCTTGAGTTGACATTCTATAACAGAAAGCTGAACTACGTGTGACCAGCCGTTTTTTTGTTGCTTGTTGTGTTCGTCTGCCTTTTGACGTGGTCGGGACATCGTCGTCACTCAAGAAAATGGTTTTTCGAACTTTCGCCTTCTCTTCCTCCATCCTTTTCCGGAATTTTCTTTGGGAGTTGATAAACTTCTTCCTTTCTTGGCTCATCGTTTGTTGGGTTTTTCTTTTTATTTCAGTATCTAAGTGCGACAGAAGATAGATAAAGATTATATTAGTGATAAATAGTGACAATCATAAATTTTTTTCTTTTAATTAATATATAGCTTTAATTCGCTCAAATGAGCCGTACGAGTTTCCCTTTCCGGTATTGTATTGTAAAGTTGAACTGTTGTAATTCCAAAGCCCATCTGGCCAATCTTCCGGTCGGACTCTCAATAGAGTTGAGCCATTTTAAGGCTAAATGATCAGTCACCACACTAAATGGGTATCCCTCTAGGTATGGCCTCATTTTACGGATACCCCAAATGATAGCAAGACATTCCTTTTCCGTAGCTGAGTAATTCTTTTCCGCTTTATTAAGATGACGGCTGGCATATGAAATAACTCGCTCTGATCCTTCAAGCTCTTGAGTTAAAACTGCTCCTAACCCATAATCACTGGCATCGGTTTGGAGTGTAAAAGTTTTGTTAAAGTCGGGACATGCTAATACCGGGGCTTTAGTTAATTTATTTTTTAGAGCTTCGAATGCCTGCTGTTGTGCTTCTCCCCATTTAAAATGTTTTCCCTTCTTCAATAATTGTGTCAGGGGTTGTGAAATTTTCGCAAAATCCGGAACAAACCGTCTATACCATGACGCGACTCCCAGGAACCGTCGTATTTCTTTCACCGTACGGGGTGGCTGCATTTTGAAATGGCCGATACCTTGTCAGGGTCCGTTTTTATACCTTCCCCACTCACCACATGTCCCAGATATTTTGTTTCCTGTTTGAAGAACTCGCACTTCTCTGGATTGATTTTCAGATTGGCTGCTCGTAACCGACGAAAGACTTCTTTTAGATTAGATAAATGTTCTTCCAGAGTTTTTCCTATCACTATAATGTCGTCCAGGTAGGCAAATGCATGCGGCTCCATCTCCGGTCCTATCACAGTATCTAAAGCACGTTGAAAAGTAGCGGGTGCCGAATGTAGCCCGAATGGCATTACCCGCCATTGGTACAACCCTCGACCAGTTACCGCAAATGCGGTATATTTTCTACTGTCGACACTTAAAGGTATTTGCCAATAACCATCTTTTAGATCTAAGCTACTGACAAATTTGACGTTGCGTAACCTGTTTAATATGGTGTCTATGCGGGGTAGGGGGTACGCGTCTGGTACGGATCTTTGATTTAATTGGCGGAAGTCCATACATGTTCTCCAAGCTCCATTCTTCTTTTTCACAAGTGTGATGGGGAAACTATATGGGCTGTTCGATGGTTCGATACATCCGCGCTCAATAAGTTTATTTATCTCTGTATCAATTATAGCCTGCATAGCTGGATTTCTTTGTGCGTAACGTAATTTGATGGGTCGATCATCCTTCATAACGATTTTGTGGGTGGCAATGTTTGTTAACCCCTGTAGACTTTGGAATTTTTGTAGTTCATGCGCCAGAAATCGTTTTATTGTTTCTTGTTCGTCGGTCATGTTTTCTGCTGTTGTCACTCGATATGTCTTCTCCCGAGGAACCATCGCATTTTCACCCCTAATAGAGGATGTTTCATTTACACTCACCTCATTAGTGTTGTTGGGGACAGGTTCCACGATGCCCATGCATTTCCCTGTCCTTGCATACTCGGATTCACAATGAAGGTTTAGACCAGCGCACTTGATGGTGGTGTTGAACTTCCGTAGAAAATCCAATCCCAAAATCATATTTTCAGTTGATTCGGGTAGCACAAGGAAAGTGCATCTGGCGGTGACGTTCCCGAGAGTAACGGTGTATTTTTCGCCTCGGGTGAGTACTTTACGGGATCCATCCGCTAAAATTACTTCAACGTCTTCCCGAACATAGATAGGATGTTTTAATTGTTTGGCAAACTCTGGGTTAATAAAACTCCGGCTTGCTCCCGTATCGATAATGGCCGTAATTCGTTTGCCCTCAATTACCAGGGTTGCCGTTACTTTTGAATCTTCGCATTGTAGAGAGGTCAAGTTATGTGAGGATTTTTTTCTTGGAGGACCGTCGTTCCTCAATTCCGACGGCCTCCGTTTGCATTTTCCGATCGACGAGCGCAACAATCTCTGGTGCGAACCCCTCTGCGTCCGCATTCTTCGCACAGTACACCGTTGTTTGGTCCCGAAAGCATACGGTGATGTTCGCCTCGGCTTGGTTGCGAGGTGCTAGGAATACTTTCCAACTCATCGGCCAATGAAAGAAGGTCACTTAGTGATGAGAAATCCCTTCTCCGGATATACCACTGATAATCCGACTGAGTGTTACGGAAAATCCTCTCGAGTTTTTGCGCTTCCGTAAGGTTAGTATGACGCATGAGATTTTGCAGGGAAAGTACATAATCTTTGAAACTCTCCCTGGGCCGCTGGCTGCGTTTTCTAATTTCATCTTCCAATTTTTCGAAATATCGGGGGGGAAGAAAAAATGTACAGAAATCTGATTTAAACAGTTTCCACCCATGCCAATGTTTATTGTTGTTTCGAAACCAAATGAGGGCTCGATCGCGAAAGAACTCAGGCATAATTCGGGGTAGTTCATCCATATTGATGCCATACATCTCGGATAGTTCCTCGAGTCGCTCAAGGAATCCCAATGGATCCCGACCACCATCATATTTCAGACCCCATTTCCTCACCTGGTCTATCAACCCGGCCTTATTTTCTGGCAAAGTATTTTTGTACGCTGCGTCAGTTGATGTTTTTTCTGAAGGTTGGTGCCCTTCCGTTTTCAGCGGTGTCGTAAGTTGCTGACTAGCTCCCTCTTGCGGTACTTGAAGCGTTACCTTTGGTGATGTCGCTGTTGTTATGTTTTCATGTTTCGTTTGTAATTCACCCAGCCGTTGAAGTCTTGTCGGATCGTGTTCTGCTCCTAAGAATTTGCCAAATCGTTTCCTTAGTTCCTCCACCGTTCCGTTAGTATTTAGTTCGAACTCCGTTAAATAAGCAATTAGTTCGTCCCGTTTTAGGGTATATGCCCACGCCGCCTTTAACATTTTTTTTATCCAAAATTTCTTCTATCTTTTTATTATCTCTTCTTTTTTTTCGAATCGTTACAGAGTTCAGTTTTTTTTTTTTTTTTTTTTTTTTATTTGCTGCACACTTTTCTTCTTTCACTTATTATGTTCTTTTTTTCTCTTTTTTTTTTTTTTGTTCTTTATTTGCCGTCCATTTATTTTTTTTTTTTCCACTTGTTATGTTTCTTATTTTATTTTATTTTCTACGATATCACATTTCGAATTCACATCCATTTGTTTCTATTTTGCTAACTTTTTTTTTTTTTTTTTTTTAGTTTATCGTCGTTTGTTAATAAAAAAAAATATCACGTTTCACTTTAATGTATTTTAAATTCTCTCATTTGTCTGGAACAGTTTATTGCTGTCCCTGCTCGGGCGCCATTGTAACGACACTTTTTCGCTTGATGCTGGGGCAGAACTCAGCGATGCCCAGGGTTCGTTACAAACTATTTGTATTTATGACAAAGAGAGAAACACTCGCGCTTGATTGTTTTTTTTTTATATATTATTTTTTTTTTCTTTCTTTATTGTTTTCTTCCTTTGGTTTTCTTAAACGTTATAATTTTATTTACACGAGATCACGGGACGATACAGAATACGATACGTACTAACACACACACACTCGTCAGCCGGATGTGTAGATGACCGACACGGTTTTACCTCTTCTTCTCTTAACTAAGTGTTAAAGGGAGAGAGACGATATGCCTCATCTGACTTGCCAGCAGATAAATCGGGGAGCGTAAGGGCGGTTCACGAGGGTATCTGCGGACCCGCTCTACGAAGAGAAATTATCTGAAGACTCCTCCAGAGTTCTCTTACGAAATGAGAGCGCGACGGTAGAAATTGAGTACTAACCCAGTTCTGTGAAGAGAAATTATCTGAAGACTCCTCCAGAGTTCTCTTACGAAATGAGAGCGCGACGGTAGAAATTGAGTACTAACCCAGTTCTGTGAAGAGAAATTATCTGAAGACTCCTCCAGAGTTCTCTTACGAAATGAGAGCGCGACGGTAGAAATTGAGTACTAACCCAGTTCTGTGAAGAGAAATTATCTGAAAATACAATTGATTTAACTGTGGAATGCTTAATCCCGTAGCAGTTAAATGATCCTACCTTGTGGCCGGCTACTGACGAACTGCCTGAAATGAACAACAGTGCTGCCTTATATAGTGGTTGACCGCACACACAATCATTCACATACACACAATCTACATTTGACAACTACACAGTTACACTAGTTGGTACTTATTTCAGTGTTGTTCTAAAGGTAGTGTTTTTCTTGACTTGTACTTATTCTACTGACCGCTAGAGGTTTTAATACTTATAATGACGGCCGTTACATTCAAATTCATTTTACTTTTAATTCATTACAAACAAAACACAAAATAAAATAAAGAAAATAGATGTGCGTAAAGTGATAAACACAAACAAAATATACTTCATTAATAAGAAAAATATAAATAACGTATGTTGGCAAAAATTGGTGAGCGAATTTTTGGCGTTACACTATAAAAAAAAAACTACTGAACATTTTCTCAAATTTCTTTTTTTATTTGAAAGTACAATCCTTCCGGTTAATAATGGAAAATAATTTCATTCAATTGGCTGCCTCGGCTGGCCATGCAGTAGCCTACACGATCTGTCCAATTTTTAAGCACATTATCGATTGTGTGCAGCTGTATTTCACCAATGGCTTCACGAATATTGTCCTTTAAAGCGTCAATTGTCTCTGGCTTGTTGGAGTAACACTTATCTTTGACGGCACCCCACAAATAATAGTCCAACGGTGTCAAATCGCAGCTCCGAGGTGGCCAAACGACATCAGCTCTGCGGCTGATAATGCGATCTTCAAAAACAGTGCGCAAAACTTCGAGTGTAGCTTCGGCTGTGTGGCACGTAGCGCAGTCCTGTTGAAACCAAATGTTGCCAATATCATCCTCTTCAATTTTTGTGAACAAAATTCGTTCAACATGGCCCGATAACGATCGCCATTGCCACATTCTGCAACATTACCATGATTTTTAAAGTAATGTCGCAATATTTCCCAGCGTTGTTCAAACGTATACACAACCATATTCGTTCAGCGGAAGGATACAAATAATTATCTGTCAAATCAGACATGAGCTAAGTGTTACCATTCACGAAATAAGCACTAGTTGAAAAAAAAAATTAGATGTTGGACCCTTTATATATTCCCACGGCTTGATCATAAACTAGCTATTCATTGGAATTCGAGCATGATGGGGCTAAAATTGTCGATATGCATTGACATTAGCTGAATAACTTAAATAGCGTTATCCTTAAAACACCATTACCGAAATAACTGAAAACCCGTTATTCCTAATATAACGATACCGAAATAAACAAAAATAGTGTTACCGCAAAAGTACCGATACCGAAATAAGTGAAATACCGTTAACGCTAAAAAACTGTTACCGAAATTACTGAAATATCTTTACCCCTAAAATACCGTTACCGAAATAAACGAAAATAGCGTTACCCTTACCGATACGCGCATCGAATCGGTTACCAGCCATAATTTGTAGTAATATTTACAACAATTTGTTCAGTTAGATTTTCATTTAAATAGTTTTTTTTTTTTTAGTAATTTATTCAAATTTATAATAAAGCGGAAAAGCATAAAATTACAGTATAAAAGAATAATATTTAGGAAAAAAAAAAACTTAAAAACAATGTGAACATGTCTTTACAAAGATAAATTTACAATTTAAGTAAAAAATGTGTTTTCTTAATATATACGAGGTTTTATTCTCGCGCTTTCAACATACAACATCAATCTCCATAAGGCAGACAATAAAAAACGTTTTACAAAATTTCCGTGATTTATGTTGTGAATGAACAAATTAATCTTTAAATTAAATTTTGAATATACAATTTTGAGATTTTTTTTTTTATTTTTTTCCAATTGTAAATATTTGGCTTGAGTCTTGTTTCTTGATTCAAATTACAAACGGCCGGGAAAATATTTTAATAAACGTTTTCTAAAGTTTTGTAACTGTAAAAGAAAATTTTAATGTTTTTTATAAAATTTGTTGGTTAGTTTAATTAAAAAATGTTTCTTGCTATTGAAATAGTGTATCGTATTTGGTATTGTTTGGAAATAATTTTATAATTTTTGCAATCATGTATTCATAATTAAAATTACGTTTCATGAGACTTTTTTGTCCCCAGGGCAATAAGATTTTTTTTTTAAATTAAAGTAAAGATAATTAGAGTCTACACTGATAGAATTATCATTCGTGATTTTAATAAAACAATTTCAAAGAATTTTTTTGGTAGATTCAATAAAGAATTTCATTATATCCAAGAATTTTTTTTTAATATTGAGAAATTTTTCATAAAACTTCATAGTTTCATAATACTTCCTTGTATAATAATAAATATGCACATATAAAACAGTAAAACCAAACAAATTTTATAATTGTTATACGTCGGGCCTCAATTATCCGTGATGGTCGGGACCAGAAGCATTACGGATAATCGATTTTCACGGTTAATCGAATAACAATTTTGATTATACAGTTTTTTTTTTAAATATTTTTATTATTTAACAAGTGAACATTGGTGTTCATACATATTTACATTAAAAAAAATGAAATCAAGAAGTTTATGTACATTTTTAAATTAAATAAGTACCCAGCCAGAAATTGCCAATGGTCTGAAAAATCAAGCACTGGCAGAGCACTGTTTGCCAATGGTCCAACAAATAAAGTGCTGGCAAGGCACTGATTTACAACGCTCTGCCAATGTTAGTAAAAAGTGCTTTGCCAGTGCTTAATTAACAAAATTTACAACATTAAAAATAATAAAAGCACTGGCACAGCTCTGGCTTAGAACGATCTGCCAACGTTCGTAAAAAGTGATTTGCCAGTACTTGATTTACAAAATTTACAACTGTAAAAATAAAAAAGCACTGGCGCAGTACTGACTTAGAACGCTTTGCCAACATTGCCAAAAAGTGCATTGCCAGTACTTATTTACAATATTTACAACCGTCAACTTAATAAAAACAGTGGCACAGCCCTTGTTCACAATTAGAGTGGAAAAGTTTAAAACTAAATTGCAATTTATGATTTGAAGTTAAGAATATTAAGGTTTCTTATTATAGTCAGCACAAAGTATAGTTTTTGTACTAAAATTTTTCTTAAGAAATTTATTTTCAAATTTCTTTCTTTAGTGAAATTGTAGTAAAAAATCGTGCTACCTTATCGCAAAAATAATTTGATAAAAAAAATATTCAGTTATTTTGTAATTAACTTAGCTGAAGCAAGCCTATTGTTATTTCTGTTCAAATTACCAAAATCATTCAATAAGAAATAATACAACTCCTTACTTTGGTTTTGGTACTGGCAAAGCGCTTATTGCCAGAGCTTTGCCAACGTTTTAAAAAAGAAACGGCCAAGCCCTGGCCGGTGTTATCATTTTGGGGTTAGCAAAGCACTTATTATATTATTAAAAATGCACTTTATTGGTTGTCCTACCAATGTTTTGCCAACGTTTTAAAATTATGGTTTTGGTACTGGCAAAGCGCTCATTGCCAGTGCTTTGCCAACGTTTTAAAAAAGGAACGGCCAAGACCTGCCCGGTGTTATCATTTTGGGGTTGGCAAAGCACTTTAATCTTCAGATATCCAACGCTCTGCCAACGCTCATACCACCGTTGAAAGCACTGGGCCAATGCTTTGCCGTTCGTATTTTTCTGGCTGGGTATGTATACATTAAATTTTCTACTGAAAACATGAGGCAAAAAAGGACATTAAGCAAACAAAGAACACAATTTCTTCAAAAAAAGTCGTTTAATGTTGTTTGTCTAATATTTTTCAACTTATAATTTTATTTTATAAGTTTTTCTTGTATGCGATAAACTTGTATTATATCCTGCTCTGTAATTCCGGAACAACCAGAGCTATCCAGGAAATTCAGCAATGTGCTAGATGCCTCTATCGCTTCTTTAAAAGTGGTTTCTGAAACAATTACATCGTCTTCATCAGTGTCTTCCACTCCATTGTCTCGCTCAGGTTCATCTGAGTTATTGTTTGCCATGCTTATAATTTCTTCATCTGAAAACATTGCAAACAAAAAACAATAAACTGATCTTTGGTCATCACGGTTAATCGGGGTTACCGGTTAACCGGATCACGGATAATCGAGGCCCGACTTTATTATAATTATATATGGTATCACATAAACTTGAAGAGCTTATTGAAAAACTTGATAACCCACATGTATTGTTTTATTTATTTTCGCTATTTTCTAAACATATATTGATTAATATTTGATAGAAGTCTTGCTTGAACACTTATTACAAGTACCTAGATTATAAACGTCCTGCAAGTCATATTTTTGCATTTTTTCAACCTTTAAAGATCGAAAACAAACTTGCAATAAAATGTGGCTTATAAAGTTTTTACAACAAGCCCTTCAATTCTATATCAATATATCTATTAAAATTAAAAAGAAAAGTTCGATCACTTTTGTATAAAAAAATCTATCACTTTTAAATATAATTATCAGAGAAGACAAAACAAAATTCAATGTATTTAAAGCTAAAGTAAAAACTTAGAAAAGCTACGCCATAAAAATCTAGCCATAAAAATCTACTTAAGATGTGTGTCTTTGTCTTTCACTTTACTCTGTCTACATTTCTGTATGTTTGTTTGCAATTTGACCACACATATAAACATTTAGTTTAAATAAATAAATATTTTATTTTGTCTTTTATTTAATTAATAGACGATTATTTTCACAAGCCGGTGACAACGCAAAATTTAAGTTATTTTAATCCTCAATTTTGTTTTATGTATGAAAAAGAGATAAAAAAAACTTCCATGGTTGATTTTTTTATATGTCTTATTACAGTTGTACTTTTTAGTATCATTTTCCTCTTCTCTACTACATCTTGACATGCCGCGACATCTACTTCATTCTGCATATATCTTTCAATCTGGTTGTCGTCCACACTATTAATGTGCTTATCAGCACAATTTTTTTTTAGCAAAATTAATTAGTAAAACATTAGTATATTAGTAAAGCATTAGTATAAAACAGTTAAGTGCTGAATAAGTGTAACAAAAATTTTAGCTGAAAACACGATTTTAGTAAAAAATTTTGCTAAAAAATAGTATACCTGATTTACAAGACGTTTTACTAACTTTTCTACTAACTTATTTTTTTGGGTGTAACATAGGCCTCAAGTTAAGCTTCAAAATCAAAATCCTTGTTATTTTCTTCTTTCGTAGTGAATGTTGAAGCCAAAATCTGGTGTCCTTCTTATAAGTTGGTACATTTTGGTAAGACGACCTAAAAACCGGAAAAAATGGCTAAAAATAGTCAAAACTCGTTACTTTTGATCGACATTAATGGTTTAAACTACGTGAAAGTAAAAACATTCCGTAAAAGAAAGCTAAGAAGGCAAAAAAAAAAACTGATACAGTCGAATAAAATTTTTTTAAATAGCGCAGACTTAGCTATATCCAACAAAAACTGGAGCCAATCTGACACTTCCAAATGTACTTTCGCACTCAGGGGACTTCCCCCTAATAGTTCGAAAAGGATTCATCGAAGTTCATTTCTTTTTGGGTCAAAAACTATCACAGTATAATCAAACCAAAAACTACAACGTACAACAACAAATGTCTATGTTGCATCAATCGAAAGCTAAGACAGTGAAAAGTTGTTTAAGAAATAATTGAAAAGTCAAATTAAATCACGCCTAATTTTCAAATTCATTGATTTATTTTTTTTTTTATTATTTGGAATGTGAAACTAAATTGTAGCGCTCATTTCCAAAGAAGATAGACCCATTTTTCGAATCAAATTATATCAAATGAGATTGTAAGTCATCTCATGACATAAGGTTATGTATGCTATTTTTCGGATCACCTGATATATGATGTGATATGCAATTATATAAATGACTTTATCGGAACTTTTTTCGTCGGGTATTTAAAGCAATCAAAAAAAAAATTTAGATTTAAATTTCAGCAAAATAAATTAACTAAAGTTTTTTAGTTTTTTTTTAACTTACTAAGCTCTAGCAGAAAATTTCGTTGATTTCAACAAGTCGACTTTCATTTGCATTGAACTAAGTGTCAGCAAAACAGTTTGCTGAATTTACTATTTTTTTTTGCTAAAAATCAGCTCATTGATTTTCAGCAAAATACTTTCGCAGATATTAGCAATTTTTCTGCAAGGATCCTCCCATCAAACATTTTGCTGACTCATCTAACTTTTTTTCTAACTTTACGGACTTTTTTTTGAATGTTAGAGTTCATACAGACAAAAAAAAAACTTATGAATTTTAATAGTGAAAAAATCTGAGAAAAACTAATTTTTCTACAAAAAAACATTGTTCGGAGTTAAATTGTTGAAATAGAGCCATGTTGGCTCCACAGTTTCACATTCATAAAAATATTGTAAAAATAATATAAGTCATATACATATATTAGTTTATTAAATTAGATATAATTGTTGAGATAAACTAGGATCTGTTTGTATCAACTTGTATCTAATAATATCAAATTATATCTAATTCGATACAATTATACTACCCTAACCACAAAAGGTTCGTAGCCCACTATTAAATTTTAGTATTTAATTTTTGAGAATCTGCATTTTCCACAAAAGTTAAGGGATTTTAATAAAAAGACACTTGTTTTAGAGATAATTTTATTATCTTTTGAAAAAAATAAACATAAGGCACTTTTATTCAAAGATTTTAAAATAAAATAACAAAAATTTCATATATCTAAAATTAATTATTGTTTGATTTTGACCATTAAAGGTTCGTACTGTATATTAAATACAAAATTAATACTGAGTAACGTCACCCTTAGCTTCAATCACGTCATGGATTCTCCGGTTTATAGAATTAATAAAAGTTTGACACTCATCAGGGGTTATGGATTCCCAAATTTCGTGAATTTTCGCTTTCAAACCGGCGATCGTTGTTTGCGGTTCGTTTCTTAACCGTTTTTCATTATCGCTCATACAGATTCTATTGGATTTAGATCTGGACTGGATGATGGCCAGTCCAGGACACTTATATTATTTTCTGCGAACCATCTTTGCGCCTTATGAGCTGGCGCTCCATCTTGTTGAAAGGTGTATTCCCCGAATGATGTTATGATGGGTACTGAAGCCATTAAGTGTTCTTCAAGTATTTCTATGTAGCAGACTGCGTTAACTGTGTTTTCTATAAAACACATCTGTCCAACCCCTTTGGCAGACATGCAACCCCAAATCATCCCACTCGCTGGGAATTTGACAGTGCGCCTTAGGCAATCTCTATGAAATGAATCTTGTCTCGCTCAAATGACTTTTGTAGAAGTGTCACCCAAACACAGCTCAAACCGGGATTCATCACTAAAAATTATTGCGTCCCACTCTCTTTGGGTCCATTTTTGTCGCTCTTTTGCCCACTGTAAGCGTCTTCGTTTTTGTACTTTGGTTAGAAAAGGTTTTGCTTTTGGCTACAAAAAAATTTTATTTTTGATTCAAAAGTGTAGTTTTTAATGAAAATGAAAATTATTCAAGTTCTAGGCCATACTCTATATTTCTTCATTAGGATATTGTCCTAACAAATAATCTATAGAGTTTTTGTTTTCAAATTTATTATTTGACCCTTTCAGGAATGTGTTGATAGATCTATTTCGGGAATTTTCTAGGTTCCCATCATCAGAACACGTTTTGAAAGCGGGTAACAATACCATGCCAAACATCAAACATACATATGAACTAGTTTACTCACTACATGAGAACTAATATTATACATATGAGTTTGAAGTTAAAGATTATAACCATTGATCAAAAAATAAATTGAAAACTAGTTTTTATACGAAATAAAAAGCGTAATTAAGTTTTTTTAATTGACTAAGAAAGATTTTACAGCACGTTTTTAAACAAAAATAACGAAACTTTATTAATAGTACGAACCTTTTATGGTCAATTTTAAAACTTCCCATTTTAAGGGATATTTAAAAAATCATTGCTGTATAATGGGAAAAAAATCACAAATGTAAATTTAAGTATTGCATTTTTGGTAATAGTAGTAGATTATATTTAAAAAAGCAAATTATATAAAAACGTTAATATTTGAATTTTCTCAGAATATTGAAAATTTGATATTAAAACTTTTAAAGGGGGTACGAGCCTTTTGTGGTTAGGGTAGTATACATATAATACATAAAAATTTGTATGGGGACAAAATTCGGATGAAATTATATCTAATATACATCAAATTGTACAAAACTGACATAAAACTAATTCGATACAATCGTATCGTATAATTTGATACATTTTGATGTATTTTATATACAATTATACGTTCTCATTTTTCGGATCAAATTTGAGCTGATCGCATATCTAATTTATATATAATTTAATGATGCTCCACATCATTTTTTTTTACTTGGTTAATAAAAGTTTTCATAAGATATAGCGGTAAAAGTTAAAAATATCACATAATATTAGAATCGTCCCTATTGGTTTTTTCAACCAAATGTTGATCAATGTTTATTTTTTGGCAATTCTATTAACTTCAATGAAAAGAATCGTGTAAAATTATTTTTTTAACGGAAGACTACTATTTTTTACACAATCTAACGGAAATGAATAAATTTATAACGCTCGTAATTAAAAAAACTAATTATTTTTTTTTTAAGTATTTTTATTTATAATTGAGTATAGACTATAATTTATTTACTTACGTTTTGTAGAAAGCCAACGGACTTCTAAAGGGTCCGCCATCTAACGTTTTTTTTTTTCAACTAGTGCTTATTTCGTGAATGGTAACACTTAGCTCATGTCTGATTTGACAGATAATTAGTTTTATCCTTCCGCTAAACGAATATGGTCCGTATGTTCGTTATCTTGTGAAAAAAGTGAAAGAAACTGGCATCCTCATCGATAAACCAAAGCGTGAAAAGCCAAAAACAGTGCGTACACCCGAGAATATTGCTGCTGTGGCAGAAAGTGTGCGTGAAGCGCCATCAACATCAATTCACCATCGTTCTCAACAATTGAACATTTCGGAGACATCATTGAGACGAATGTTGCATAAAGACCTTGGTATGACGCCATACAAAGTCCAATTGGTTCAGGAGTTCAAAAAAAAAAGTTATTTGGCGGACCCTTTATCTTCTATTTCACGTATTTTATGCTGGCTAACTCCAATCATGCTTTGAACAACATTCATGTAAATTTTTTTACACTGCTTTTAAGTTTTTTCTTCAGTGCATTTGACTTCCCAGTCATTTTTATACATTTTATGCCATAAAAGACTCCAAAAGTCCTTAATTGGACGTGCTTTCGGGACGTTTGGAGGATTTGCATATTTCGGAAGAAAAGGCATGTTTCTTGCGTTAAGCCATTCTAACGTCTTTTTGGCATAATGTCAGCTGCTAAATCTGGCCAATATAATATGTCGTCTTTAAAGTTTCTATCTCTGATAAATTTTACCAATTTTACTACACATTTTACTACGCATTTACTAATTTACATTTACCAATTTTATTACATATTTACTAATGTAAACATCTTTTGTATGCTGTACCCCGTTTCTGTAACTTCCGGATCGAAAAAAATTTCGCAAAAAACATACAAAATACAACCTTGCTCTGCTTTACATAGGATGAGTCACAGATAATTAAATATTAAGTCAATCAGAAAAGCGAATGCAACGATGCATGCAGGTTAATTCTCTTTCTAATAACGTATTTAACAAAACTACACTAGTCCACCACAGTTTTAATAGTTACAAGATCTGAAAGATTTAGCACTAAAAATGTAGTCAACATTATAATCTCTTAACTCACCCTGTATAGAAAGCAGGGTGATCATGAATTTCTCGATGCAAAAACTTCTCGCATTAGATACAGAAACTGGGTGCTGGATGTAAAGATGTGATATATCTTTTGCCGAACTTCGCTTTGTCCGAATACCGTTCCTTGTCGGGAGTTTTTTTTTTTAAAGTCGTTGGAATAAAATTCAGAATAAATACTTCCGTTGTTACAAGCAAAAGAAAAGTATTTTTCATAATCCGAAATTTTTTGAAAATTTTTTTTCTTGAAGTTTTTTATCAGTTGTCTGCATTTTGTTAGTATTTCTTCCAATTATTTTTTTTTTTTACTATATTGGGACACTGTCTTCCTCTGGTACACTCACAGATATAAATCTGTAAAAACAGCAGAAAAAGCTGCTAAAAATTTGTTAAAAATGGACCTTGCTGAAAAAACCTGCTAAATTTAGCAGATTATTTTTTGCTAAATATTAATCAAATAAAAACAGCAAAAATACATCTTTTAACTTTACAAAATTTTAGTTATATTCGATGTGAATTTTATGGGGTTTTCTTTTCTGACAAAAAATGTAGCATTTTTGCACTTAACGAGGGATATTTTGTTATTTTCCAAAAAAAAGAGTAACTTTGTGAAAGGGTACCGCGTTCTTTTCTAATATTGTTACATATTCGGGGCCTTTTTTGCCCCGAAAAAAATCACTGGGTGAGATATTGCCAGTGTTGCCACTTCATGTGTAATTACACATATCATGTGTAATTTTTCGATTCATGTGTAGCCCATGTGTAATTGGCTGCATGTGTAATTCATGTGTAATTTAAAATTTTTACGTTTTTGAGCACTTTTTTTATATTACTTTGTTGTTTAAAACAGTTTCCAACACTTGGTTTAAAAAAAGTATGTACGTCTCTTTCTATTACAAAACATTTTTCATTTTAACGAATAAAAATTCTTTTGCACACTTGTTTGCATTACAAAAGAAGAATAAAGAAGAATAACGGACTGGTGTTCATAAAATATTATCCCCGCCATTACAATTATGTGTTAATCGTGTTTTAGAGCAATATGAGTCTTTAAGAAGTTTTTTAAGACTAGAAGTTTTTGAAGATCCCTCCAAGACTACTGAATCGATGTTGCAGGCATTAGATGATGAAAAAACCAAAATTTATTTCGAATTTTTATCGTATGCCTTAGAAATTTTAACTTCATTTAATATTCTTTTTCAATCAGAAAAGCCAGTATTGCATAAAATGAAATCCGAAATAAAGCAAATAATGCAAACTTTTTATTCAAATTACATAAAATGGATGTTTTAAAGTCCCAATCCTTATGGGAAATCAACCATTCAGATAAAAATATATATATAAACGTTAATGATATATACATTGGTGTTGGTGCTCATGAATCTTTGACGACATGCTCCAATTATGAAAAAACAATTATACTTCAAGATTGTCGGGAGTTTTATATAGAGACAATTCGGCAAATAAAAACAAGATTTGATTTTAGTAATGATATTTATACCATTGTGGATATAGTTGATCCAAAAATTGCACAATCTTTTCAACATCAATCATTGTATTTGTTTAAAAAAAGATTTCCTTCCTTTAATATTAATTTGCAACAACTTGATAATGAATGACGACAGCATGCACTTTTAGATTTTAACAAATTTGAACTTTATAGTAATATGGATCCGGAAGAATATTGAAAAAAGGATTTTAAATTAACAAATTCCTTGGGAGAAAGATTATTTTCTACTATGCAAATAGTTATTAACTATATTCTTATTTTACCCTTTTCAAACGCTGCAGCAGAACGAATATTTAGCAATTTATACAATTGTACTCGTAAAACAGATTTAAGAAATAAACTGTCATCTGATACCATTTCATCGATTTTATTTACGAAAGAAGGAATTCATAGAAATGGTGGGCCAAATTTTGAGCCTACTCAAAACATAATGAACAAAAATTGGAAACTTTAAATATCTCGAAAACGGAATTTAATTTCAATATAAATTTAATCTCAATATTTAATTTCTTTATTTTTAAGTTTAAATTACTTTATAAAATGGTATAGGAAATAAAAAAAATCGTTAAGTTTTTTAAAAATTAAACAAAAAAAGTAATTTTTTTTTGAAAATTCAAACAAAAAAACGTTATTTTGTTTCAAAAAGAAAGCATGTGTAATTTGTGATTTCATGTGTAATTTTGACACGATCCATGTGTAATTTGCGATTTTGTTGGTGGCAACACTGGATATTGCCCTAAAAAACAGCTAATATTTTACGCTTTTGTTTTGTTTTAAAAAAGCAAAAAAAATATTGTTTGTCCTTTTATAACATTCGTTAAAAAAAAAAAATTTAAATGGAAGCATCTATGGCATTTTTTTGTGCTACAAAGGTTTTTGAGGATTTAATGGATTCATCTTCATCATCTGATAATGAAATTTCATCTGTTTTAGTGGAACGAAATAATCGACCGCGAGTCAAAAACTTTGTGAAAAACGTAATCAATTTCTGTGAAAGGCGTGGTAGAGAAAAATGAGTGTATTTTCTAAAAGTCATAACTGCATTGTAAATTTTAAATTTTTCTGAATCAGACTGCGCAGTTTCTGGTATTGAATCTTCGTCAGTGACCCTATTTTTTCTATTTCTATTTTATTAGCATTTTTCTCTTCTTCTTTTTTTCATTTGTTTCCCTTAAACAGCTGTTCAAAAAAACAGTGTGGCATATTTGTGTTTTATTCTGGGCATAAAAACAAAACGCATTTTTTCGGGGGTTACGGCAAAATTTAAAAAAAATAACATTTTAAAAATGCGACATTTTTTTTTATCAGGAAAGAAAACACCATTAGTAAATTGAAAATAGCATTTTATTCTGTAAAATTAGCAAAAACTTTTACTAAATATTTGTAGACTCAAAAAAGCATACAAAAACTGTAATATTAACAAAATGTTTGCTATATTTAGCACAAATTTAGTAGAATACAAATAACAGTTTCTTTTGCTAAAATCAACAGAAATTTTTGTTAAAAATTTTTAGATTGCTGATTTCAAAAGGGCAGATTAAAAATAAAAACTAAAAAAATTTTTAAAAATTTCACATTTTATAATGATTTTTTTGTCTACGAATATTTAGTAAATGTTTTTGCTGATTTTAACAGATTATTTTGTTACGTCCAATTAACAAAAATTTAGCTCAAATATAACAAAATATTTGTAAATTCAACAGATTTATTAATGCTATTCTTATATTACTAATATTTAGTATAAAAATCAGCTAATTTTAGCAAATTTTTCTGCAAGATCATTTTGTAACTAATTTTTAGTAGCTGTTTTTTTTTTGCTATTTTTACAGATTTATTTCTATGCGTACAGTATGTCACATTCATTTGGAGTAAGTTTTCGTGAATTGTTTCCTTGGAAACGCAAAATTTTCTGGCCAACTTACGATTTGATGCCCCAATTTAATTAAACGCCTTTTTTTCAATTTAACAATCTCTCAGCTCCGGTCAATTTTTTTGGACGTCCTTTCTTTTTTATCGCGTTTGAAGTCACTCCACTAGCAAAACATTTGAATATGGAATATATTGTGCTACGTTGTACTTGTTCCATAAGGAAATGATGTAACACTTCGGTTTTTGGAATACCGTCCAAGCATGTCATAGAGATTTTTTTTTAAACTGTTTTGTTCAACCACTTACATTTCGAATTTTTTCGCTTTTGAATATTTACAATAACACTGTGGAATTCTGGTTATCAAAAGTTAGGTCGATTCTGGGAGTGAGGGGTGAAAATAGAGGCTAAATTAGAAGACCCGTATCGCGGCGTTTGTTTATGTTAGTTCAAATTGTTTTTTAATCGACCTTCGAACTTTGCAGTCAAATGCCGATTTTCAGCATATTGTTTATATGGTTTTTTTTTGGCTATAACTCGTCGACTAATTGATATTTTTTCAATCTGTAAAAGCCAAATTATTGCTAGAGACCTGTCCAAAAATTAAAATTTTTAAAAAATTTAAAAAGACTTAGTTTTGTGGAAAATATTTTCAAAAAGCATGAAAAAAAATTGTTTTCCAACATTTTGCTTCATAAGCACCACAAAAATTTTCTAAATCAATTTTTTAAAAAATTTTAATTGTTTAATTGAATTTGTTCCACAGTGTAATGCTTATAATTTATAATATAAGATTATATTGACATGCATTTTGAAAAAAAAAAACATGCCTACTTAGCAGTAATTTTTATATGAATTTTGTCCATTTACTTAGTTGGCATAGGTTATACAAACAAAGATTTTATTAAACTATACAAGCAATCGTTCCTATTATTTTTTCCAACACTCTATGTAAAGGGTCCGCCAAATAACTTTTTTTTTGAATATGCTATAAAAAAAAACTACTGCATATTTTCTCAAATTTCTTTTTTTATTTGAAAGTACAATCCTTCCGGTTAATAATGGAAAATAATTTCATTCAATTGGCTGCCTCGGCTGGCCATGCAGTAGCCTACACGATCGGTCCAATTTTTAAGCACATTATCGATTGTGTGCAGCTGTATTTCACCAATGGCTTCACGAATATTGTCCTTTAAAGCGTCAATTGTCTCTGGCTTGTTGGCGTAACACTTATCTTTGACGGCAACCCACAAATAATAGTCCAACGGTGTCAAATCGCAGCTCCGAGGTGGCCAAACGACATCAGCTCTACGGCTGATAACGCGATCTTCAAAAACAGGGCGCAAAACATCGAGTGTAGCTTCGGCTGTGTGGCACGTAGCGCCGTCCTGTTGAAACCAAATGTTGCCAATATCCTCCTCTTCAGTTTTTGTGAACAAAAATTCGTTCAACATGGCCCGATAACGATCGCCATTGACTGTAACGGTCACTCCTTGCTCATTACCATGATTTTCAAAGTAATGTCGCAATATTTCCCAGCGCTGTTCAAGCGTATACACAACCATAATCGTTCAGCGGAAGGATAAAACTAATTATCTGTCAAATCAGACATGAGCTAAGTGTTACCATTCACGAAATAAGCACTAGTAGCAAAAAAAAAAAACGTTAGATGGCGGACCCTTTATAAATGGGAAATAAAAAATTCTAAAATCTTACCCCAATAATAAATGTTTTTCTCAACACCCCAGTATACAATCCACACCAAAGTGTTTTTTTCTGTTGCGGTGATTTTTTTTTTTTGTTTTTTTTATTAATAAAAATTAAAATGTAATAACAATTTTAGTATGAAATAGCTAAAAAAAAAACATGTTTTTATTTTTTGTTCTTCATGAAGTTGAAGGTTATGCTTGTTTTTTTTTTTTTTTTTTTGTTGGTTGCCCTTCTAAAATTGTGTTCAATAAATAAAATTGCTTTTTTTCAGTTCTTTTTTTAGAAGCTTTTTTTTTTTATTTATATAGTTTTTCATTTAAATATGTCATTCATTATTCTTAAAATGACTTTGCTATTCTTAAGTAGCATTCATTATATTAAAAATGTTTTGGTTTTTTTTTTAATATTTAATAAAAATTAATTATTTTTTAGTATTTTAATTCATAAATTAAGCTTTCAATTTGATTTTTGTTTGTTTGTTTTTATAATAGAGTTTTTCTTTCTGTTTCTATTTTAAGTAATAAATTCAAGATTGACATACAAAAAAAAAAAAAAAATATATAGTTTTACTTTTTATATAATTTTATAATCATTAAATTGATTTGGTTTGTTTTGTTTTTAATATGAATTTTTTTAAAAAAAAAAAAAAAAAGTTTTAATAACATTAACTTTTTTTGTATGTGAGTTTTTTTTTCTTATTCTTTCGTTCCAACAAATAGTACATTCAACGTTTTTTTTTTGTCGTTTTTTTTCAAATTATTTTTTTTTTTTAATAACTATACCATTAATTATAATGCGTATGTTGCAAAGTTATTTTGTAGGTATGTTTAACAATTTAAATATTAAATTTAAAATATTGTTTTTTGTTTTATTTGTATTTTTAACACTTTTTTGTTTTCAGTTTTCAGTTTTCAGTTTTCTGTTTTTTTTTTTTTCTTTTTGCTTAAACGTATAAATTTGAATATATTTGAATATTTATTTAGTATCATCGCTTATATAACATGTATGTATGTTTTATATCTCTGGCTTTTTTTGGTTCATCGGTGCTTAGATAGTGAGAGTTTTAGCTAGTCTTTCTGCCTAATTTATTAAGCAAGAGCTGAAACTAGTTTAAATCCTTTTAAAGCTCTGTTACACTTAAAACTGTAAATACAATTAAGTGAAAATTTCAATTAGCGAGATTTTGTCAAGTGTTGACATTTTGTTTTATATACTATTTTTAAATATTTTATTTTTATTTTTTTTTTTTCATTGCTGTTGTTTGCAAGCAAAAGTGAAAAAAGTTGTTCGAAAATGTTGAATTAAAATGAATACAATCAAAATGTATTACAAAATTTCAAAAATTTAACACTGTTGGTATGAAATGAAAAATACGTTTTTTGATTACCAAAAACATGTATTTACAGATATGCACAAAAAATTAAGATTTTTTTTTTTATATGAATGATAGGCAAATGTTTAAAATAAAAATAATAATTCCGCTAATTCGGGTAGATTCGCAGGCAGAAAAATACAATCGGCACAGTGTTGGCAAAGCGTTGTTGAAGGTCGGAATTAACAATTGTGGGATTAACAATCTGAACAATATTGTCCTGTTACCCGATTGATAACAGTGGCCAACCGTTGGTTTGAGCAAACTTGCCACCGTTGGCATAGCTTTGGTACACAGAAAAAACTAAAAACGGGTTTCAATTAAAAATTTTATTGAATCAATTAATATATTAATTGATTTTGCACCTACCACTGAAATGATAGTATTAACTAAAAAAATTTGCAGACAGTTTATTAAAACTCTTTCAATTAAAATAATAATAATATCAATTAAAAGAGTTATTGTTTTTCTTTATAACCTCAATTAAAAAGTTTAGTTAAATTGATTAAAACTTTAATTGAAACTTGAGAAGAAAACAATGGTAGTTTTAATTGAAAATTCGTATTTTTTTATTTTTGTTATATGCCCCCATTAAATAAAAAAAGAAATGTAAATTAAATCGACATTTTATTTATAATAAAATTAAAGCTTTATAATACAAAAATGTATTATAAGAAAACAAATAAAAGTACAGACAAAATTTTTGTTTTGCTTGTCTTGTCTTGAACTTTTTCTTGTAGTTGAATTGCTTTCTTACAAAAATCACACACAACTTTAAAATGATAGTTTAATGACACTTATACTTATTGAAAATTTAAATATTTGCAAAAATAATAGTTTAATTGTCCTTTTTCGATAAGGTTTATTTAAATCCACATGTGCACTTTTATTGCCACAGATAAAACACGAAATTAAATTAAGTTTTCGTGCGTACACGAATATCTCAACAAAAAGAGTGTTGCAAACTCTAGTGAAATAACTACGATTTTGCGTGTATTTGAAATCGGTAAACTATTCAACTTTTTAAAAGTTAATCATTTGCGATTTTTTTTTCTTTTTATTTACAAATTAAATAATATATTGATATAATTAAACCTTTGTTTGATTATTTAATCTAAATAAAATAAAAAAAAATAGTTTGCCAAATTTTTAAAAATTTTGTTTACATGTTGTCAACACTGTATGGATATATTAGAAAATTCAATAAATTTTTTAATTGAATCAATTAAAAAAATTGTTTAAATTGCCATTGATATTCAAACAATCGATTAATTAGATATTTTTGGCCCATAATTTTTTCTGTGTAATTCAAAAAATTTGGTGCTTTTGAAATGGCTTAGAAAAAAAATTAATTTTGAGAAATATGTATGAATAAACACATTTCAAAAATATAATAAAATTAAATGCTTGTAACTGGTTGTCATATTGGTAAAAACAATATTGCACACAGAGAAAAATTTTGTCAATTGCCAACTGAAATTCGGTTACTACGACTAAAATTCGATTATTACGAGAAAAATCAGTTTCTACAACTAAATATTGGTTTTCACAAAAAAGTTCAGTTAGTACAATTGAATTTTAGTTGTAACACCTAAAATATTCAGAAACTAAATTTCAATTTGGTTGTACTAATCGATTTTCTTGGTTGTTACCACCAAAATACACTTTTCAATTCGGTTGGCACTTTATTTCTCTGTGTGTGGCAAAGAATTTTGCTGGAGGTACTGGCAAAACACATGATTTGCAATCAAAATAGTGTGTTCCTAGAACGATATTAGTTGTACCTTTAGTGATTTTAAACACGGTGGATTTTACAAAAATAACGGTGGTTGGCCAGTACTACTTTTTTTTGTACGGTTGGCTATTTCTACCTGGGTACTTTTATTTTACTTGAATTGAAGTGTGGTTCGTGGAATTAAGCGAATTAAAAATAATGCAAAAGCATTAAAAAAAAAATGAAATTTATACTGACAACATTTTTTGAGTGTAACAAAAGATAAGTAAGCATTTTATCCTGGATTTGATGAGTTTACTTTAACTTACTAGTAAAATTTCATAAATGTATACACTTAAAAAAGTCTGGCAGAAGAATCTACAAAACTTGCAGTTAAAGTTAAAACAAATGTACACTCAGGGAAAAAGCTTCATCAACTAATAACTGCAGTAAAAAAAAATTTCTAACAATGTCGTAAAAATAACTGACAATAATTTGCTACAAAATTTTTTTTGATTTTCGTCCAACACTTCATAAATATGGTGAAGTTGTGTCATAAAAGAGCAAATTCATGATAGAATTCTTCATATTTATGAAATGCTTCATAAATATGATAATGAAGTTTCATCACTTTTTATGAAGTTCTTAATAAATATTATAAAACATTTCATAAATAGGATGATCATGCTTCATAAGCTTTTATGAAATGTAACAAACATCAATTTAAGTTAAAAAATTTCATTTGAAATTAAAAAATATAATTTTCTATTTAAAAAACATCAATTAAAATTACGAAATTTAATATTATAGGTTGTAATTCTATTTAAAATTAAGACAACTCAAATAATATTTAATTGATGTTTCAGAA
The DNA here is from genome assembly GCA_021234595.1 of Delia radicum. NCBI lineage: Eukaryota > Metazoa > Arthropoda > Insecta > Diptera > Anthomyiidae > Delia > Delia radicum. Next base: position 21,873,158 of record CM037853.1, on the reverse strand, counting down.
TTTTAAATAATTTCCAAACGGCACTCCATTTTGAGTTTTTAAAGAATGGAATTGCAAATGATATTTTCTATATTTCAAATCAAAAATAAAAATTTTAATTTGTGATTCCTAAATTTCACCATTTTTCTTTAAAAATGAAAAATTCATTTTCACAAAGTTTATGAAACTTTTTTATGATATGATGAAGGTCTATGAAACATTTGTCACAAATTTTCATGAAACTCTTCATCATATTTATAACAACTTTATAAATATGATGAATAATTGATGACAAACGATTTATGAAACAATTTCATCAATATGCTGCAACTTTTTTCCCTGAGTGTAGTTAAAAAAGGCGACAAAGGTAATTACCAGGGCAATCAGAAAATTTATGTAAAAAATCGATTTTATGATTAAAAAAATATGCTTCTAAACACAATTTTTTTTTTTAAATCCATAATTTAAAGCTTATTTTTTGGTACAGTTTGACTATCTTTTGTGAAATTTATTTCAATTGCTAAAAACGAATATTAAAGGTTAACCCTCAAACCGGCCTAAGCTCTATTCCAATTAAATGTATACCACTTGTTCGGCGAGAAAAATATACAATCGCCCATGTGCTTAAAAACGAAACCGCATAAAGTAAAACGAGTCTGCACAATTTTGTGTTCTTTATTCCAATATCACATTTTTTTCTCGTTTTTAAATCGAGCAGTTGTACGTTGTCGAAAGTAAATAGAATGTGGTTTTTTTCTTTCAAAACGTTTGTTGAATAATAAAAACAAGACTTGGTATTAAAAATTTTGAAAGTTTTTTATTTATTTCAAGTCAAATTGTAATCTTTTAATAGCTTTTTTAATTTAAAATAAGACTTTTAAAAATCTCTTCAAATTACATGTATTTTTTTTAATATTTTTTTTTTGTGTTTGATTAAATACAACAAATGATTAAAATTATGTTTTTAAGCTATTGGCATTTAAGATTTTTTTTCGAACAAAATTTCGAATATACCAAAACGAGCGATTTTAAGAACATTTATATAAAGCGTGTTCAAAATATGTTATGTTTTGAAAACCACTCGACAGATAGCCCATACACGAATATGTTCTTCTACCAAAATTTTGTTTGTTGTCCATTTTGAGCGATATGGGCCAAATAGGTTTAGAGCGAATCTCAAAAACTAATCTATAAAAATGTATTACTTTAGGCATAAATTATTCCTCTTACCAAGATATAACTTCAGTCCAAAAATTACACTTTTTGTACATTTACTTAAAAAGTTATGGCGATTTTTGTTTTTCGAAAAACGCGAAATTGAGCTAAAACGCACCTAAACTTCAACATATATTGATTAAACTTAAAGGCTTTGTTAATACTGTCTAATATAATCTTTCTGTCAAATTTCATACAAATCCGTCCACAAATGTTCAAGTTTTGCGCCCCGGTAGGCTAGTTGGTAGCGTGCTGGCTTATCAGTGCGGGAGTCGTGGGTTCGATTCCCACCAGAGGCACTGGTCTGTTTTCGCTACAACGCGCCGAAGGCCATAGTAGCTAGTGCTCGGTTAGGATAATAGTATATAATTTGTAATTATATAATTATTAATTATTAAAAAAAAAAAAAAAATAAATTTTCAAGTTAAGGTGATATCCTTTACAGGTATCCTGTATGTTCTTGAACCAAAGTTAGAGCTTGTTTTAAAAGCTTTAGCTTTAATCTTACTTTGTGTTTAGTATCAACGATTTCTAGTCAACATAAATATGTTTTCAAGATTTTTGAAAATTGTGTTCTTTTAAAAATATTTATTTTTTGAAATTTTACGAAATTTTAACTTAAACGTCTTTGGTGTTTCCAAGCTACACAAAAAATTGCTTAACAAAATATTTTGTAAATTAAATTTTCTATCGAAATAGCTGAACTTCTTATTATAAAAGCCTCATTTGGTGCACTTACGTCCAATTTAAAATATCCCGCCTGCAGGCAGACTTTCCGGTTAGAGGGTTAATTATACCGAAATCGGTATAGTCTAAAAACTGCACATATAAGTTTGATAAATATTTTCAATTTTCAAAATCGGTGTTGCACACGCCAGTAAACAAAAAATTAAATTAAAATATAAATTTCTTGGTATTTATTTAATTTAAAAATATTATTTTTCAAAAACGAAAAATAAAAAATAAACGAAAACTGTGCAAAACATGCAGACATATGCTTTAACAAATCGATGCCAGAATTCGTCAATTGTTCTGAAACGGATAAATTTCTCATCCATTTTTCAATACGACTCACATTAAAAAACATGTTACCGCATACTTCTGGTTACCCTGGTAATTACCGTTAAAATAACAAAAAATTAAGTTATTTTTAACTATTAAAAAACAACTAATAAATGCAGTAAAAAAAATGACTAACAATGTCGTAAAAATAACAGACAATATTTTACTACAACATTTTTAAACAACATAAAAATTGGTAAAACTATTGTCCTTTGCCAGTTATTATTTCGGTATTTTAAAAACATACTTCAATAAACAAAATTCTTTCGAATACAACAAAAAAATTTTAATTCCTACTCATAAAAAACCCCCCTACAAATAGTAGAAAATTCAGCTAGGGCAGTAGAAAAAGTACCTGAATTTGCGCCAGCAGAATTTTTAATGAAGTGGAGAATCTCAGTCAATCTCCCCAATTTAGGTGAACTAAATTTTAGCTAAAAAAAGTTAATTCAAAATATTAACCATAGTATAATATAGTAACCCGACTCATTAAAAAATTAAGAGCGTGTCGCTTAGGCCGGGTCGATTTGTATGGAGGCAAAAAAATCGCTCAACGTTCTAGGAAAATCGTATTCTAGGGATCAAAATAAGAAACTTTGCCGAAGGAACCATACCTCTAAAACGAATTCTGATGTCTCGACTTTTGACCCATAGGGTCAAATTTTGAAAAAGCCCACTTTGACCCATTTAGAATGCCCCAATCGAATCCAACCCCAATCGAATATAATTTATACATGCATCTGCTAGAGCGTCTTCCGGAGAAGAAATAGAGACCTTGGAGATCTTGGAAAGACTCCTCTTACTTTCTGAAATATCTCTATCCCGAGATTTGCACATTTTGCTATAAAAACACGACTAAAAAGGCCCTCTTTCAACTTAAATTTTAACCCCTTAACGGTCACCTAGAATGATGTTTTATGCATTAATCTGCTAGCGTGTCTCCCGGAGAAGAAGTAGCTCCCATAATCTTGGAGAGATTCCTAATACTTTCTGAAATATCAGTGGTCTTTTTCAAAATTTGACCCTACAGGTCAAAAGTCGGGACATCAGAATTCGTTTTAGAGGTATGGTTCCTTCGGTAAAGTTTCTTATTTTGATCCCTAGAATACGATTTTCCTTGAACGTTGAGCGATTTTTAAATCAACCCGACCTAGTGTCCCATTATAATGTAGGTGTAGTGGTATTAACAACCATACGTGCAGATACAATTACAAATATCCACAAACACTACTCCCTCGTTCCTCCTTCCCATACCCTATTCTTCTGATCAATACAATGCACTGCATGAGTAGGGGGCATCCCCTGAGTATTGGTTAAATTAAAAAAAATGACAGAAAACGAGTCTTTTGACTATAATAGGTAAATTAGCTAAGAATTTAGCTAAATCAACAGAAAATTTCTGTTAAAATGTATCATGTATGTATTACCTGGAATACACTCAAACAAGTTTTACAGTACAATCTACGGGAAATTACAGTTAAAACAACAACTGCAAATTTAGTTAAAAAGGCTACAAAAGTAATTAATGTTTAAATAACTAAAAATTTTGTTATATTTAACTGCTAAAAAAAAAACTTACAAATGTTGTAAAAATAACCAACAATGGCGTAAAAATTACGGAACATTTTTTTACTACAAAATTTTTTAAACTACTGTAAAAATTGGTTAAAAAAAACTACTGTTTTTAACAGTTATTTTTTTCTTCTTTAAATTACAATAAAAAAATGTATTTCTTACATCGTACTTTATATGCAAAGTAAAAATTCCAAACGGTACATTTTTATACATTGGAGATACAATAAAATTTTCTAATTATAATTTGTACACGATAGATACAGGGTCCGCCATCTAACGTTTTTTTTTTTCAACTAGTGCTTATTTCGTGAATGGTAACACTTAGCTCATGTCTGATTTGACAGATAATTAGTTTTATCCTTCCGCTGAACGAATATGGTTGAAAATCATGGTAACACTCGATGTTTTGTGCCCTGTTTTTGAAGATCGCATTATCAGCCGCAGAGCTGATGTCGTTTGGCCACCTCGGAGCTGCGATTTGACACCGTTGGACTATTATTTGTGGGGTGCCGTCAAAGATAAGTGTTACGCCAACAAGCCAGAGACAATTGACGCTTTAAAGGACAATATTCGTGAAGCCATTGGTGAAATACAGCTGCACACAATCGATAATGTGCTTAAAAATTGGACCGATCGTGTAGGCTGCTGCATGGCCAGCCGAGGCAGCCATTTGAATGAAATTATTTTCCATTATTAACCGGAAGGATTGTACTTTCAAATAAAAAAAGAAATTTGAGAAAATATTCAGTAGTTTGTTTTTTATAGCATTTTCAAAAAAAAAAAAAATTATTTGGCGGACCCTTTATATCATCAATAATCAATAATAACAAATATAAACTAAACGATCATTTTTAAGAACTCGATATAGTCTTCTATTTTTATATAACTAATAAAAATTAACTGTTTCCTACAAAATTACTGTTTTGGTAGTTGTTTATTAAAATACTAATAAAACTGCTTCAAACAACTGCTCCAAAAATACAGTATTTTTCTTCGGTTTTTTTTCAAATAACTGTACTTGTTTTGAGCTACTACACGACAATTGTTTATTGTTATCAATAGTTGTTGTTTTTAACAACTATTATGACAGTTATTTGAAAAAAAAAAAACAACTAATGAAAAGTACATGCTGTATTTTCGTAATAGTTGTTTAAAGCAGTTAATGTTAGTGTTATAATAAACAACTACCAAAATAGTATTTTCAGGTAAATAGGTTAAATTTCCGAAAGTTATTTAAAAAAAAAACAAAATTTCGTTGAGTTTTAAAAATTCTAAAAAAAAAACCCTACACATGTTTTCACTTACAACTGCTTTTGTATACGACACTAAAGTTTTTTTATTTATCAAGTTATCAGAATATGTGTGCAAAATATTACATCGGATCGTTTAAAAAGAACATAAATATCATTTGATTGTGCCGAGTTCTGAACAATTAAGTAAATTATTTTTGTGACAAATTAAAGAGTTTTACTTTTTTGTGCTCACACTTTTTGTTAAAAGTTAATTTTTAAACAAACTACACTGAAAAAATTATCTACATGATATCAATGAATTCTTGCATTATATGTATGAAGTGTCGCTGGAACTCGTCCATTGAAACTGTCCATTAAATTAATGCAGTATTTCATAAAATTTAATGAAAAGTGTTTTACTTTTTAATTAAAAAAAATTTAAAGCAAAAGTTAATTTTTCGAATTTTTGTCATAAATTATGATGTGAGCAAGATTATTCAAGTTCAAGATCATTTATTTTTTGTTAAACAAAAGACCGTGCAATGTTTATTTAATAATTAAAAAATTTCTTCATCCGCTAATTTAAAGCAGATTTTATCTACTGACAGGTCCTTACATGTTTCATTTCGCGTCACTGAAAATCTTCAGAGGACCAATGTAAAAGGTAGAAAAAGATTTACCCAAATTATAATTTTTGAAGGAAGAAGATCAACGATTTACCCGTATTGTTTTATTTACTTGATGAGAAGTAAAAAACTAAATTGGAAGAAATAAACAAATTCAAACCAAAAATAAAACATTTCCAACTAAAAAACATTGTTCGTGTACAGGCTAAAATCTTTGCTTTAAAAATTATAATTTGGGTGGTGAAGAAAACTTCATAGTTTAATGAACCAATTTCATTAAAACTCGAACAAGAAATTCCCTCTGTGTAATAATCCAATTACGCTAACACTTTGTACATATAATCTGAAGACTTTTAAAATGTAACTAGATTAAAAAAAGTTCACTTTTAAAAACAAATGGGTTATGAGTGCTGTGTATCGAAAATTATTCGATCTCACCAGGGGAACGAAAATGCGACATTTCCTACAACAAAATTAATTTTTTCAATACAAAAATATAAGAAATAATAGAAAATTTGTAAAAACCCTCTACATTCTCTTAAATATTAAAATCAAACCAAAAAAATGTTTTTTTTTTTACGTTTTGCCCGTTAAATATTGAAGATTGTTTTAAAAGACTTTCTGTTGTTTTTACTATTGTACTTTTATCGGTTATTTAAACAATGTTTAAAAATAAATATCAAAATGGGTGGAAAATACACTCAAAAATGTTTTATAGTTACTACCTGACAGTTGTTTCTGTAGTAATCAGTAGCAGTAGTAGTAGTTAACTATAATTACAGACGTTTTTCTATGAAATAATACAAAACAATTATTTTGACAGTCATTTTAAAAACAACTGTATTTTTAACAGTTGTTTGAATCAGTTGTTTTAGTATTTTTGTATACAACTACCAAAACAGTAATTTTGGAGTAATCAGTTAATTTTTGTTAGTTATTTACAAATAGAAGATTAAATCGAGTTTTAAAAAATTCTCGATTAGTCTGTATTTGTTTTTATTTATATGTTCAGAGTTTGCAAATAATAATTAGAAAATGTTATTATAATTAGTCCAATGCATCAAAACGTCCAGAACTAGAGTACCGTTTAGATTTTTGACTTTGCATTTTAAGTAGGATGTAGGATATACAAATTTTTATTGTAATTAAAAGAAAAAAAGATTTTTCTTTATTAGAAGATATTTTTAAAATTCCTAAGTTTTTACTATTTTATACAGTTGTATCAAAATTTTTGTAATGAACTATTGTCAGTTGTTTTTACTACATTGTTAGTTGTTTTTACCACATTTGAAATAACTGAAATTACAGTTACATTTTCAGTAGAAAAATCAGTAGTCCTTTCTTTGGGATTAAATACTTTTTTTAATTAATTTAAGAGGAACTTTTTGTAGTTCTTAACGTAATATTATTGTAAGTGTATTTGTTATTATATTTGTTATTCGTAGCATGGATGGTACTAGATTCGATGCGGGTATCGGATAGGGTAACGCTATTTTCGTTTATTTCGGTAACGGTATTTTAGGGGTAACTATATTTCAGTTATTTCGGTAACGGTTTTTTAGCGTTAACGGTATTTTACTTATTTCGGTATCGGTGTTTTAGCAGTAACGTTATTTTCGTTTATTTCGGTAACGGTATTTTAGGGGTAACGATATTTCAGTTATTCGGTAACGGTTTTTTAGCGTTAACGGTATTTTACTTATTTCGGTAACGTTATTTTAGGGATAACGGGTTTTTAGCTATTTCGGTAACGGTATTTTAAGGATTACGTTAAGTTATACAGGTAATATCACTGCACATCGATAACTTTAGCCCCATCGTGCTTGAATTCCAATGGCTACCTAGTTTATGATCAAGCTTTGGGAAAATTTACAGCGATTATTTTTTCTGATTTTGTCGGATTATTTCGTTAACGATATTTTAAGGCTAACGCTATTTCAATTATTTCGGTACCGATATTTTATCTATAGTGGTATTTCTGTTATTTCAGTAACGGTATTTATATCGGTAATATTTATATCGGTAACGGTATTTTACGGATAACGGTATTTTAATGGTATTGATTGTCATCCTGGCAAACACCATGGCTGGCAAACACTAACTTTTATTATTACCGTAGTTGCCTACCACTCCCACATCAATATCGATATGAAAATTTTAAAACTACGATTCCAGTGGTATCATATGTCTTATAACACTGTGCAGCAAATTCAAAGGGTTTTGAAAACTTCGCTCCGATTTAATTTTTATGGCCTTTTGAAGTTGGGCTTTTTTCAGACAAATTTTTTGTATTTGTTTACATATTTCATTAAAATGAAAATTGGTATCATATTAGAACATAAATGTTCATTGTATATGGGCTTGTATATGAGCATATGTATATGGGTAAAGCTGATATGTGAACATATGCAGTTTAACATATATAAACATATATGATCAGATATGAGCATATATAAACACATATTATCATTTACGACCATATACCCTCAAATTTCGGATCCGAACATATGTGTCATTCCATGTCAAACCGCACGACATTTGACATCGTGATTTTTGTTTGCTTTGAAATTGGCTGATGTAATTTTTTTTTTAAATTTTGACACGTATTTTTTGAAAAAAAAACTAAATTTTTTTTTTTTTGAAGTTATTTATATTATACATTTTTTTTTCACCAAAACACATGTTTTGCTCAAAACACGCAAGTGGAAACATAGTATTAGTGGAAAAAAAACATTCAAAAAGATTCAAATTTCAAGAGACTATAAAACTTAACTTTGAGCTAAGTTTTCAAAACCTTTTGGAAGTTTTGCTCTATTGATTGTTTTCATTTCCCGTTGGACTCGTTCGGGATACAATTTCTTGTTGCACAGTGTAAAATGCTTTTTGTCGATATTCAGCATTTTAAACAAATTTGACTAAAGAAAAAATATTTATTGGGCGTATTTAATGCGATGTTGAGTGTAAAATTTAAAGAAATTCTGTAGTCAAGCAATTAATTCAAAATTCGGCCGCCTAACAATCGGTCATATCGGAAAAACTTCGACGGCCAATTATTTGACTTTACAGTTAAACTTTGGTTTTTTCCTTAAAGTTTTTACTTGAAATCGAAATAAAACCGCTCAACAAATATGTTTTCAACAGCAAAATGTTTTCAACAGACAATATGTCTCCAAATACCAAAAAACCGACCAACAATCGATTTTTGGCAGAAGTCTTCGGTCGGACACTACCAATAATACTCCCCCTTACACCGTTATAAATCGGTGTTTCGGAATTTCAGCGTTATTGTAACGGTAGTTGAAGATATAGCAAAATCAAACCGGTAAAATAACAAAATAAAACCGGTTATACAAGAAGACATACAATCTTGAAAAAAAGTTAGTTCAAAAGTCTCTGAAGGGTTCCAATTTAGTTGAGCTATTTTTTTATGATGTTATCGTTTAAATCAGTTATTTAGCTAAAGTTATAAGTTTCTCAGTTTACCTTAAAAACAAATTTCATCCGTATTTGAACTAATTCTTCGACCTAAAATTAAAAATAATTTCAGCAATAACTTAAGCAATTAAAAATAATTTTCCTCCTCCTATTCCTCTTTATTCATTTTTTAAATTTTGATTTTTAACCAAATCGATCGAAATTAAAACCGATCGGTTTTCATCGTATACCAGTATAATTAATATGCCGATAATAAATATGGACCTGCCTCTGGTCAGATCCTGAAAGATCTTTTTAGCAGAAATTTTCTGTTGATTTAGCTTAAAAATTCTGTTTTTTTCGCTAAATTCTTTATTTTAACTACATCTGTCAACTCAAATTTAGGGTGGGGTTAATAATAAAAAACATTGGAATATCATTTTCATAAAACACAACTATATGTAGTAGTCTTTCAGAAAAATATAAACACAATATGAACCATTTATTTTGAAAGTGGTATGAGTCTATTTTCAAAAAAAAAATTTATCTAACGATGGGTTCCATAGTATTCAATGTCAAAGTCATAGTATTCAAAAACAATGTTTTATTTATAGATCACTAACATTTTAACGGAATTGAAATTACGCTGACTATGGCTGCGTGAAGTCTCATGGAAATCCGATCAGCCAGTTAGAAATGGCTGAATTATTTCCAAAATATTTGTTAACTGTTAGTTATTTTTACTGCACTTGGTAGTTATTTTGAAGGTAAATGTCGTCTTTTTAAATGCATTCACATTTGTTTTAACTGTCATTTTCAGTATATTTTACCGACAAACTTGTTTGGGTGTATAAAAACGTAATAGAATTGGCCTGCACGCTAAAAAAAACGCCCTTTTGGAAATATAAATGCTGGTAATACACTTTTGTTTGGAAAACATTTCCGTTTGCCATGTTTCTAATATAATGTGTTTGCAAATATTATTATGTTTGCCTGTAAAAATATAAATATGTTTCAAACAGATGAAAAACGTCTACCGGCAAACATATGCGACTCACCAAAAAAAGTGCTCGATGTACCCTCCTAAAAATGAACCTTGGACTTTTTTAAGATGACATTTAAAATATTTCGGCTCTAGCTTTGACCTCTCGTGAGCTGGACCATTTTGAAAAAGGGTCCATTTTTGCATGTTTTGTTAATTTAAGAATCTGTTTCCTTACCAACATATACAATATGGGTATCATAAGAAAGTTTTTTTTAAGGCGTGTCCAATGGTATATACAATTTGTCCAAGGACGATCATCCATGTCCTTTTTTTAAGGATAGTCTGTAAAAAAAAACGGTTTCTGAATTTTTTGTTCCGGGTTGTTTGTAATAAAAATGCCAAATTAACATATTTTAATCTTTAGTCAATTTAATTAAATACGGGTCTCAGCTTTTTTTGAAATTCGTGCTAGTTTGCGTTTTGACAAAAATGCAATGGGTGGTAACTCTTCGTTTTAAAAAGGACAATATGGGTATCAAATTTTTTCTTTTGCCAAGTACATCATCTTTGTATGTAAATAATTTAGATTTTCAAATTAGATGCATTTTACACGGTGCTCTGGAATATATATAAATGCAATTTTGTGGTAACTCTAATATGATAGCGGATTTAATTTCTAGATTATGTATGGATGAAAATAGGACTAAAGAAAGAAAAAAAAAATGACCCAAGACTTTTTGGCGGCATATTTTTTTCGCAAATTAAAAAAGGAATATGCCGCCAAAAAGTCGTGTATCATTTTTTTTTTCTTTCTTTTGCCCTATTTTTATCCATACATGATCTAGAAACTTAATCCGCTATCAAATTAGAGTTACCACAAAATTGCATATATATAGTATATTCCAGAGCACCGTGTAAAATGCATCTAATTTGCAAAAATCTAAATTATTTACATACAAAGATGATGTACTTGGCAAAAGCAAAAATTTGATACCCATATTGTCTTTTTTAAAAGGAAGAGTTACCACCCATTGCATTTTTGTCAAAACGCGAACTAGCACGAATTTCAAAAAAGCTGAGACCCGTATTTAATTAAATCGACTAAAGATTAAAATATGTTAATTTGGCATTTTTATTACAAACAACCCGGAACAAAAAATTCAGAAACCGTTTTTTTTACAGACTATCCTTAAAAAAAGGACATGGATAATCGTCCTTGGACAAATTGTATATACCGTTGGACACGCCTTATAAAAAGCTTTCTTATGAAATCCATATTGTATATGTTGGTAAGGAAACAGATTCTTAAATTAACAAAACATGCAAAAATGGACCCTTTTTCAAAAAGTTAGAGCTCACGAGAGGTCAAAGCTAGAGCCGAAATATTTTAGATGTCATCATAAAAAATACCAATGTTCATTTTGAGGGGGGTACACCTTGCACGAATTTCGCTTACATACAACTTGAGTCACTCTAATGTATATATGTTTAACTGCAAATATATATTTGTTAAATATTAGTATATTTGCATGTCTAAAACATAATAACTAATAATTTTAAAATTGAAAAAATATCTTTGTTAGGTTTGTAAATTTTAATTATTATAAACATATATATAATTACCTGCAATCATATTCAAAAGTGTGTTTTTTCTGCGTGTGGAATTTAGAATTTAAAATGATTCCAAAATAAGGTGACAAATAGTTCGACTACAACGGACTTCTAATAGTCCAAAGGCTTCCGGTATGGACTACCGTATTCAAATTTGTTCATTTGTTTCTTAAGCCACGATTCGTTTTTGACCTGAACTCAAAAAAAAAGTACTCTAAAAAACAAAAAGTTTGATGCCCATATTGCCTATGTATAAACTTACTTTAAATATTTGTAACATAGATCTTTGGAAAACCTCGGATAAAAGCCGAACTGTTACGAATAGCGGAAAAAGCTCAGACATCCTTTAGATTAAATTAAATAGGCATCGATATATCTCCTTATAAGCTTAAAAAACTACAATTCCTCAATTAAAACAATTTTTTTTAATACCAAAAATACTTTCAAGTCATTAGACACGTCTCATTCACTAGATAATGCGTTTTCAAAAACTTTTTCAATTGGTACGCCATTTATTTCAAAAAAAAAATTTGGAACAATACGAAATAAACCGAAAAAATAAGATCAGAGAGAACTCACCGTGAATTTTGGAAACAATACGGCGTTGTGATGGAGAAATTCTGAGCTCAGACTCGTATTCAGTGGACCTCAAGGCTTTAGAAAAGTATGTTATAGTTCTACGGTCTTAACCTCTCTAACTTTTAAATTTGTCTACAGATTTTTTTTTAATAGGTTTCTTTGAAATCGGAAATATAGTGTTTTCAAAACCTATAGTCACTTTTTGTGGAGTATTTTTTTTTTGTCAATACCTAATTCTAGACCACCTGTGACCGGAGATGTGAGTGCACTTTTCTTTTTAATGAATAAAAATGGGCTTTAAATAAAGGCGAAAAACAAAACTTGGAATACTTTCTTATTCAAAAAAAAAAATATATATATATATAAAAACTACAAAATCAATCAGTAAAAAAAACAACTGCTAAATTTATTTTGATAATCTTTTTTTTTTTATTAAATTCAATACATTTTGATAAAGATGATCAAGTTTATTTGACACTGTGTTTTTACAATTTGTCTGAGAAGATCTAATAAACAGCTTTATTTTATACCTCGCAATGTTTTATTCAAGATTTTTGTTTTATTAATTTTGTAAAAATAAATATTGAATATCGCGAAAATGCAAAAAGCTGTTTTAGGACTCTTCAAAAACACATACAGTGCACTCGCGATAATGTGAACTAAATTAATAATTGGAACACAGCTTTCTCTCTTAGGCGTCCTTAATGCAGTGAAACAGTTAAAATAGGGGAATCCCAAAACTTAGAAAAAAATTAATTCTTAACGTATTTACGCATTTCCAACTAACACATTGATTTTTTATTCTGTTCACATTATAGGGCTTTCGTACTTTGTTTACATTTTAGAGTAGTCAATGTAAAATAAAATGTGTTCACATTAAGCGGTGTTCACGTAATGCTGTGTTCACATTATCGCGAGTGCACTGTAATTTGTTTCGTCTGCTCAGTGACGTTATTTTATTGTAATAATTTACTTTATTTAAGGAAGTTTGTATGTCCGTTAGAGTATTTATCTGAAACAATAATTCTTTTTTTTTAATTTTATTTGAAATTGAAAAAAAAAAATTAAATTTGTCAAATCAAAAATTTTTTTTTTAAACAATGCTACAATAAAACTTCCACTACATTTGCATTTTCTATTGTACAAATGATTGGAATTTAAAAAAAATCTTCAATTTTTTATCCATATCTGTATTTGATTGCATATCAATTTATATATAAAAAAAAAAAATAATAAATTACACATAATTCATATTGTTTGTTTTTTCTATATTTGTTTCATAACATTTATAATGTTTAACGAAAACAAATAATTTTATTTCCAATTACTAATAAATACTAATAAAAAAAAATTTGTAAAAATGTATTGCCATAAAAAAAAAATAAAACAATTTAACTAAATTATTTGACGTTATTATTTTTAATCATAAAATTTTAAAACGTCTTGTAAAAAAAACTGTGGGATGGTTTGCAATAGATTTATATTCTTTAAAAAAAAAATGCTTAACTCTTTTTTGTTAATATTTTTTAGGACATAAACTAAAGCAAACTTAAAAAAAAACACACTAATAGAATGTGTTTTTGGTGTTGTTAAATGTTAATATATACACAAAAATATATATTTAAAATAGAATATATCAGCTAACAGGCATTAGGAGTTCAGAAGAAGTATAACAAAATCTAGTAGTCATCATTATAATCATCATCATCGTCATCATTTGATTCATTCGATTCTCCAAATAGTAGGCTCATATTACTTTGATGATGTATCTGAAATGTTGAGCAACGTAGAAAAAAGAAAGAAGGGGATACTAAAACTTTTCAGAAACTATTGAAAAAAAAAAAATTATGTATGAAACCAAAACTAAACTCTATTACTTAAAATGTTGTTGGGTAAGGTGGGGTAGTTTAACATAGATCAAGAAAAAACTTTTAGATTTCAGATTTTTGGTAATTTTTTTTTTTTTTTTTTGGTTATTCGAGTCAATTCAAGCTTAAATGTCGTTTAATTTCTGTTAAATGCTTAATTTGATTGTGGTTTTTATAACAAAAAATATGTGTTTCGAAACTTTTATATCGAAGACTAAGTACTAAAAAAGTTATATAAATTGAAATTCATAAATTTTATTAAAAATTTATAAAACTTTAATTAAAATTAAGAATTTTAATTTAAAGTTTAGAAAATATCCTCTAAAATTCAGAAAATATCAAATTAAAATTAAGAAAATATCAAATTAAAATTAAAAAAATATCATTTAAAATTCAGAAAACAAATTTAAATTCATAAGATTCCCTGTCAGATAAAGATAAATGGACCAGGCGCTTTAGCAAGTGGTACAAGTGCTGGCAACAAATGCTTTCCCAATCCCAAAATAATAACATCCCAGGTAGAAAAATACAAACGGCAAAGTGTTGGCAAAGAACAGTTTATGGTGGTACAAGAGTGGGCAGAACGTCAGCTTTTCAAAAATTAAAATGTTGTTCCAACCTTGAAATGCTAACGTTAATCTTCAGTTGGCCGTTTGTTTTTTGAAACATTGGGAAACAATTGTAAAATAAGTGCTCTGCCAACCATGGAAACACAAAAAATTAAATTCACATTCTAAATATTTTTTCTGTAAATTAAGGGGGGACATGACATTCGCGGCAGAGAAAACAGACCTTTTTTTAAAAATTCATAACTCAGTCAAAAACAAACATTTTTCCAAATTTATTTTTATTATTGTAGAGAATTGAACAAATTACAAGAAAAAAAATTCGAAAAAATATATTTTTCACTCCAACATGGTTTTATAGATCTCCAAACTGGCGGCAGAGAAAAAAACGGGGCCTCGTGGTTGCAGCGCTGGGAGTCGCAAAAATTGTCCGATCTGGAAAAAAAAATGACTTTTTTAAATCTTAACAAAATTGGTTATCGTATGACACGAGCTTTTTTTAAATTTTTTTTCAATTTTTTATGAATTTTTGCGACTCCCAGCGCTGCAACCACGAGGCACCGTTTTTTTCTCTGCCGCCAGTTTGGAGATCTATAAAACCATGTTGGAGTGAAAAATATATTTTCTGAATTTTTTTTTCTTGTAATTTGTTCAATTCTCTACTCTAATATGACTAAGTTATGAATTTTTAAAAAAAGGTCTGTTTTCTCTGCCGCTAATGTCATGTCCCCCCTTAAATGATTTCGAATTGAAATTGATAAAATTTTTAGATGTTCTTTTTGATATTTACAAAGTTCAGAGGGTTATTAATTCAATTCAAAAATTTTTGTTCGAATTCGGAAATTTTAAAACTCTTGTAAGATGATATCCGTGCTTAAAAGTCCAACTTTTTTTTTTTACTTTTTACATTTACTACACGCAGAAATAAACTGGGTTAATATTATCAAAGTGCTTAGTAATTATACAACTACATAAGTTTCAAGTTAGTTTTACAAAGTTCTAATAAAATATTTATAAATTTTTGTAAAATAAAAAAAAAAATTCATATATTTTAAAATTTGTTAAACAAACTTGAAACTTATGTAGTTGTATAATTACGAAGCACTTCCATAATATTTGCCCAGTATTTTTCTGCGTGTAGGCTACATTTTTATTTTCAGTATGAAAATTCTGTTCGAATCGAATTTCTTTTCGAATCAAATTACATAATAACCCCCCGGTTAAATATAAATTCTGATAAAACTTATAAATATGAAATGTAATGAACAGTTAAAGAAAACTGAAATTTTTATTTTTTAGTTTAAATTTTATTTGAAATATGTTTTTGGTGGAAAAAACTAATAATGGTGATTTTTTTCTGAAAGTCTGGATTGGCCAATTGTACAAATTCCAGCCAAATTTTTGTTTGTTTAAAATTTATAAAGTATCGACATAATTTTCCATTTGCAAAATATTTTCCAATTGAAAATTTTCCATAAACGGTAGTAAATAAACCCAGCAAAAAAAAATAGCGAAGTACTTGTAAATGTGTCGCTTTTTTAACATCAAATTTCGTCAAACATATACTGGCAAAGCCCTTTTAGCAAGTGTTGGTAAAACGCTGTAACCCAATGTTTAGCCAGTAGTATTTTTCAAATAAAGACGTAAAATTTGAAAAGAAGTGCTGGTAAAGCACTTCCTTTAAAAACGATGTTTCCCAGCAGTATTTTTCCATATACGATAGTAAATTTTGTAAAACAACTACTGGCAGATCTTTTTGAAAACGATAGCAAATCGCTTCTAGCCGATGTTTTGCCAGTGGTTGGTTTTTATAAACAGTTGTAAGTTTTGTAAAACAAGTACGGGCAAAGTCCTTTTTGAAAACATAGGCATATCACGTTTAACTGATTTTTTTGCCAGTGGTAGTTTTTCTTCAACAGTTTTAAATTTTGTTAAGCATTTATAGGCAAGACGCAATTAGCAAACGTTGGCAAAACGTTCCAAATAAGTACTTTCTCAATGCCATTTCTTTGGTATTACTGTTAGCCAACGTTCTGCCAGTGCTTTGTTTTTTGCAATTTCTACCTGCGATCATTAGACAAAAGGTTCGTCTGTTCAAAAAGTGACGGACAAGCACTAAGGAAACAAAATTTCCAACTTTGGCAAAATGTTGGTACAACCATGAAATATGTGGTCTAAAAATTTGTTTTCTAAAATAAAATTAAAAAAAGTTCATTTATAATTTTTTTGTGTTTCACAGCATATTGAGTTGAATCGTGTGTAAACTGGCGCTTAACTCAGGGAAGCTCTAAAAGTATGTTCGATTTTTTATGGAATCAACGTATATTGATTAGAAAAAAAATATGTTTTTTTGAAACATTTTAACAAAATCTTTATTTTTTAACTTTTATGAAAAAAAAAATAGTTTTAAAGGAAAAAAAAAGTTGAATTAAATAAAAAAAAAATACCACTATTTTTGTCAGGGACCGTAAGTTATGATTATTGTTCGTTTTTTTAAATCAAAATATCAATCTCTTAGAACAGACATAAAAAAAATTTATTGCACCATTATTATTATTTTTTGACAATTTGTGCATATCCATCATGATTTTTAAATTTTTGATTTTTAAAGTTTTCTTGAATGGTAATGATTATTTCTGAGTAATAATAAAAAAGATCAGCCATAATCATTATTTTTGAGCAAAAAAAATAAAACTAAAAAATAATCATTATTTATGATTTTTATTTTTTTCGCTCAAAATAAAACTCACCTTCAATTTACGACTTTATATATGATGTACTTACATATTTTTATGCATATATGTATATATATTTACATAAATTGAAAGTGAGTTTTATTTTGAGCGAAAAAAATAAAAATCATAAATAATGATTATTTTTTAGTTGTATTTTTTTTGCTCAAAAATAATGATTATGGCTGATTTTTATTAATATTACTCAAAAATAATCATTACCATTGAAGAAAATCCTTAAAAATCATAATATAATCATTATTGTGTAATTTTTATTATAAAACTCATAATGATTACGGTCCCTGATTTTTATTGCATAAAGTGTACATTGGTGAATAAAAACTACTATACATATACAATTTTAAGCTAGACTTTTATTTTATTTTAATTTATTTAAGAAAAAACAAAAATAAAAAATACAAAAATTTAATATTTTGCGCATAATTTTTAAAATTATGACAATAAAGAGGCTTTATTTTACAAAAACAATATTTTTATGAGAATTTTTGTATATTGGTTAATAACTAATCTTTATTTAAAAATATTTAAGTTAATTTTATTATTATTTATTTATTTTTTTCTTTCTAGAAATACAAAATTTTTAAAAAAAAAATTTTAATTAATTTTCATAATTATCACGGAAAAAATTTTTAGTGGGAGAACGTGACTTCATATCACTCACGTGACCGTCTCTAACAAAGTTAAACACATTAACAATAATAACAATAATGATAGTGGCAAAAATAAAGTAGAATGAAAATCAAAATATTTAGAGTTTTTCCATAAAATCTAAAATATTTAAAAACAACAGTAAACGCGGAATGTTTTTTCCACAGTATGAAAACTGAAATTGTGTATTTTATTTAAAAAAAAAAAGAAATATTAGAACAAACAACATGTAACAATTTTAGTTCTATTCCATCAAATACTAAAAATACTTCACATTTAGAACATTTTAAAACACAACAACAAAAGCATTTGAAATAAAAATTAAAATATAACAAAAAGGTCTTAAGGCGGGACATGATATTGGCCGTTTTTAGAAATCGACTTTTTTATAATTTTGTATTTTAGTAAATATTCGTAAGATTCTAAGAAAAATTTCATGGAAAAATTCCTACGGGTTCAAAAGTTACAGCCGGATAAGTGAGAGCGCATTTTTAATTTTCACGCTACCTACGTACGGCAGCTGGTATATACTTGTTTTACTTGCTACCTGACTTTTGGTAGTTGTTATTTCGTACCTACTTGAAGGGTGGGTTTTTTGTGTTTTTGAATTTCTTGAAAAAAGGCATATAGTGGAATTTTTATTTTATATGCTCAGTTATTTGGCATCTTTTGCAGCGTGAAGTCGTGGTTTTTTTGTGAAAAATATTGAAAAAATGAAGCGTCGTTCTTTAGGTCGAAAAGGCAAAAGAGTTTTTTTACACAAAATCATTACAGCAAGAATCATTACACCAACAGAAGAAATGGAATCTGAGGTGGAGCACAAGATAACGTCATACAGTACGAAGCAGGCATGGCAGATTGAAGGTAACCTTTTTTTCTTTGTTCACAAACTTTGAACGCGTTTATCTCGAAACCATGTTTTTCGTACTGGTTGCGGCACTAGCGATTCATTTTTTGACAATTTTTTTTTTTTTTGTATTTTTTTAAACTTGATTCGCTATCGTATGACACGAGCTTTTTTTAAATATTTTTTCGATTTTTTATGGATTTTTAAAGCCAATATTTTTTTCGAAAAAACACACTTTTAAATTTGGAACATCACCAAAAATTGAAAAAAAAATTTAAAAAAAAGCTCGTGTCATACGATAACCAATTTTGTTAAGATTTAAAAAAGTCATTTTTTTTCTAGATCGGACAATTTTTGCGACTTCCAGCGCTGCAACTACGAGGCCCCGTTTTTTTTCTCTGCCGCCAGTTTGGAGCTCTATAAAACCATGTTGGAGTGAAAAATATATTTTTTTGAATTTGTTTTCTTGTAATTTGTTCAATTCTCTACAATAATAAAAATAATTTTGGAAAAATGTTTGTTTTTGACTGAGTTATGAATTTAAAAAAAGGTCTGCTTTCTCTGCCGCGAATGTAATGTCGCCCCTTAAATAGGTAAAAAAATACCTGAAGTTAACGGTTCCATCAAATTATTTCGTTTTGAATGCTAAATTTCAATTCTTTTCATGTTAAGCAAAAACACAAAAAAATATTGTACTTTAATAGAACTGTGCAGTGATGTAGAATTTTATCTTTATTTACTCGATACCAAATATTATAACAAAAACTCAATTCTAAAATATCAATTAAGCTCCACTTTTGACTCATTTCAACCCAACGTAAGCCGGGATTCGAACACTGGCCGCCAGATTGGCAGCCGCCAGATTGGCAGCCGCCAGATTGGCAGCCGCCAGATTGGCAGCCGCCAGCTCTAACCACAGAGCTAACGAGATAGCTTACAATGTAAGTAAATGATAACTGCTGGGTAACAGTTGACTGCTCAAATATGTCAGCATAAGGTTTGATGGAAACAACTTGCCAATGGGAAAACAAAAAAAAAATCTTAGTCTTAAAAGAGCTTTTCCAGAAAGAAATACTGCTGGCAAAACATTGACTTAAAGCACTTTGCTAGCGTTTGCTAAAATTGCTTTGCCCGTACCCAGGTTTATTACAAACTTTTTGACTGTATAGTAGGCCGGGTCGATTTGTATGGAGGCAAAAAAATCGCTCAACGTTCAAGGAAAATCGTATTCTAGGGATCAAAATAAGAAACTTTGCCGAAGGAACCATACCTCTAAAACGAATTCAGATGTCCCGACTTTTGACCCGTAGGGTCAAATTTTGAAAAATTCCACTTTGACCCATTTAGAGTGCCCCAATCGAAACCAACCCAATCGAGTATAATTTATACATTCATCTGCTAGAGCGTCTTGCGGAGAAGAAATAGAGACCCTAATCTTGGAAAGATTCCTCCTACTTTCTGAAATATCTCTATCCCGAGACTTGTACAGTTTGCTATAATAACACGGCTAAAAAGGCCCTCTTTCAACTTAAATTTTAACCCCTTAACGGTCACCTAGAATGATGATTTATGCATTAATCTGCTAGCGCGTCTCCCGGAGAAGAAGTAGCTCCCATAATCTTGGAGAGATTTCTCCTACTTTCTGAAATATCGAAGTGGGCTTTTTCAAAATTTAGCCCTACGGGTCAGAAGTCGGGACATCAGAACTCGTTTTAGAGGTATGGTTCCTTCGGCAAAGTTTCTTATTTTGATCCCTAGAATACGATTTTCCTTGAACGTTGAGCGATTTTTAAATCGACCCGCCCTACTGTATAGTAAACTCTTAAAGCATAATATGAAAGCTTATGTCAAAAAAGATGTTTTCGATTTTTTTGAACCAAGTCGCTGAAATGGATTTTATGCAAAAAAGAGGTTATGAAACAAATAATTTTCATTTATTTTTTCTCTCTTGTTTTAACAAAACCGGAAAAATCACTACTCAATAGTTCTAGCCTACTAAAAAAAAAAATATCCGTGTTCTAAATTATTAGTTTAAGGGTCACTCTGATGACCTTAGGAGTAAAAATTCTGAATTTTACAAATTCAAACCGTATTGGCATGAAATAAAATTTGTTGGTTAGGTCTTGTATACCTTGATACCAAATATGTTTTTGTGAAATTTGCATATCTCATGTGAACTGGGAGAAAAAATTCAATTTAATTTTTACTTTTTTTCAATAATTCTTCGAAAGTGACAAAAGTACGATATCATATAAAGGGTAGTGTAAGGTCAACACAGTGACTGTTAAACGAATAGTTTGTACCCCGAATTATTTTTTGTAGGCTAGAAATCAAGAGAAAAATAAATATGTACAATTTTTTTTGCTTCTAACCTAATTTTTTGCACAAAATCCATTTCAGCGACCCAGTAATAATCGACACAATCTTCTATTTTTAAACAACCAAAACAATTAACTGTTTACTGCAAAGCTACTGTTTTGTTTTAAAATACTCAAATAACTGCTTTAAACAACTGCTACAAAAATATAGTATTTTTCTTCCTTAATTTTTAATTTGCTACTTAAACATCAGTTTATATAATACAGATGTACATTATATTTTATAACTTATAAATACTTTAATTTATTGCTGTTTTTTTGTATTGGAAATATATAAATTTTAAATAAAATTAACAACAAACTAAATTATATAAAAAATCCAGCACAACAAAAACGAACGAAACACTTTTCTAGTCTGATTTTAAAGATATAATTACAACTGGACTATCTATACTTTTTTTCGAATTTAGTTGTGCGAAAATTTATTTTAATTTTTTTAGATTTATTTTAAAATATTTTTTTTTAAACCACAAACCTCTAAAAAGTGGATGCAATAAAAACATAGCTTATTAAATACATATTTAAATGCATTCACAAGAAGTTATTTTCAGCACTCATTGGACACTTAAAAAATAAATTTATTAAACGTAAAAAAATAACATCCAAGAATCGTTCTTTTATACAATAAAATCACTCGTTTTTATGAATTGAAAAATAGTCACTTCATTTCCAGTGTTAAAAAATGCGTTTTTCACCTCAATTTGAACGCCTTCGCTTTGAGTAAAACAGGTTATTTTATAGCTTTTTGGTCAGGTCTATTTTTGCTGGGATATTCAAGTCCATTTAAAGCATTAAAATTTTAGACATAAATACCTTCTGACGTTCAACAAAACTAGTGTAGGGTATCGGACTATGTGCAGGGACGATTCAGATTTATCCGAGGATTACATATCGCACTTGATCAACAAGAGGGTATTAACTCAAAATTTTTAAATTTTCAGTAGAGTCAAAAAACTGTTTATGGCCACATTTTAACAGAATTTAAAAATTCAAACATATCATAATAAGCAAATTCCATTTGAATATATATATACATTGTTTTTGTTTTAAATTTTACCACTCATTGCAAATAAAAATCAATTTTTTGAGTTAATATCATTTTTTTGAAATTTTATCGATTTAAATTTATAGAATATAACAAATTTTATCAACAAAACAGTATTAACTCAAAATACAACCAAATATAAATAAAACAGTTTGATTATTTTTAACATAAATAAAGGCTCAAATCAAAATAATACCTTTTTTATGAAAATATACGATTTATTTCTATTTGAACTTTTGTATTAACTCGAAATAATACCTTTTTGTTGAAATAAAGGTAATCACTACATTATCCTGAAAATGGTCTCAAAAGTGATTTTCGAGATGAAAGAGTAATCGGAATACGTTCAAATTTTTACAATAGATAGATATTGATATTGTTAGTTGATTTCTTGAAAAAAGTGATATTTTAAAAATTTTGAGTTAATACCCTCTTGTTGATCAAGTGCGATATACATATATATTATATCAATATTAATATTAAATTTCTTTAAAGTCGTTACAACAACAACATCCTATAGTCGCACGCACTATTTTTTACTCGTTTTTTGTCGTTGCAAAAAAAATGCAATAACAAGTGTTTTTTTCGTTAATATAAAGTTTGAATAGCAAAATAGTTTTAATTTACTATTAAAGAATTTTCCAAATCGGAGTTTCGCAAACGGTAAGAATTTTATGCAAAATTTTGAATAAAAATAATGTTCTTTCAAGATCCCAGATTTGTTTTTAACTTTTCACTAAAGTTGATACAATAAAGATACAGAAAATAGTCAGTATATTAAATGCAATCACCATTTCGATACTTCAATTACAAAATGCAAGGACTATTGAATATTTCGTACAATTTGCATAATGACCCCATAATTTTGTCTTTTGAAAAATTAAATTAATTCTATATTTTGTTGTTGTTTTTTTTTTTTTTCAATTTCAAAAACAAAGTTTGGATAGTTTGATAATATAAAAGAGTTGTTTTGTACTTTAATCGAGAAATAATATTGGAAATTTCAAAACCAAATTTGTTGGTTTTTTTTAACGTTGAAAGTGACTCAATTTTTTTGTCCGTCACTGTATGTTTGTATATTTTACACCAACCTTTGGTGTGTGATATTATAAAGTTTTTCGTACAGTGTTCGTCGATTGGATTTTTTGTTTTCGTTGTATAGATTTAATTTTAAAGCTTTAACTTTTTATAACTAGAAAATAACCAAAAAAAAAAAATCGTTAAAAATCTGAAATCGTATAGTTTTTCCTAAAATGTTACTTCCCCTCGAGTAAGTTATTTTATGTACAATTTCCCTGGTGGTGGTAATAAATATATAATACTGACATTAAAAAATATATATTTAAAAAAACTGATATTGTAAAAAACTGCTATTAAACAAACCATTAATTGTGGATATTTTAAGAACCATAACCAAAATTAAAAAAAAATCCAAAAACCAAGAAACCATTAACCAAATATATACATTTACATTAAAAAATGTAAGTTTGTTTCTTTTTAAATTAATATTAGATTATTATTTATATTAAAAATATTATATACACCTTTATTATGTAAAAAAAAAGTTAAATGATGAAATATATGAGTTTTTTTCATGAATTTTTATAAGGAAGATTTTTGTTTTTTCTTTCGATGTTTTTTTTTTCTATTCATATATAAAACAAATTTATGATTAATATGTAGGTATGAGTATTTTTTTGTGTTTAAAACATTTAAAAATTTTATATATTTTTTATGGTATTTTTTGTTTAGTTTTTAACTTAAATATGTTTTTTTTAGAAATAAACTAAATTGCATAGTTATAATGTGTGTAATTTTGTTTGAAATGAAATGTAAGTGCTTTATATATAAAAATATTTTAGTGATGAGTGAGTGAATTATTTGTATGTAAATTGTACAGTCTACGCAAGAACCAAAGCATACAAAACGAAAATTATTTTTTCTCCTTTCTCGTTATTAATAGAAATTTGCTAATATTTTATAACTATACTGTAATGTTGTAAGATCCGACGGCCACATAAATAATATTTATTTGCTGAATGTTAAAATTGTTATCAGCGAATTTTTCAAAAAAGCTTTCTTTGTAGAACGAAATAATCAAAGCATACAGGTCAAAGAACTTAACTTTATGTGTCAAACAAACAAAAAAAAAAAAAGGATCCAAAATAGAGTCTCTTAGAATTATACTATTGTAATTAATACCAAGTTGAATATAAATGCAAAAATGTACTCTGCATACTTTTTAAGTCCTAAAGGTTGGAATACATATTTTAGTTAATGGCAGTCTGGCATTTAAAGAAATATGCCAGGATAACATAACAGCTACTTTGTTTTCAAAAAGATCCTCAAGGATATGGAAAGTACGTCAGTCACTTTGTTGATTAAAATGACAATCACGACTGCTCATTTTTACATAATTGAATTGATGAACATATTCGCGAAAAGTTTGGTATTGAAAATGAGCAAAATCGGTCCAGCGGTTCAAAAGTTAAGAGTGAAAATGTGAAAGTACCTCTAAATGTGTAAAGTACCTACAATTGTGTACAATTTCGTAGTAACTTCTGGTGTATAGAATAGTATGTAATATTTTTTAAACAGACGCTTAGGGGTGAATCATATTTATAATTCACCTCAACATTTTTTTTTTTCACCTCTAAAATGTTTTTTTTTACCACACGATTGCGTTTTTACATCCAAAAAAGTAGTTCACCTCAAAATTCTGTTTTTTCATATTTTCAAAATACAAAAATTTTAGTTCTAAAATATAAACGGAACTTTATTAGTATTAAACACAGTTGGAGAATATGGTAGACATGCGTATATAAAAGCTTTATGAAAGTCATACAGACATTTCCGTAGAAAGGTCAACCGTGACCGTAAAATTAAAAGTGGACAAATAACTCTTTCTGACTCGTATTACTAAAGAAAAATAATTAAATTTTATTACGTTCATATTTTTAGTCATTTTTTATATTTTCAGTAACATTTTATCTTTAACTTTTTGAGAGCGATGATGCAAGTATTCTCCTATCTCAAAGTATTTGTTACACCAACCATTAACTACAAACCATCAGTGAACGAACAATTTTTGATTTCCTTTAATTGGCATCATTCTAATATCACGTTTGTCACCGCAGAACAACATATATTTTCATTACTACTGCGTTGCTGGTAGCTGCTGTTTAAAACTTTTAATTTAAATCAAGTTCGTTGTGAATAATGTAATATAAAGAAAAAATTTGGAACATTTCAATCAGAAGTAATATTTTATAAAAATTCAATCTTTGTCACTTCAACTGGCAAATATTTTACTTTTGAGTAGTAAGATATTGATATTTAAAATTAGATATTTGTTACTAAATGGCATCCTTAGCTAATAAGTGGAAAGAAAACGCACAACGTTATAGAGAAAAATTAAAAACTGACCCACTTAAGTCGCAAATAAAATTTTATATATTCTACTAAAAACACAGGAATCAAAATCTGAAATTGGCAAGACCCTGGGACTAGATAATACTTTTCAAAAGATTTAATATACTCTGAATCCCAATCTATCGAAACATCTTAAACTTAAGTTTTTAAAAATTCAGGTTTTCACTATAACTATTCAGGATGTTATAACATCGCGTATTTAGCCTTATTCACAAAAATTTCTAATGTCATCTGCAAGTCCTCTCTGTTCGGATTCAGCGCACATCAAACATTTTGAAAAGTATACTCAACACCAGCGGTTCCCACTAACTTTTGCGGCGGACAAGGGAAATTGAAACGAATACGGATGAATAATCTGTACACACATTCTAAATGACAACCTCACCTACAGTACACCTTGGACATGGCTCTGACGACCGACTATGGGCGGTACAACCCGGTTCTCACGGCAATCGGACTATGTGCCAGAACGATTACAATTCTTTAAAGTCGGGACAGCCTAGTGTACATATAAAATATTTGCAAGTTTGTAAATACTAAGAACTAAGACAATAATGGATTTTCTATTTGTATGCTTTGGTTCTTTCGCGCACTATATGATTATGTATGAATTAATGAATTTCATATGTAAGCAAATAAAAAAAAATTTCATTTTTTTTTTTTTTTCTTTTAGCCATATTATGAAAATATTGATTTGGAAAACATTAATTAACAACAATTTACTGTACCTTGCTGGAATTTTGAGTTTTTTGTGTTGCTGCACCATTGCCACTATAACTTGAGTGACTGCCAGCAATTGAACCATTTGTTGCAGTTGCATTATTTATAGAAGCAGAAGCTGTCATTAAAGTATTAGTAGTGCTTCCGCCACCACCACCATTTGCTGATTTTGACAACGAGGATGATGATGATGTGGAGTCGTGATTGCGTTTTTTATCTTTATCACGTTCTCTATCCTTTTCACGATCACGATCTTTTTTCTTATTACTGCTACTACTGCTGCTAGAACTTGTATGCGTGGTTGAACCAGTATAACCCGTCGATTGTGTATGACCATAGGCAGTATGCGTACTAGCCGTCATATTTGTTACCATATCCGCCGAACCACTACTATAACTATCTAGCTTATCTTTAGATATTTTTATTTTCAATACTGGTGGAGCTTGCGAGTCGGTATGAGCATGACTTGTATTTGCTCCACTAAGATCACCCATTAAACGTTCTTTGGGTATTTTTATTTTAAAACCTATAGGTTCTCCCGCAGATTCCAGTTTCTCTTTGGATATTTTAATTTTAACATGTTCTGACGTATTATCCGTGGTATCTCGCTCCTTATCCTTATGACGATCTTTATCTTTTTTATGCTTTTTACGTTCTTCTCGATCTTTTGATTTATCTTTATCTTTTTCTTTATGTTTGTGTTTATCTTTCTTCTTTTTCTTTTCCGACTTACTAACCGAGTTAGTATGATCATCTGTTTCCATGGCAGAGATATCCGAATTACCCGATAACACATTATTACCCAATGATGATGTTATAGAGGTGTTGTGTGGCTGGACTGATGAGGTAGTAGCAGAGGGTTCAAATAGTTCGGCAGGTGGTTCTAAACTTGGTGTTATTATAGACGGTTCTGTCTTTAACAAACTAGTAATTGGTAATAGACTTTCCTTTAAGAGATTTCTTACTAAATCTGGATTTGTTTCAATGCCATTTACTAGCAGATGTTTACCTATATCTGAAGCATTATCAAGTTTTCGTATTTTACTATCTCTTAACAGTAAATCATCTTCTGTTTTAATTGTGGGCTGTTCATTTGGTCTCTTAATGCCACCAACAGTATTACTACTACCACCACCCACACTACTTGTACCAGCAAGTTCATTAAGGCCTAATAAAGAAGACGAATTTGATAATGATGTATCGATTTTTTTGGTTATAGTAGGTTTTAGCATATTTTGCGTATTATGACCCGAAGAACGTCCATTATCTTGTTGAGAGTTAGTACTAGAACGAGTTTTTTCTTTCTTTGAAGGAGTGTCACGATCTGATTTACTTTTTGTAGGACTTTCTTTCTTTATATTAAAGCTAGTCGCATAAATATCCGAATTTTGGTTCATGTTTGTTCCATTGTTATAACCTGTTGCCGTCGTTAATTGTGGTGGTGGCTGTTGCATTTGTTGTTCTCCATGTAATTTATTTGTCCAATCTGGACTAAATAATGAATTGGCCGCTTTAGCAACTTGATTTTGATTTTGAGCTTGAGAATTGTATTGTGTAACATTTGGATGATGCTGATCTTCGGAATGCTGTAAAGGTTCAATTTTACAATAATTATTGCTAATTAGGGAGGCATGTGGTGGCTGTTGTAAGTCATGAGTTGCGGCTGTTAAACCTGGATAAGTTGTAGAGTCTGTTGCAGTTATTGAAGGTTGTTTCTGGTGATGGTGGTGGTGTGCTGAAGTTTGTGGTTGCTGTTGCATATGGACGGAAACTTGTTGTTTAGATTGTTCAAGTTTAAGACTGCTACTACTGCTGCTATTACTATGACGTGATCCCTGCTGCTGTTGATGAAAATTGAGTAAAGGTGCAGTAGTATTAGGGGTTGGCTGTGTTGGTGGGGGATTATTGTAACCACCGCGAGATGTATGCATCATATTGCGTGACATATCGTGAAGAACTTCCAGTTTAGTTGATGTTTGATTGCCTCCACTACTGCTTCCCGTTGGCAATTGTGTTTGATTATTATTATTATTACTACCATACTGTGTAGATGAGGAAGTGGAAAACACTTTATTACTATTACTACTACTTAGCTTAGACTGTTGCTCAGCTGGTAAACGACCGGAATGGTCTTTGGATGACATCGACCGACTACTACCATCTTGTTTTTGGGCTAATTTATGTTGCATACCATGTGGTGGCAAATTATGGGCAGCCGTTACAGGTGCTGTTAATCCGCGATCTCTGGATTTATGATAATTAACATCCATGGCATGACCTTGGGAAGAAGACTGTCTTAATGTAGGCTGACCGGGTAAACTATTTGACATCGATGATCTAGATGATGATTTTGTAGGGGGATTTGAAGAGGGTGCCATCATTGTTGGGGGATGTTGAGAAGATGATGTTGTATGTTCTCTTGGTGGTCGATTAGACCCAAGTGTGCTACTACTAGCATATGGCGGCTGCTGTTGTTGCTGTTGTTTGCTAAGCTTGTGGTCTTTAAATGTAGAACCATTAGAATCTGTTTAAAAATAAAAACATGAATATTTAAATTATTACCGGGAACATCTCCAGGTGTATAGCCAATTTTAGGAGGATGATGTGAAGACGACGACGAGGATGATGATGTTGATGAAGAACTGTGGTGAGAACGGTGTTGACTGGTTGAGTGTAGGTCAGGTTTCCGCATTTGTGGTGTTTGAGGATGAGGCGGTGGTGGTAACATAGGCTGTGTTATACTACTACTCTGTTGCTGATCATTTTGACTACCATTGTTGTTGGTTGGTGCAACTTCAGCCGGATGATACATTTTCATATTCATCATATCCGATACCTTCCAATCTTGATCTGCCTTTTTATCCTTAACTTGACCCTGACGATTACTGGCTCCTTGAGCCAAGGCTTTAATTGAATTCAATTTCGATTTAAGACGCGCCGGGCTCTTTTCATAAATGGCAATAAATTCATCGGTTAGCTTTTTTAGTAAATCCATCGTCACCGTCTCATCCACATAATGGAACCAGTGTTTTCCCTCTGTGGATTGGGGTATCTAACGAAAAAAAGGCACAAAAATTTAATTATTACTACAATTCGTCCCCAAGTCTATATGGTAAAACAAACGAAACAATTTAGTTGTAAATATAAAAGATTTTGTTACCTCCCAACGCGACCATTTACAAGCCAAATAAATGCAAAAGCAAGCCACTACCGTGGGTTTATATTGCAGGCACATCGAAGTCAAATGCAAACTATTAGAGGCCAGAAAATAGGAAGTTTGAGCCAAATCCTTGCAAGCTAAAAATAAAAAACAATTGATTTTAGTTTATAATAATTGTATTCTTAATTAAAGAATAAATCTCTTATTACAACTATTAAATACGAAATGTCGCACTATTTTTCAAGATCTGTTTACAAAGTTTTTTGTATTTTCTTAACTAAATAATGGGATATTCAAAATTCCACTTGTAAAATTAAGAAAACAATAGAAATATTTAAAAAAAAAATATAAATTGTAAAAATTTGTCAAATAAAAATTTACATTTTATGTTTAAAATTAAAAACTCCCAACCAATAGGTTAAAAGTAACATATCGACAGCCTATTAATGATTTGATTATTTTTGCAAAAAATTTAGGAATATATTATATTTAATGTAGTCTTTCAGATTCTGCAACCAGATTCTCGATATCTATTATTATATCCCAGTCAAACCACCCAGGTATAAATTAGAATCGGTACAAAAAACAAAGCGCTAACAAAAATCAAAGCATTTTCAGAGCTTTTGTTGCCAGTGGTATGAAATAAAAGCATTACAAAAGCATTATTTTGGATTGCTTTTTTAACGTTCACAAAAAGTACTTTTGGAGTACTTTTTTTAAAAAAAATTAAAACGGTTTATGAAATAATAACACTTTAAAAACATTTCTTTCAGGCGTTTTTCTAACGTTTTCAAAAAGTACTTTAGCAGTACTTTTTTACAAAATATTTAACAGTTTGTTTGAAAAAAAAAACACTGTTAACACAATGGTTTACAGCTCTTTTTTAAAAGATTCGAAAAAATTCCTTCCCAACACTTTTTTTTAAAAGTTGTCCTCTTTAATAAAAAAAAGGATGAAAAACAGAAGTTTGATGAACTTCGAAATACATATATTTTAAAGATAGGTAAAGCTATGTTTTAGAGCACATCTCCAAAGCTAAAATAAGCAATTATTTAGCAAAATTTTAAAGTTCTGGTATTTTTTATTATTTTATTTATACACTCAGGGAACTTCTGCTGTAAATATTTGTAGTTTTTTGAGTAGTAATAGTGTATCTTTATTTTTAAGTGAAAAAAAAAGAGTCGTTTGTAGAAAAAATTTCAGTTTTGACTACATTTGTAGTTCATTTACAAAACAAACCACATCAAATTACTGTACTATGAATTTACATTTATTTGACTTGTTTTTTTTGTTTTTTTTTTTTTTTTTTGTTTTTATTTAAAAAATAAAACAAATAAACGTTACTAAATTTTTCATTTTATCAACAGTCAAAAATAAACAACAATGTAAGTTCAATTTAATCCCAGCGAAAAAAAAGAGTGGAAAAAGATGTAGTAAAATCATCACATATACGGATTCGGATGTAGTGCAAATTGAGGTGAAACACGCATGATTTTAACATGGGGTTGTCATAGGACGGAGGTAATGCAAATTCCTCAAACTTCACCTTATTAAAAGTACTATGTGTAAGGTTAAGAAAGATTGTATTTTTGGGTGTTCTTTTTCATAGAACTTAATTTGTTATTTTTAATTAGTGATTAAGGTATGATGTCAAGTTACATCTTTTTTACCGAGTGATAATATGTATATGTAGGAGTGCTTAAAATGTTATAATTAAAAAAAACTTTTAAACAGCTTTCTAGCTTTAAAAACAAAGCGAAATAATAGTTTTTCGTTCAACTGAAAAGAAAGAAAACCATTGTTAAGTCTGATATTTTGTAATCATTTTGTTTTTCAAATTTAAAGGTCAGAAAACACTAATTCAAAGCGACATCTAGATTAAAGAAAATAGTTGTTAAAAGACACAGACTCCCGGTTCCATTCGAGTATGTCAAATACCGAATTGTAACTGAACATTCGAGACATTTCTACTAGTACACCTTGTATATGATGACAGTATATGCTAAGTTTAGGAACTGATCTAAAAGGCCAGCATTAGATCAGAAAAATCAGTAGTAGTAGCTACTTTGTGTGTAATGAAAATGTTGATTCTTTTGAACTACTTCGCATTATTTTTGCTGGGTAGAAGATCAAACTACACTTTTTACCGGAGGAAGACATAATCTCAGTACTTTTTCTTATTATATACCTATCCAGTATTTCATATATTCAAAAAATAGAAAAACTATTTTCGACTTCTTCCAATAAGATTGATTATCAAACAATTTACAAATGTATTAATTTCATAGCATATTACTAACAGCTGTATTCTCAAGTTAAAACGAGTGTCTAACATCGACTGACTAACTTTTTTTACTCACAAAATCCCATAAGGGAAAGTTGGGGAATCGATGTTAGACACTCGTTTAAAGTTATGAATTTAAGGGCATAAATTTGATAACATAATTACTTTTTCTTATTCAGCGTTGCAAAATTTGTTGAAATTCGATACCGTATACTTCATCATTTTTATAGTTTTTGTTATTTGACTGAAATAATTTTAGTTTCTTGTCATTTTATTTCAACAGTGGTGTCTTTTGCATGTTTAAAGAAATACTATTTAACGTGATAAATTTAACTGCAAAATAAACAGCGAAATTTAAAAGCACCTAGATAATATATAAATCAATATATTTTAACAAAGCTCTCGATATTTTTAAAAGCTATGAAAATATTTAAATCTGACCATTAAATTTTAAATCACCTCAAAAGCTGATGTTAGGTCAGCTAACTTAAATCTGTTTTGAAACTGACGTCTGACTTTCCAAAAAATTCAAAAATGAACTAAAAATTGGCAGCTAAAATATTTTAAAGGTATAAATTATTATGCTAAAGGTATAAATTATTATGCTATTATGCTACACACTTCAAATGAAACAAATTTCTTTAGAAATTTTCGTTAAAAGTTAGAAAATTAAATTTCGTTAAAAATTAGAAAAATCAGAGCATAAAAACGGTTTATTTTACTTATTAAGAGCCAGTTTTTGGAATGTAGTTTAACCTTGTTTATAGTTTTAAAGAAGTTTAAACTTAA
Source organism: Delia radicum (assembly GCA_021234595.1). Lineage (NCBI taxonomy): Eukaryota > Metazoa > Arthropoda > Insecta > Diptera > Anthomyiidae > Delia > Delia radicum. Next base: position 21,840,390 of record CM037853.1, on the reverse strand, counting down.
AATACTGTTTTTGAGATCAAGTTTATTTTATTTTAATTGTAGTTTAACCGGCCAGCATTGGCAGTTTAAACTAAGTTTTGAGTTGTCAAAACATAACAGCTGTGAATGAAAATTATACATAAATAAAACAGCAGTTAAGTAAGTCCAAAAAAAAAACAATATATAAAATATTTTTGAAAAAGGATTTTTATAAAATTCCTGTCTTTTTTAAATACCAATTGAATTTCTTTTGTTGACAAATTGTTTGTCCATCTGCTGCCTTCCATTTTTACATTTGTTTTAGAGTACATTTTATATTTAATTACAACCAATATTTAACAAAAGAAACATTTAATTGTTGGGCACAAAATCAACAAACATTTTTTTTTGTACGCCCGTTGTTTTGTTTATTTTTCATTTTTGAGATTCGCAAGTGCTACCATTTTTATTTTGAAAATGGCATTACTTTTTTTGGTGTAAAATATGGTAGTCTTATTTAATTTGAGATTTTTTAAACAATACAATTTATTGTCAAAATACCAATCAGGCTTTAGAAGAAAATATTCATGTGAAACAGCAGTCAATTATAGGTCCATTCGTTTACACCAAAATTTGCACAAATTTGTACAAATTTGTACTGGATTTTACTGAAATGCGTTCGCGTACACATAAATTTGCAAAAGAGAGCATCTACTAAGAGAGTAAAGTGACAGTTGTCAGCAAAAAACCTGCAAATTTTTACTGGAGAAATTTTTGCCAGTAAAATCCAGTAAAATCCAGTAGAAAACAAAAACATATGATTAAATTAAGTAAACAAACAAAAATAAGCATACATTTAGTAATAAAAACATTTAAAAGATCAAAAGCTGAATTAAAAGGGCGGCAAAAACTAAATATAATTATTTTCAACCTGAAAAAAATTAAAGTAGTCAGTTACAATTATTATAGTAACAATTTATCAGTTTTCTAATATCTCTGTTAATTGTTTTTATTTACATTAATATATTAGAGATGTAAAGCTAATGAATATATGAATACTTCTTACTGCATATTATTCAGGGTACCGAATATCAAAAATCAAGTATTCATGTATTTTCGTATGTTATTTAACTAGAAACAAAATTAAAAGTCATGTCCAAACTAAACAAGTCTAAAAGCTTCCACAAAAGTTTATTTAATAAATACAATTGTTACGAATTTATAATTATTAAAATGCAATGCATCAAGTACCAAAAACAATATATACTGGGTAGTCTAAATAACACATATTTTACAACACTAAGCTTTTTAGCGCTCATATGTTTGAATTAACCTGCAAGTTTTTGCAATTTTTCCGTTCGTTTACTTTTTTGTGCAAGAGCCAGTTTTGAGAGTAAAATTTTAATTTTGCCCAAAATTTACTCATCTACTGGATTTTACTGGAAAGTAAACGAATGGACCTTATGTTATAAACAGATGGAAATGTAAAAAGAAGAAAAATAAAATATTAGCGATTTTCCTTCCTTGATTTTAAAAGAGCATTTGAAACGATAGATAGGGATATCCTATTGAAAAAACTAGATAAATAAGATACAGAACTAAAATGGTTTCAGTCATATTTAACAAATCGTAGACAATTGACAAATGTTAATGGTGAAATATCAAATGTAATAGAAAATGAATATGGAGTACTACAAGGCTCAATTTTAGGAGCTCTACTTTTTGTTATATATATAAATGATATGGAAAATATGTTGGAGAAGTGCGAAATTGTTCAGTATGCAGATGATACCTTGATTTTCTCAGAAGCAACAACTGATGAATTATGTCATGAAAATTGAATAAATTAAAAAAACTAAACGAAAACAAAACTAAATTAATGGAAATCAATATGAACACAAACATAACTTTCAAAATAAATAATGTAATAATCGAAAAAGTAAATAATATAAAATATTTGGGTTTCTTAATAGACAAAGATCTAAACTTCAAAGATCATGTAGAATACATATGTAGAAAAATTTTCAAGAAAATTGGGTTTTTTAAACGTATAAGAAATAAAATGACAATAATAACAGCAATAAACATCTATAACACTATGATAAAACCACATTTTGAATATGGGTCAACCATTTTATTTACCTGCTGTTCAGACCAACAAATAAATAGGCTACAAAAACTACAAAATAAGGCTATGCGCTCAATTTTAAAATGCAATCGGTTTACTTCAAAAAGATATATGTTAGACACACTGAAATGGTTAAACATTCAGCAAAGGCTGCAACTAAATACAATATTTTTTATCCAAAAAATGAAAATGGGAAGTTCACCCGATTACTTGATTGAACAAATAAGATATGTTGGAGAGGTTCAACCTTACAACCTTCGGAATGGCTTAGATTTTAGACCACAGCGAGCAGATACAAATGCAATGCAGAAATCGTTATTTTACAAAGGATTGAAACTTTATAATATGATGCCTAGTGACTTCAAGAAGGAAACAAATATAAATCTTTTTAGAAGAAAACCTGTAAACTTTATAAAAAAATGTTAATTCTAATCAGAGTATATAATATTTTGTTAAATTAATATAAAATGTCAATTTAAAGTATTTTAAATACTACTAATAAAAACTAAACTAAACCATAACTAAAAAACAGCATGGAGGTTAAAAAGCAGTTTATATCTTATTAAAGTTTAACTAAACAGAAGTAAAACTAAGTTTGATCATAATCCCAAAAACTGGCTCTAAGTGTTTTTAAAATTCTATGTTCTAAAATATGTTTTTAAAGCGACTACTGAATCTCATGTATAATTTATTTTTAAAATTTTACATTATTGACAATTTAGTGGAATATAGAGGATTCTGCATTTGAAACAAATTTATGTGTAAAAAAATTTTTATTAGGTAGAGGGATTTGTTAAGTAAAAGAAAAAAGCAATATAATGAAATAATTTATGACTTCCTTAATTTTTTTTTTTTTCATTTTTTATTGAAGTTAACAGCTATAAAACAACATAAGGTAAACAAATTATAGTAAATAGTATTTAAAAACGAAATAACTTGAAAATTATAAAAAAAAAATAGCATTGTGCATTAACTGTTTTTAAGCTTTTTTGAAGTTTGTCTTTGATAGATTATCGGAGAAAAAATGGTATTAAGGCGGAATTACACTCCTAAAATATTGTAAATTCTTTCATTTTTTCATTTTCCAAATGAAGTCTGCTGAAGAGAATTCAGTGAAAATGTATTTAGATAATAGGCAAAGGCGTCAAATAGGATAAAGTGAAATCAAAATTGAGAAAATTTTGAAAATTCATGATGTTTAATTTGTGCCTGAACAAATAATAAATATTAATAATGCATAGCGTATCACTATTATCAAAAATTTGTAAAATTAAAATTTTTGCTTTGCCAAAAATTTGGCCAACATTTCATTTGCTGTGAATTTAAAAGATGATTATATTATGTGCTTAGAAATAACTTTTGTTACTTCATTTCTAAATTTAGTTGCCTTTCAGAAAACAATTTTACTTAAATTATTGGATAAATAGTTCCAGAAAAAATCGCAATAATCGAGGTGTTCTCATATGGGGACATTTGGCATTACTTGGTTTGGAAGTGGACCAGAAAATAAGGATTTTGGTTCATTGTGACCTTTAGATGGTTTAAACCGAAGAGGTAGATCAATGTGTTTAATATCCAAATTTACTTTATATTTGACGCTGCCATCTGGAAGATCGTTCTTTATATACATCTTCAATAACATGTTCCAACTTGCGTGGTTGTTCTTCGACTTTGGCAGCCAAGAAGAGACTGGCCGCAGCAATGCCATTACGATGAAAATGTGTAAAAGAATGAAATGCATAAAAACGGTGCATATACACAATGGCCGTGTTAATGCACAGTTGAGAGCTGCAATAAAGAGGACGAACGGTCAAATAATCTAAAATCTGGAAAGACATATATGACGCTGAACTTACACTTGCAGTCTTTGACCCATTTCCTGTATAAGATATGCAGTCATTTGGCGATATGACAACTCTTGATCCGGAGATATACCAGCCTTACGACTGGGCGAAGTGGCCAGATCATCTGCTGAAAAGTACCACATAGAATCTTTGTCCCTATCGCCAGGTAGATCAATGTGTTCAATATCCAAATTTACTTTATATTTCACGCTGCCATCTGGAAGATCGTTCTTTACCATGGATGGTACCCGGTTTTTCAGCTATTTCGGTAACGGTATTTTAAGGATAACGTTATTTAAATTATTCAGGTAATGTCTATGCACATCTATAATTTTTGCCCCATCATGCCCCAATTCCATTGACTAGCTAGTTTATGATCAAACTTTGGGAAAACATATATCTATTTACAGGTTTTATTTTTTCTGATTTTGTCAGAGTATTTTAAGGATAAGGTATTTTAAGGATAACGCTATTACAATTATTTCGGTAACGGTATTTTAGCGATAACGGTATTTCAGTTATTTAGGTAACGGTATTTTAGCTATAACGGTATTACAGTTATTTCGGTAACGGTATTTTACGGGTTACGGTATTTCAATTATTTCGGTAACGGTATTTTACGGATAACGAAAGTTGAAAGGGTTTTGAATCGATAATGGTATTTTAGCGGTGTTACCTGCCATCCCTATTCTTTATACGACCTGGTCTAATTTATGAAAAACGTATAAGTTTGTCATCATTGTAATTATGAAAAAAAATCATAATTTAAATATACTACATCGAATGTTTCTTTTACGAACTTATTATGATTTTACCAGTTTATCTGGGTTCTTGAGTAACTCTAAAATAATCGTTTAGTAATTTTATTGATTGATTTTTCAATTTAATCTCTATTTTTACGTGAACAATATCGCACTCCATTTGAGTATGGCCTTTTTCTGAGAACTTCTGTTCAATAAGTTTATTATTTTTTGCAGCAAAATTGGAAAGAGCATTAGATAATTATTTCCTTCCTGACCCCCGAATATTAGGTCAGTAATAAAACAAATTCTTCGTTAAAAACTATAATTCGCGATATTTTAAAAACGACCTACAAGATTTAAGAAATTTGTCCAGATTTGTGATCTGCATATATAATTTAGTAAGAAACCATATATTGCAATAGGAGTTTATTCGAAAAAAAAAAATTGTTGTATTATTATTTACAGAGATAGAGGATTTTTTCATTCACAAAAATGAGTTGTTTAAGATATAAAATTGCAAAAAAAAAATATGTTTCTAGGCATATTTTACTGAATATTTTGCCATCAAAAACGAATTTCGTGAAAATTTAAGATAGAGGATATTGAATATAGGCCCTCGATATAAGAAGTAATTGATTTTTTTTTTTTTTTTTTTTTTTTTTTTATTTATTTATTTGCAATGCAATAAGCCACTTAGGCCAAAGTGCATTGTTAATACATTGTACAAATTCATATAAATATTTACAAAATTTCTTATGTTATATGTAAATAGCCGTATATACATAAAAAAAATATATCCCTAAATTAAATTTAAATTTGTATTTTTGTCAAAACATATTTTGTGAGTCATGAAGTAGATTCCATAATATTTAAATAAAAATTGTTTAAATTGGCTGTCCCAATTCCTGGTATTAAATCTAAAAAAAGATTTTGAGGATATGCCGAAATCTGGGTTGAATGTCATTATTGATATAGTATATAGAGAACTTGACCAGCTGACCGAAGTTTCACTTATGTGGACCTTCAAATCTGTTATATAATTGAAAATCAACCATCATAAAATGACTAGCACCAAAATGTCGCCAGCTCCCTTACTATATGGTTTCCACATTTTTTATCGATTATTTACTCAGTCAGATGCAATACAATGTCCAGGTGTTTCACATCATTCTTTAATTTTTATTGCTCTTGATATTATGATTTCTCCTTCTCAGGATTACGTTTATTAACCTGATTACAAGCTTTAAATATTGAAGTCTTAGAACAAACTTTGAATTTACTGGATTTCAGTGGAATTTATACAACGTCAAATGTTAATGTTCAGTTGGAGGTTTTTATGAATAATTTTCGTGCCTTGCACTCCTTAGTTGCTATTGTACATCGTAAGGTTGAAACAAATTCTAATAGTTTAGTTAACTCTCCTGAAATTACTTATCACATCTCCCCGGGTAGAAATTAGATACGGTACAAAAAACAAAGCGCTGTAAAAGCGTTTGTTTTCGGTGCTACCAAACAAAAAGCATTTTCAGAGCGTTAGTTGCCAATGGTATGAATAAAAAGCATTACAAAAGCATTATTTTTTTACGATTTATGAAACTCTGTAAAAACATTGCTTTAAAGCGTTTTTCTATATTTTGCAAAAAGTCCTTTAGCAGAACTTCTTTTACTGATTATTTGAAAAAAAAAACACTATTAAAACATTGGTTTAAAGCGTTTTCTAAATATTCAAAAAAAGTGCTTCCCAGCACTTTTTTTTTTTTTTTTTTGCAAAATTGTCTTCATTAATATAAAAATGAGTGGAAAATTTAAGTTTGAAATATACAGTAGTGGTCAAAACATTTGGAACTGAGAACTGAATAAATTTTGTAAAAAATGGCAGGAAATAAATACAATTCTGATTTTAAATCAAAAGTTTTAAATGATTTTTAAAATGGACTTTCCCAAATAGAAAGTCCATTTTGACATCCACACAACTCATAAAGGTGGAAGGAAGACTCCGTATTACAAATGTAAGAGAAGATCAGAAAATCAAAAATTTTTTGTACGAAATAACCCAAAGCAATTCCCAGAGAAGCTTAAACTGAACTTTTAATAGATTACAGTCTTCCCACCATTAAAAGAAGAGCCCGAGAATATGGTCTTAGAAGTTATAGATGTACAAAAAAAACCATTTGTGTCGGAAAAAAAACCGAAAAGCTCGGCTTGACTTTGCATGCACCCATTTGATCTAGACTCAACAGCAATGGAAAAATGTATTGTGGTAAGATGAGTCTAAATTCAACCTCCGGGGATCAGATGGAAGAGCCAATGTTCGAAGACCACGAACCGAAAAGTTTAATCCCAGATACACAACCGCCACAGTGAAGCAAGGAGGTGGAAACATTATGGTGTTTTTCAGGAAATGGGATTGGCCCATTTCGCCGCATTACTAGCACAATGACGGTTACAATCTATAGAGATCTTTTGAGATCAGTTATGCTTCCGTATGCTGAATGGGAAATGTCACTCTGAAGGAAAATGAAATTAATATCATGTCGTGGCCGGCTTAATCTCCCGATCTCAACCCGATTGAGAACATGTGGATGATTGTAAAACGGAATATCGGCAATAAAGTATTCCGAAATGGTGATGAACTTTTCGTCGAGTTGGAGAAGCAGTGGAATGAAATTTCTGACGATTATATTAAAAATCTCATTGCCTCAATGCCTAAGAGGTGTTCAGAAGTTATAAAAAATAATGGCTGCGTTACAAAATACTGAGCGTTAAAACCATTGTTTGTATTTCCTGTTAATTACTTTAAGAGTTGCAAATGTTTTAAACACTGCACTATCGACTTATTTTGTTAAAATTTCCTTCTTTTTTTTTGAGAAGTTATGAATAATTTTTTTGTATTTGTAAAATAATATGCTATAATTAAATTTAATAAAAAAAAAAAAACAAAAACTTATACCACAAATCTTTTTGATCAAAAAAATTATAATTAACTAAAGATTTCAGTTGCAAATATTTTGAACACCACTATATTTGAGTCATTTTCGCATAATCGCTTAAGTCGAAATTCCTAGTTTCGAGATATTACGTTATTCATATAAAAATTATATAATACAGATTTGTTATAATTTTTGAACTAAATGGAATTTTGAAAAGAGTTTAGACTGTCATGTGCGTATTAATAAGTTCAACAATAATTAGCAAAAACAATTTTATACATATGTCGGTAGTTCCAGTTTGTGTCGAAAATCTCCAGTTTTTTTATAATTTTCACTCTAAATGGAATTTTATAAATGCGTCCTAATGAGGGCATCAATTATTAATAATATACTTGACATTCTCTTGGTCGACTTAAGCGATTATGCGAACATTACATTGATATTTAAAAAATAGTTTAAGCTTTTTTAAAGCGCTTCTTCAAATTTTGATAAACTGCAAAAACTGAAAAAATCTTTATTTTTTCAAATTAGACGTCAAATTACGGAATTTTTAATGAAATAAAATAAATGCTTTTCTTCATTTATTTTACCCCTCAAAATAATTTTTAATAAATCTTTACGAGCTGGTTATTTCATTCAGAAATGGAAATTTACGACTATTTTCCCAATTCTTAAAAATGGTAGTAGGAGCAGTGTTACTAATTACCGTCCTATTTCCAAATTAACCAATATTGCTAAAATTTTTGAGCACATCGTGTTTGATAAACTTTTTTTCCAGTTAAAACGATATATATCTGTTTCACAACATGGATTTATGGCTGGGAGATCAACAACAACTAATTTATCGGTTTTTGTCAACTTTTGCATCTCTTGTTTTGAAAAGGGTGTTCAAATTGACACAATTTACACAGATTTCGCCAAGGCTTTTGACCGAGTCCCACATGAACTTTTATTATATAAGCTTTCCAAGATTGGCATCCATTCAAATATGCTTAGTTGGTTCCGTCATTATTTGATTGGCAGAATCGCAACAGTATCTGTTGATGGAATTTGTTCGGACTATTTTATACCAACGTCAGGTATTCCACAGGGCAGCATCCTTGGTCCATTATTATTTAATATTTTTACAAATGACATTAGCGATTGCTTTAAAAATTCAAAATTTTTAATGTATGCTGATGATCTCAAAATTTTCAAGCCAATTTTTTCTGTAAGGGACGTTTTTGACCTTCAGGAGGACTTGAATAATCTAGTTCATTGGTCAAATTGTAATGGTTTACCCTTTAATATTTCTAAATGTTATAGTATGTCTTTTCATAGACGTCGAAATATTATAATTTCTGATTACAGAATGTTTGGTAATGTATTGTCATCTGTTGATGAAATTTTGGACCTTGGTGTAGTTTTTGATATTAAATTATCATTCACCAGTCATTTAAATTTTATTGTACCGAAAGCTTATTCGCTTTTAGCATTTATTCGACGTAATTTGGATAAATGTTTTGATCACATAACGAAGAAAGTGGTTTATACTTCGTTTGTTAGATCTAGATTGGAATATTCTTCATTTATTTGGAGTCCTAATGCTGCTCTTCATATTGGTCGTATTGAGAGAATTCAAAGAAAGTTTGTCAAGTTTGCCCTACCATGTTTTAACTATCCGAATCATTTTAACATTCCTTCTTTTTCTACCCCTTCTTACGCAGATAAGTGTGAGTTTATTTCTTTAAAAACTCTGGAAACTCGTCGTATTATTGCAAGTTTAACTTTTTTACATGGTATTATTTGTGGTGTTATTGATTCTCCTGAGCTATTAGAGTTAATTTCAATATATGTTCCACCAAGAAGTTTTAGAAATATAAGTAAATTTTTTCATATTGATATACACTTAACTGAATATGTATTAAACGAACCACTAAATAGATCTATGAGATTATTTAATATTTATTGTAATAAGTTAGACATAAGTGTTTCTCACTCCCAATTTAAAATTTTGTTAAATAATTTATTTTAAATATCTTAATTTTTATATGCTAGTCTGTAAGGATATTGTATCCATAGACTTAAATAAATAAATAAATAAATAAACAAATATAATTACCATGAAAATAGGAATATTATTTATGAAAAAATGTATATCTGTAAAATTTTTTTTAAAACGATTGCAAAGTACTCCTTTTGTCGCTTTTCTAACGCTATGATAGCTTTATGTATTCATTTATTTAAAAATCCTGAATAAGAACTTAAAACTAAAGAAGATTTCCTTAGGCAGGAATGAAATCCGGATAGGGACACGCCTACATCAGATTGCTTTTCACAATTTGTTAAATAAGTTTTGGGATTTTAGCACATTTAATTACTATAAATGCAATTAATGTTTATCCCGATGAAAATAAATTTAAATAACAAATATGCAGGTGCTTGTGCAAATTTAAATGTAACTGACACTAATAGAAAACATATGATTTTCTATTGTTGATTTACTTGAATAAACGTCACTACATTGCTAGATCTGTCAAAAAAACAGAGTAGTATTTGGAAGATGACAAAGCCAATTGTGACAATTTTTTGTTGTTGTTTTGGTTTTTCTTTGATATTTTAAATTTTGAATCTCGCTCCTAGACGAGGACAAGAAATTCTCATTGAGTTTGTGATTTAACATAACAAATATCTCTAGAAATTCTAATAACAAAGTCCCCTGAAGATTTCCTTAGGCAGGAATGAAATCCGGATAGGGACACGCCTACATCAGATTGCTTTTCACAATTTGTTAAATAAGTTTTGGGATTTTAGCACATTTAATTACTATAAATGCAATTAATGTTTATCCCGTTGAAAATAAATTTAAATAAAATATACATATATACAATAACAAAATATTATACGCCTAAATCATTTCACCTAGAATCAAACCTAACTATTTTGGCTCCCCAGCCGTAAAATATATAAAAAGAAAACAACTAAGAACTAATAGTATAGAATTAAGAATCATATTCCGGTAACAATCAGCATCAGCTCACACATTACAGACATTATCCAAAACTCCATTTTATGAAAACATTCTACAAATTTAAAAAAACAATGCAAGCTTTCATACAAAGTTAAATGAAAACAGGTTTATACTATTGTATTCGAGAAATATTCCAGTAATTTTATCTAATATTTCTGCCTGGATGTTAAATTGTAATTTGAATATAAACTCTACCAAGACAAAAGATATGCTTTTTAAACCACATAACTCTGAAGTGGATGTATCTATTACGATTAATGGCGAGCTTATTGAATTCGTTGAAGTTATGAGATGTCTAGGTGTTTTAATAGATAACAATCTAGAGTTCGGTCGACATATAACCTGGTTAAGTTCCAAAATAAATTTTACCCTGCGTAGATTATATGCCCTAAATCTTTATTTGCCACTTTCTATTAGAAAACGCATAGCACATTCATTATTAATGTCCAACTTATTATACTGTATTGAAGTTTTTTCTGGGTGTAGTGTCGATGACTTCAATAAATGTAATTTACTGTTTAATAAAATAATACGTTTTGTTATGATCATGTTTCGAGGCATATTTCTGATTTTTTGGGATGCAGTTTTAAAAATTTTGTTCGAATTCGATTGCTATTATTCTATCATAAAGTCATGCTCTCTAATTGCCCTGAATATGTACATAGACATTTTATACTCTTGAACACTGAAAGAAACCCTCAACTTTTATATCCCATTAGAAATTATATTATTAACGATCATTTCATGTTCGTGTAGCTAAGTGTTGGAACCATTTACCCTTACCACTTAGATCTTTTGATCTATCTTTAAAAACATTCAAGTGTAAACTTGTAGAATATACTTCTGTAAATGATATTTGATGTGCAAAAATTTTCAAAAATTCCCAAAAATTTTCAAAATTCCCAAAAATTTTCAAAATTCTCTAAACTGCAATACTTTTTGTCATGTGAGTTTATGCCATATTCTTTATTCTTTAATAATTCTTTTAAACTTTTTTCTTAAATTTTTGTAAGTTAAACTTGCTATATACAAACTGTTTTATATTGTTAAAAAATAGGATATTTAAGGTTTTATAGTTTTAAGTGACATAATGAAGTTGATTGTTAATTTTGGTCTACCAACTATATATGGCCCGAAGGGCTCGGTTGGTTTTTTTGAAATAAATTAAATTAAATTAAAAACATTGTTGGAGTGAGAGAAAACTCGTAAATCATAAGCCAAATAATTCCAGCAATGAGCAATCCTCACCATGAATGACCTCTTAAACAGAGAGCATGAAATTCAAGGTATAACTATATTCTTTAGTCTCCTAGAATGAAAAAAAGTAAACTCATGACATAAAGGGACAACCAAGCCATTTCTAAGAGTCCTATAGAAAAAAGAGTACATTTCGGTACTTAACAAAATTCTTAAAAAAGCACCCCAAAAATTTCTTTACATAACCAGACATATGTTCACGTCTACGAGTATTATATATATATCGAACCACAGAATTAACAACACGTTCCAGTTTCTTAAGGTTACTACCAATTGTACCCGATACTACTTCTAGTCCATATAAGATCTGTGGCATTAATAGAGCATAAGCTACTCTACACTTTACCCTAAACGGCAAGTATATATTTGTGGAATATTTTTTTATTTTTTTTTTTATTAATTAATAATCATATAATTACAAATTATATACTATTACCCTAACCGAGCACTAGCTAATATGGCCTTCGGCGCGTTGTAGCGAAAACAGACCAGTGCCTCTGGTGGAAATCGAACCCACGACCCCCGCACAGATAAGCCAGCACGCTACCAACTAGCCTACCGGGGCGCACATTTGTGGAATATATTCTACGTAGAATAAAAGAATTCTTCCTATGAACAGATTCAATATGCTGGTCAAAACTAAGTCGGTTATCGATTATAACCCCTAAACACCTATGATGATCAACAAATTCAATTCGTGTGTTACCAATAAATAAATTAGCATCTGAAAAAAATCGTTCAGATGAACCAAACATCATAGCCTTAGTCTTAGATGGATTTATAGCCAACGAATTAGTAGACGACCAATGAAGAATACGTTCAAGGTAAAAATTTTTATTAGACTCCAACTAATAGTAGGAGAATATCATCTGCAAACAAAAATGTCCTGTACATACTCATGTCTAGAATCTCAGGGAGGTCATTAATATATAAGATAAACAGAAGGGGGCCAAGGACAGATCCATGAGGAATCCCAGAAGTGAGAAATAGACTTTTTGAATACGTTCGATGAAAATCGACAAACTGTGACCTACCACTTAAGAAGGACATAACAAGCTTACAAGCCGACTTCGAAAAGTTAAACCTATCCCTTAGCTTTGTAATCAAGGTAGAGTAGCATATAGAATTAATCGCTTTAGTTAAATCTAGAGAAATCAGGACAGACAATTTTCTATCATTTTCATAAGTCCTAATGGTATCAGTTAAATTAAGCAATAAAGAAGTAGTATTATATCCCCTACGAAACGCGTACTGTTATTCAAAGATTTTTGTTCTAGTAAACGAAAGCATTTGATCCCTTATCAGATGCTCAACAATTTTAGATAAAGCCGGGAGAATAGAAATTGATCGTAAATCATCCGGACCCCTGATAGTACCAGATTTTGGAATCGGCACAACTCTTGCCGTCTTCCAAATAGTAGAAAATATGGACGTTGTTAAAATGGAATTAACTAAATGCAAGATGATGTCGGAAATGTAAGGGTATACAATCTTTACAAACTGAATAGTTATACCATCCACACCAACAGATTTCGATTTAAATGATGATATTTTTCTACCTGGGTCATTACGTGATATAACGCATAAATATTCTATTCCACACAGAAGTCCTGAAAATTGGCTCATTTAATAATTAAAATCATTATGATTTCAATTTACACAGATGAATGGAATATAGCAAGAGTCTTTCCGACTCTTTAGATAAGCTTCGTCCTATATCTGTCCTAGTAATTCTCTCAAAAGTAATTGAACATATTCTAAAGGAACAAATGGTCCTTTATCTTGATAATAATTCATGCATATCAGCCGGGTTTTCGACGTGGATAGAGCAGAACTGCGCTTCTGTTAAAATATTGCAGTTCAAGATAAGCCGACTGAAATTAACGATGCGAATAAGACCTAAGAAGGATTTCTATGAATGAATTTCACTTTAATTTTCTAATATTTATATCAAAAATATTAATCGATTAAAAATTAAGTTTTATAGTTAAAAATTTATCGAATAAGGATTATTTTGTTTTCCCATTGTAATTTATATTTAAAAACATTGGTCCTCCCAAAGCAATTTTATCCACTGTATTTCTTAGCAAAGAAATTGGCAAGTGTTTCCCCACTACAGTGCAATCAACATCATTTTGATGTTCCTCTGCAATCGATTTCCCATTTAGCATGCTATCGTTTATTGCATTAAAAGACGAAGGATAATAAAGTCTCTGGGACAAAATAAATTTTATTTATTTTGAATGCGACTTATTTACATTTTCATAAACATTCAAGTTTATTCAAGTAATAATAATAATAATAATAATAATAGTTCTTTATTTTCAAAATATGCAAATACACAGTTTACAATTGTAAAATAAAGTATTTTTATGACAATGACATAAAAGTCGTCTGCCATTTACTAATTTAAATTTGAATTAAGTTTATATTTAAATTTGAACACAATTCAATATCAAATTTAAAGTAAATCAATTAAATTCCAAAATTAAAAACTTTCTATAAATCATTGCTTCACAAATATAATTATACATCCTATTCCAGCCATCCAATATTTCTCCGTTTAAAATAGATTTAACATAACAAATATCTTTAGAAATTCTAATAACAAAGTCCCCTGAAGATTTCCTTAGGCAGGAATGAAATCCGGATAGGGACACGCCTACATCAGATTGCTTTTCACAATTTGTTAAATAAGTTTTGGGACTTTAGCACATTTAATTACTATAAATGCAATTAATGTTTATCCCGATGAAAATAAATTTAAATAACAAATATGCAGGTGCTTGTGCAAATTTAAATGTAACTGACACTAATAGAAAACATATGATTTTCTATTGTTGATTTACTTGAATAAACGTCACTACATTGCTAGGTCTGTCAAAAAAACAGAGTAGTATTTGGAAGATGACAAAGCCAATTGTGACAATTTTTTGTTGTTGTTTTTGTTTTTTCTTTGATATTTTAAATTTTGAATCTCGCTCCTAGACGAGGACAAGAAATTCTCATTGAGTTTGTGATTTAACATAACAAATATCTTTAGAAATTCTAATAACAAAGTCCCCTGAAGATTTCCTTAGGCAGGAATGAAATCCGGATAGGGACACGCCTACATCAGATTGCTTTTCACAATTTGTTAAATAAGTTTTGGGACTTTAGCACATTTAATTACTATAGATACCACTTCATTATGGTTAAGATTGGATTTTTCAAAATATCTGTTCCTGAATTCTCTCAAAACCGGACATGTTCCTATAAAGTGATATAGTGTTTCATCTTCATCGGTGTTGCACATAGTACATTTTCTATTTGCATCAATCCCGAAAAGATTACCCCTTAATCCCAAAACATCACTGCGTGCCTTGAAAATTATTGTTATTTTGTTTTGACTGAGATTATCCTGTATGTATTCTATACATTTGCTGTAATCGAGGTTTTTATAAAAACGTGTCTCACTATTTGAAGCTTTTGTTTTTGCTTCTAATATGCTTTTACGCCTCAGATTTTGTAGTAATTCGGCTCCTCTTTTCAGCCATTCTGATTCTGCCACATCTTCAAATCTCAAATTAAATTCGTTACCCAATTTATTCATTTCTTCGGCCCTAAAAATATTCTTGTTAAGCACTAATTTGGCAAGTTTGTGCGGTAGTCTTTCATGCCCGAATTGAAATAATGCTTTAAAAATATAATCCATATGTAAATTAAAGCTATAGAAATGACTATCTTCTGCGTTTGTCTCCAATGTTAAAGCGTAGTTTGGTGTGAAGTCTGGCAATCTTAGAATTCGTTTTATTAAATATCGTTGAAGTTTGTCTACTTCTTCAAATAAGCTAAATCCCCATACTTGCGCTCCATAAACCTGAATCGACCTGCATACTGCTTGAAAAAGTTTCCATTTAGAAGATATTGATACTGTGTTATTACATAAAAAATCTTTCCAGGTAGCGTTAATACTGGATTTCGCAGAATTATTACGTTTTTGGACATGTTTTACAAACGACATTTTAGGCGTCAAAATAACACCCAGGTAGCAGTATTCGCTTACTATCCTGACTTCTTGACCATTATACATCAAGTATAAAGGTGTCGTCAAGAAAAATGCTTTAAAATGTAACCTTTATTGGGTCATGAAACTGTTTATAAACCCTTGTTAGGTTAATTCGTAATTAAAAAAAAACATTTTGGTAAAAAAAAATAAAATATATAGTATATATATTCATTGTATTTATATTTACCCTTAACCAAATGACATGTTTTCACAACATGAGTGTGAGGATGATCAATGGCAACATCGAAGCCCAATGTTTGCAATAAAACATTTTCGTTGAATACTAAATCTTGGGCCTGCTCAAGATAATATGTATCCGTGGTGGAGGTAGTCGGCTGAGTGAGGCACTTATTGGCCGCCTTAATAACATGTTCCAACTTGCGTGGTTGTTCTTCGACTTTGGCAGCCAAGAAGAGACTGGCCGCAGCAATGCCATTACGATGAAAATGTGTAAAAGAATGAAATGCATAAAAACGGTGCATATACACAATGGCCGTGTTAATGCACAATTGAGAGCTGCAATAAAGAGGACGAATGGTCAAATAATCTGAAATCTGGAAAGACATATATGACGCTGAACTTACACTTGCAGTCTTTGACCCATTTCCTGTATAAGATATGCAGTCATTTGGCGATATGACAACTCTTGATCCGGAGATATACCAGCCTTACGACTGGGCGAAGTGGCCAGATCATCTGATGAAAAGTACCACATAGAATCTTTGTCCCTATCGCCACCATTGATGCGGGCCGGAGAAGGACTTGGTATGCCACTCATATTGTGTGTTTGTATGAAAGAAAGGCTGAAAAGCTGTTCGGGCTGAGGAGGACAAGGCAAAGAGAGAGAGACGAGATATACAACCAATTAAGGATGTAAGTAGGAGAATTATAAGCAAACGGGGCAAATTAACATCAGCATTTAATACAAAACATCACTTTTGTCCAATAATTATTACAAAAATCTTTCGTTTTTTTTTTTACTCAATTTTTTGCATACATTTATCAAATATAAAAGTACAGACGACAGGTATGCTGGCGGTCGTCTACTATTACGACGTATAGTTTAATTTTTGTTGTTGTTGCTGCTAACAATGACAACGCCGCAGCTTTCTTTTCTTTGATGCTGCTGCTGCTGTTACGAACGTTTTGCGTCGACGCCACTTAACTCTACACTACCTTGTATCCCAAGTCAGTCAGTTATTGGTTTTTTATATTTTTTTTGTTTTCTTTGTCAACAAGAATGACAAATTATTTTCACCAAATTTGACGGAATTTTTCGACACAATTAGTGTATATTTTCTTTATTTAGTAAGACGTTTGCGTATTTTTCTCCACGAATTTTAGGAAGGAAAAATTTCCGAAATTTTCACTTTGCCATGAAGCCACGAGTATTTCGAAACATACACATATACACGCTCGCACACACTTCACAGTAGAAAAAAAGTCGTCAAATGGAAATTAAATTTTTTTCTTGTTCGTTGTTTCACTGAAATCACACTTTACACACATTTATCGCCTCAAAAACTCCACATATTATGCAATAGGAGATCTCAAATGAGCACGTAACAATTGGATAAAGTATAAAAACACATTTATTTTTATTTTTTGTGCAAAATAAATGCACTAATATTGATATTTTTCCAGAAAAAAAAATTATAGAAATTAACACTTCACAGAAAAAAAAATGTATTCACTCACGGGCAGAGAACAAAGCCGAGCGGTTAGTAGTTGGCTAATAGCCGCCGATAATTTTTTGGTTTTTCCAAAATATGTTTGGGTACTTTAGCCGCCGTTGATATATGATGGTAATAACGGCTACAAAATGTTTGTCGAAAACTCAGTTAATATGGCGTTCACACATTAAAGCTAAACGTGGTTTTTGCCAAAACGAGTGTAATAGGATGAACAACTATTGTAATTGAAAAAAAGCTGTAAAATCGTGCCAAAACGCGTGTTTTGGTGTGAATGCGATATATCCAGACAGGTTATTCTGTGTTTTCACTTACATGTGTTTTGGTCAGGACTTCGTAAGAATTAATTTAATTTGAGCTAATTCACAAAAAAATTAATTCAGAATTAAAAAATGTTTATATATTATGCCGTTTAACCATTCCCTGGGAATTCATTCACTAGCTTCATTTAAAAGCTTTCATTGATGGCTAAGGCACAAACAATACCATTATGCGTTAAGTCCCTGTCGATCACAACTTTTAATAATAAGAGACTAACACAACGACACTACTGTGAATTATTTTGGAAGTAAGATAAAAGTACCAGGTGTTGCAGTGAAATTTCGCAAATGATTGGTATAATTTATTTAACAACAATTAACATTTTTTTAAATAAATATACTTAGAAACGAATATAAAGACGTAGAATCAAATAACCATGATGTGTTTACGATGCCCCGCGTCTTGAGAAGTTTCCAATTCTGCGTCGGAATAAATCCAACACATTGTGCCTGAAAAAAAACAATACAATTAGTATTTAGATTTTTGTATTTATATATAAGATATTACTTACATTCTTTTTAATTTTTAGTTTTTCATAGCCAATTTTACATTCTTTCTGTTTAATTAAATTGCATCAGAAATAAAATGCTTAAGAAACTTCACCTTCATTATGCTTTTATGTTCTATTTTGCCATATCTAATACATATTGCTACATTGTATATATCAAACTAAACTCTAAGTATTTTTGTAATTTATCATTTTTTATTGGAAAAATATACTTGTAGCTTATTTTATTTTCTAAATTTTATCAATGTAAATTTTACATAGCATGTTTTGTATTAGAGATCAACAATGTAAATTTTACATAGCATAAACTTGAATAAATTAACAAAAAACAACTTGTGAAATTTAACAAAAAACGCAGTTTAGCATATTACCCAAGCATTTTCGTTGTTATTTCAACATTAAGTAAATTTTCAAGGAATGGGTTCTATAAAAACACTCCAGTTTTTTTCAGCGTATACAACTTTATTTAGAGTTTATTGAAAATTAAAAATAAAACTACAATTATAGGTAGACCCCTAAACTAACAATTTTTGTTAATTTTTACGATTTTTCTATTTTTTTAATGTTTACATATTTGTTACAAACTGTTCGTTACATCGAGTATAAATGTTCAGAAAAATTAGTTATATAAGGTAATCAATGCCGTTATATGTAGTTATATAGGGGTTTGTCACCAATAAAAAAAATAGCTGAAAATCTGTTCCCAAATGGGAAGTAAAAAGTCGCCCGATTTTTTATTCCCATTTATAATGTATTTATAATTCCAGGAAATCTAGTTTAAAATCGAGTTAAATCCAGTTACAGGCAGTTAGGCAGGCAAACTGGATTTTGGCTTGAAAACAACAACATTTTGTAGACAAAACAAAGTAAATAAAATAATCTCAAACTGAAAGAAACAATTTAACAATCGTTTTATTTAGTTTTCCTAAATTAAATAAAATTGTTTTATTTGTTAACATTTTTTTCCACAAGGTCATGCCACATTTTGCCAATTTCTGTCCCAAAATAGGGAAAAACGCAGTGTTGTTTAAAAAAGATTACCGACAATATAGTTATGAATTTGTATAGAAAATCTCGTTTAAAATTACATTTCGTAGATTGTCACCAAAATCTGGCTTAAACCATATTTCAGGTATAATGTAAATTCACTATTACAGGTTTGCCGTCTAGGTAAATGCAGTATAAACCTTCAACGGCTCCAGCATAATATTCTTCACCGCTGACAATATCCTACCAACTTCGTTCTCTGGTTAGGTCGTGTTTACACTTCACTTCATTTGAGGCATTTACGCGCTTTTCTTGCTAATTAAGCGTTTTTATTTCTTACAGCGAGAAAGTGTCCTCAATTTTCAAATTTTCCTACAATAAGCTGCTACGGCATTCTTGTGTCTGTAATTTTAATATTTCGAACAAAATGTCTCATTATTACTAAGAAAATAAATCTGCCAATCAAAATGTACTACAACAATTTCGGGCGATTTTTTTCTGGGTCTTTGACACCATTGGCCGAATGACGACGGTGTAATCGCGGCTGCTTGATGTTCGTGTTTGTGCGGCAGACAAGTAAGCTGATCAAATTTATCGACTAACGGCGGCTACTATCTTACAATATCGGTGGCGGCTAAATTTCCTACAAAAACGCTATACACAGGAAATAAAACACAGCTTACAGCCTTGAATAGAAGTAAAACGAGAAAGGCATATCCTTGCAAACTATTGTATATTGATATTTTAGTTCCTATCTCGATCTCTTGACATCACTTCTTATATGAACATTTTTTGAGATATCGTCAGCTTATTATTGGTTTCACCTATACACCAAAACTTCAAATTCGAGAAAAACCAATTTTTTTTAACATATACATGATAAGCATTTGTTTTCCAATTATTTGCGGCATATATTCATACACAAAACTAAATTTTTTAAACTTTTATATAAATTAAATCAAAAGTTATTTTTTTACGAAAAACAAATATATTCTTATTTTTTGCTCCACATCAACTTTTTTTATTAATAAGACTTTCTATGCTGCACGTCTACACATTTTGACGTCTAACTACAGTACTCTTTTTTGTTTTGATTTTACGATCGTTGTTTTGGTCATGTAGCCAAACAATAATGAAATAAATTTGTAAACTTTTGTATGCAGTATGTAAACTGCAGAAAAACAATAACGAAGATTTTTTTTTATTTTTGTAAACAAAATTTACTCCATATGCTAAACAGTGGTCTATCAGACCAATGTTTATTAAAGGTTAAAATTTATTCTAAATATCTCTAAATATTATTCTGAATATTTGGAATATATATCCAAAAATGGTCAGTGGGACAAACCAATAGTAAGCTGACGAAATCTTATTAAAGGTACCTTTACACTAGCAATACTATTGCGGAATTTTTCGATTCTGTTCTTTAACACTGTAGGGTTGTTCTACAACTATGTGCGAAGTTTCACGTCGAAATTAGCAAGTCTGCAATATTTAGAACACGTCACATCTGTACCGAAACCCCATCAGATCAAACCGGAAGTGGCCATTTCTCCCATCTAGCTCAGGATGTCAGGGGAGGATCATCCCTCCACTTCTGGCCGAGGGCCGATATAATAAAAAAACTAATCACTACACACAAACTCAAACCAAAATAAAACTACACTCACTGAAAAAATTGAATATTATCATAAAAAAATTAAATAATACACTACAACACATTCCCAAACCCTATTCCAGGCACGTAGCTAGGGGGGGGGGGGGGGCTTGGGGGCTAGAGCCCCCCCCCCGAAATGATTTGACAAATTTAAAAACTTATTACAATTCGTTAGAAAGTAACAATGTTATTGATAAATTTAATATGAAAATATTTATTTTTGACTTGGATCAAATAGGAAATAGATTTATATGGTGCGAATCTTAAAATTTCGTTAGAAAACATCGCCTGCAAATGGGCGGCTATCATTGTTAGAGTTGATTTTCGACAAAAAGCACTAAATAAAATCATTTCATTCGAGATTTCGAAGTCTTTGACTTAAAATAAAATCAAAAAATTCTTTGAGACAATGCAAACTAAAAATTAAATATGTCTACACAGAAAAAACTAAAATTGAGTTTTAATTAAAATATTTGTTGATTCAGCAAAAGTTTAACTGAATTCGGTCGTGTTGATGCAATTGTAGTAACAACTAAAATAATTTGTATCTAATTATTATTATTTTCAATTACATATAGTTTTATTCACACCTATTAAAAATTTAATTGAATATTGTTTACTATTGGGAAAAATTACAAAATTTTAAAAAAATCACCAAAATTGTAAAAAAATCGCCCGAAATTTAAAAAAAATCGAGACAATTTGAAAAAATCGCAAAATTTAAAAAAAAAATTGCCAAAATTTAAAAAACGATCCTCAAAATTGCAGAAATTTAAAAAACTCCCAAAATAAACCCCAAAATTCGAAAAAATTTAAAAAAAATCACCAAAATTAAAGAAACACGAATTTTATACTTTAAACAATTTTTTTAATTTTGGCGATTTTTAAAATTTTTCCATTTGTTTCAATGTTGTTATTATACGATATAAAAACTGAAAATTTTTTATATACCAAATTCATTTTCAATTAAACAGTTAATTGAAAGTAAGTTTGAAATCGAACAAAAGTTTAATTGAAATTTTTTTGACAATGATTTTTTCTGTGTATTTTGACATATCTTTTGAAAATGGAGATACCACTAAGACTCAAAATTAAGTTTGCTTGTGCCGTAAAAGTCGTTACTTTACTTACAGTGCAATCTTTTTATTTAAATTTGGTTTGCTACGCACGCATTTGGTAACATAGTTTTCCATATTTTTTTTACGATATATACTACGATATCTCAAAATCCATTAAAGCGACTCGTGTTCCTCACACAGAGACCATATTTTTTTTAATTTTTCGAAACAAATTTAAGCCTCAAACTTTGATCGATATGCATAATGTGTTAACGTGGTCCAATGTGACTCAATTTTTTTTGTAGACTAAATGTAAACAAATTTCGGTCGGCGCTCCTTGAAATGCGACATTTTAAAATCAAGCAGCTAAATCAGTCTTTGTGTTATAACGATGTAGTTTTTTTTTTTGTAGACATTGCAAAATAAAATATATTTTGATATTATATCATATTTAAAAAACACAATTTTATTTTAGATAAAATTGTATATTACCCCATGCAGAGTCACACTAGAAAATTTGTCAATTATATTTTGGATGTAAATATGTATTACATCAATACAATAGTACAATTAATTGCATCATTTTGTGTATAATTTTATACACAAAATTTACCCCAATTTTTGTCTTTTGAAATGGTTTCTTTCTGGTTCTTAACCCTTAAAAAAAAATTTGTTTCATTTGTAACATTATGAGTTCTTAATTTAGTCTAAGATTTTTTGCAATCTAAAACTATAAATTTAGTTTCAACGTTTTTTTCGTGTTTGTTATTCAATGGTGTAAGTTAATAAATTCCACAAAATCTTCATTTTCATTATATTATTTTTTATTTTTGAATATAATAAAATTTCCAAATGCTATGGAATTTGTTACAAATTATAAAGTTGTAAACCTTTTGCAAGTGGCTAAAGTCTAGAAGGATTAACAGATATTTCAGATTTTCATGACGATTTAAAATCAAAAACCGAATACAACTATAGCTTATTTTGTATATATCAGTATCAGTTCAGATATAAATTTATACCGCTATATAAAATCGTATTAAATTGTATCGCGTCATTATTCGGTTGTTATTTAGTTATTATGCCCATTTCTCGAACAAAACTGTATTAAGACTCATATTAAATTTCGTATGATTATATAAAGCATCATATTAATTTTAATCGGGTAATTAGAAGTTAAAACTTTTTTACTTTTTTTTACATTTATCAAGCTTTAGCTTCCCTAGACGTATATTAGCATATACAAATATAAAGTAACGCAATTTTATTTTTCGCGGTTTTCAAAAGAAAGTTTTCCGCATAATCCTTTTTTTTTTTATTAAACTAAAAATTAATATTTAGCTAAAAATTTAACGTAATTAGACAATAACGATGCATATTAGGCCGGGTCGATAAAAAAAGTTGTGCCGGTCACCCCCTAGAATTAAAGATAATTTGAAGAAGATTTGAAAAAAAATTTTTTTTTTTTTTGCCACGCCTAGAAGTGACTTCTGGAAACTCGATTTGGTACTCGAGGGTGGTAGAAATCGAGTTTCCAGAAGTCACTTTTAGAATTTGACGTCGGAGTCAAAAGTGATCAAAGTAGAAAATGTAGCCGTTGTCATTCCAAAAACAATGATATATCACACGTTACGATCGGACTATAAATGGAGCCACAGGAAATAACAAACCAAATGCGCGGGGTCAAGGGGCGTGGCAAAAAAAAAAATTTTTTTTTCAAATCTTCTTCAAATTTTCTTTAATTCTAGGGGGTGACCGGCACAACTTTTTTTTTTTGTATGGGGTGCGACCCACTCTAATGCATATCCAACTTAAAGTACACGAACTTTTTCAAATTTTACGTGTTTCGCGGATTGTATATTATATAGACAAAATAATGAACACAATAAGTAAAAAATTAAAAAATGCATTTTAAGGGAATGCACTTTATGCGGGAGGTTTTTGTTTCAAATGACCTGAGAAAGCGATTTCTATTATTAATACATGATTGCCCATTACGTGTAGGTAAAAATCTAGCAAACAAAAAAAACAAAAAAAAAGCTGTTAGTGTGCAAAAAAAAATATATAATCAAAATAAAAAATCGAAAAGCCCCCCCCCGAAACAAATTCCTAGCTACGTGCCTGCCCTATTCTATTACCCTAACCATAAATAACCTATCATTTGCTTTCAAATTTCTCATTTTTATAATAGATAGACATTCAAAGACAATATCTACACCTGACATAATTTTCACAGGGACATTAGTTGTAGTTTTGCCCCCCTAGCTGCCCACCCTTCCTTGGTAACATCGACACATCCATGTTACCCCATACACTGTACACTGGTCGAATACACACACTTACATTAACACACCACACGAAGATATCTAGCCCGACATTTTCTCAAATAATGTCAGCCAAAAGAAGTCATTTGATTTTTGTTTTTACTAAAATTTTACAGGTTTTTCTTTTTATTAAATATTTTCACGTCGTAAGATAAAAAAATATAAACATATTAAAAAAATTAAAAATAAGAAAAAAAATAGAAAAATTTATAATAATAAAAAAAAATTAAATAATTTAAAAAAAAAAAATGGAATTAAAAAAATGGTAACGTATAGGCTACAAAAAAAAACTAACACTAACACTAAATTACACAAAAAAAAATACAAAAACTCCCAAAATTTATACCCTCACGGAAATAATGACCTAAATTCTGGCCTGAAATTTAATCAAAACTGTCCTGTTGAGAGAGCTCTCTAAACTGACTAAATATGGGTCAAACGTTTTACCCTGATACAAAAAAATTGTATTATCCACTTTGGACACAAGTTTTGGGCTCACAAAAAAAACTAACACTTAAAAAAAAGAAACTAACAGTTTAAAAAAAAAATGACACTACACTTAACACTAAACACTATATTTAAATAAATTTTTTATCTTTGCCACTTCTTTTTAAATTTTCCTGACGCACTGTTTCACTCAATCACTTTTTTTTCATTAATTCTCACGGACTCACCGACCATATATATAAATTTATTGATAATAAAACTTCTTTTAAGGCACCGCAGTTAACCTTACAATTTCCAAAAGCTCCTCTATGGTTTAGTTGAACAGCACCAAGTTTAAGTCAACTGGCCACAGTAGAATATCACAAATTGTTGCAAAAATTTTATCCCAAAGAAAAAAGTTGTGGACTTCAGACAAACGGATCACAGGTATCCCTTGGATTATCCTGATATTTCCGTAACGCCGTGTCTGAAGTCTTATTAAATCCATTTCTCGTGGTCCTGGAGAGTCTAAATAAAACAAAACCCTCTTAGTTTCCTAATAAAATAATTTCAAAAATTCATAACTTACCCTTTAAAGAAAACGCAATTTTAATTTCTTGATGACAATGGTCCTCTAGCGCTGGAGTGCTAAAATGGCTGCCTTTTAGTTTTTTTTTTTTAATTTTTTTTACGTAGAAAATTTAGCTTAAAATGTGGCTATATATTTTTCTACGACACTTTCACTCAGCTTGAATAATGAAACAGCAATGAATAGCCAAATTTTATTCTCCTTGCCGCCAAGCCATTTTAACATTCCAGCCTATTAAACTCCACCCCCACAAATTTTACAAAAACCGCTAATTTTTTTATCCCTATCTAACTCAAAGATACAACTTTGCCTAACAACTTTCATCCTATTCTATCCTAAGTTAATTCCTATCAAAAAATATTAAATTCTAGAAATTTCCAGTCCAAACGGTACCTCATCGTTCGATGGACGACTTCATTTTGGTCTTGAACCTGAATCCCGCCATTTTTGGCCACTTTATTAAGCCAAATACTCCTATTCTCTTGGCTTAAATAAATAAAGAAAATTTAGTAAACAACAGAACCTTTTTATATTTTTCTCAAATTCCTTCATTTTATCCCTATTTATTTTCGTTATGCCCGACCCTTTTCAAAACAATGAACAGCTGATATAAATATCCCAATTAACAGCTGACCACAAAACAGCCGCTCACAGCTGACTCAATACCAGTACGTGAAGTAAACCACCAAGTATAACAGTTATTCGCTACACATCACATAATATTTATTTTATACAAGGCTATTTTTTTTACATACATAAGGAAGTTTGAAATCATGTGACTGAACCTGTTCTTAACATAATACAGTTGCATTTTTCTGTGAGAAAACTTTTCGTACAGTTACAGAACACGCCCTCTGGAAAGACCGGACCAGTCATTTTGACTGGTTTGGGATTTTTGATTAAAAATCATAAATTTTTGTTCCAACATGTTGAAGATATTATACAACCTTTGTAGGTTTGAAATTTTAGGTTTAAAATATGTAAATTAATTAAACATCGAACAATTTGAGAACAAGTTACATTTAAAAAACGTATTAAAAATTCATTAAAAATAATGTATATCTACTTTATGTTCTAAATAGGTCTTAATACACCATTTCGAAATGATTTAAAAGCAGTTTTGCTGCTTAAACCACAATGATCGGATGATCATTGAAATTGTTACCAAAACGGCAAAACTTTAGAATTAGTCATAACCGAGATAGTTTTAAACGAGTTTTACTTTATATATATTTTCAAACAGCTACGTTCACCGCAAATTTATCATTAATTTAATGTAGTTGTATAATTACCAAGAAACTTTGGTATCTTTTACTGTTATTTTTGTCAATAAAAAATAAAGAGTTTCCAAAAAAGTTTATTTTTCAGCGTTTTTTTTTGTTATAAAAAGTTTGCAGCACTGCAGAATAACTGTATAAAGAAAAGACAAAACAAAATGTCAGAACTATGAAAAGAAAGAAAAAACACACACGCAAGGAAAACAGACAAAGGTGAATAAAAACGGTGGTGAAATAACATTTTATTCTGAAAATTATAAGGAAATATTGTTTGTTTTAAGAAATTAATGTAAAAATATGTCCAAACAATTACCACGCCAATGTGGACGTGGTGGTGTAGCCAATTGTGGTGGCAATAGTGTAGCGGATAAAGATTTACGTGAACATTTACAGCAGGAAATTGAGAATAAATCCAAATTATGCTCCAACCCCACTTATGAATGCACCATACCACGCATTGATGGCTACGACTATTGTATGCGCCACATCCTACGGGATCCTCGTGGCAACTTTCGACAATGTTCGTTTACCTACTTTAATGGAAAGAAATGTCCAAATGCTTTGCCAAAGCATGATTTGAAAAAAGATCCAAATATGACGACATTATGCTTTGAACATAATCGTCAAGTGCAGTTGCAAAAAACACACTCTACAGTGGGCAAACTAAAACAAGTCGATACAAATGAGGCCCTACTGAATAGTCTATCACATCATATTAATGTTGAAGAGCAACCGGCACGAAGTTCGGCCAATTCTGAACAAGATGAAGAAATTGATGTGGTATCACCACATGTAACACCATTTGGTAAGGGATTAATGGAATTATTTTTTTAATATTATAAATTTAATACTTTCAATTTTAGTTAACAATGATCAAATACACAATCTTAATGATATTGTTAATACCATGCGTAAAAGAAGACGTATTTTAGATTATGCGTCTGATAGTTCCACCGATGAGGAAGTCATATGTATGAATAACACTTCACGTGGTCATGAATGCAATGAATCGGATAATGAAAGTGTTGATTCACAAGATGATGATCTACTCAAACATGCCGGCATTTATACACGTCAAGAAGCCATACGTCTATCAGAGGCTAAACTAACCAAACTTCAAGGACTGTATATTGATCAAATCAATCGTTTACATCATATTTTACGAGAAAAAAGGCGTCGTTATTTACATGCCATACGTCGAGAACGTGAACATTTATGCAGTATTCATGAACAGTTGAAGGAGACACCACGGGAACGTTGTCTCTATGAACAGTTGAAATCTTTAAATTCATATCATCGTAGACATGGCATCGAAGCTGTGTTGTATAAAAAGTTTAAAGAGAAACGTAGTCGTGCTGGTGATGCTGCTGCTATTCCTAAAAATTCCGGTTTTACTAAATGTATTTTCACTGAAGGTGGTGTTAAATGTGGTGATCGCTCGCTGCCATGTTGCAAATATTGCCGCAAACATATTTTAGAAGATAAAAAACAAATACTTTTCAAAGCTTGTGAAAAGGAAAAATCTGGTGTAGTGTGTCAAGAACCTATACCCTGCATTTTAGATGATTCTACTTGTGTTTTACATTTGTCAATGCCACAACAAAAGCAATATGTTCAAAGGGTAAGTAATAAATTTATAAAATTATTTTCTAATATTTGTACTAAAATGATTTAAACACAGAAAACATTATTGTTAGCAAAATTTTATTTAAACTTTTGATTGCGTTCAAACTCATTTTTAGTTAAAAGTTTAATAATATTTATTAAATTTTTAATTGAAAATTAATTTGTTACATACAAAATTTTCAGGTTTTATAATGACAATAAATTGAAAAAAAATTTTAAAATTAAAAAAAAAAAAAATCGCCAAATTTGAAAAAAAAAAACAAAATCGACAAAATTGAAAAAAATTTAAAAAAATCTCTGAAATTAAAAAAAAACACCAAATTTAAAAACATCGTTCAAATTAAAAAATAAAATGCTGAAATTAAAAAAATTTTTCAAAATTAAAAAAAAAATACAAAAAAAAAGCAGATTTTAAAAATTCTTTGAAATTAAAAAAAAAAGTTCAAAAACTAAAAAATATTTTCAAGAATTTTAGCGATTTTTTCAATACATATTGGACATTATTTTAATTTTTGTAGATTTTTTAAAGTAATAGCGATTTTTTTTTAACTTCAGCGATTTTTTTTTTTTTAATTTCAGCGATTTTTTTTTTAAATTTTGACAATTTTTTCCTTTTTTTACTCCAAATTTGGCTTTTGTTTTTTTTAGTTGTTTTTTTTGTTAATTACTGCAATTTTGACGTTTTTTTTATATTTTGTCAATTTTTTGTATCTTTAAAGACACAACCATTTAAAAAGTTCTTAAGGCATTATTTTGAACTCAATTAAAATGACAAAAACTCTACATTAGTATTAATAAAACCCAAGCGCTCATTAATAATTTACATTTTTAAATACATTTTTAGAATTGCTCCTTTACTTAATCATGGAAGTCGAAACAATTAAAATGTGCGTATTTAATTTAAAACTAAAAAACGCGTTTTTATGATATCGAAAAAAAGCAAAAAATATTTCAGAAACTTTAAATAAAATTCATAAGTATTTAGGGACGAATGAAAGCTTTAAAATAAGTATTTTTTGTCCCTATGTCACTTAATTTTGTGTAAATATTTTGATGTTTTTGGTTTTTCGGTTATAAAAGGCGTTCAAAAATATTGTAAAAATCGTGATTCGCAGCTTTTGTTTATTTAGCATTTTTTTTTTTATTAAATCTTCATTTACATAACCGAGCCCAATAAAACTTCTCTACTGAATCAAAGCATATAAAATAAATAATAATAATAAGATATAATATAATATAAATCATAAGAAAAAATTATTGAAAAAAAAAAAAAAATTGTTCCAAATTGCATAAAAAAATAAAAAATATGTATTATAACTTTCAACGTTTTTATCCTGACTTGCAAAACTGTAAAAAAAACCTATAGAGTCTCCAAAACTTGAAGTTCTGCAAAATGTAATAATTTGGACTTGTATACAGGCAATGCATAAGAAAATTTTCTTAATTCCCTTGGCAAAGCATTCCAAGTTCTAGGTATCCAAACCTGAAATGATTTTGCAAAATTATCCAAATGCCTTATAGGCGGAATTAACTTGGGATTTCTTATCGACGGAGTAAAATGAAATTTATCAACTATATAAGCAGGGTAACCATTAACAATGAACTTATAAAAAAATATCAGAAGCCTGATACTAATAAAGTTCTCAAAAGACGATCCAAGACAATTAAATGTATGTTGAGACACATGATCTCTCCTTTTTAAATTGAAAACGTAGCGAATAATCAAAAATTGGACCGATTTTATACATATTGTACGCCAACGATATGATAAACATGCTAAAACACAGTACCACATATGCTTACGCCGACGATACCGCAATTATTGTTGCCAATAAAAATATTAATACAGCTATACGTACCATGCGACAGGAACTCAACGTAGTGGCAAAATGGTGTCACGACAACGGACTAGTCCTAAACGCAAACAAGACTAAAATAATGCACATTAGGCCGCCTCACATTGGATACACTGAAATATCTTTAAAATTCCATAACACCGATTGTCTACACAACTCAATGGTCAACAACAACAGTGATATTGATACTTGTACAACTGAAATAGAGCTAGTCAACAACTATAAATATCTAGGCGTATATGACCTTGGAGTATCTACACAAAAAGCTTCGATCAGCCTCTTTTATGCTTTACGACCTGAGTAATTGCTCTACTTTTAGTGTGTTAAAACAAGCATATTTTTGCCTTGTAGAATCTTATATAAGACACGGTATCACAGCATGGGGATCGGCAACATATGTACAAAATCTACAAACAACCCAAGGCAGATTACTCAAAATCCTTTGGAAAAACTACCGCATATCTACAAGGAACAACATCAACACAGAAAACAACATAAACAAAGATGGCTCTTTTTCCAAAAACCTCAAAGTCCTGGATATTAGGGGTATATATTACTTAACGTTGGTTTCCGAGTTTGGCAACGACCAGAGATTTCTACATCGCATTGATCACCAACATAATACTAGGCGCCGAGCGGAAGGAAGATATAAAGTCGAACAACACAAAAAAAAAAAAAACAACTACAAAAAGAACACCTTATCAGTAACTCTACCAAGAATACTTAACATGCTGCCTTTAAACATCGTCAATATAGAAAATAATTTTATTAGGAAAAAACAAATCAAAAATTATTTAATAAGCTTGCAATGAATTCTCAAGTCAACAAATTTATTAATTTATTTTATCATCCTACAGACAAGCTCTAGTGGCTTCGTGGGATGCCTTCTATGTAAAATAATGAATTTGAAATAAAAAATAAATAAAAAAAAAAAACGAGATGATATTTATGTGATACGTACCCCGGAGTACTACAAAAAATAGCAGTAGCAACCTGTCTTTTTACCGAAAACTGTTAATAAATATTTAACGAATATAACCTTTTTAATAAGAAGGATACACGGGAAGACAAATAATTGACGTGTGGTGAAAAATTTAACTGATCGTCCAATACAAGACCCAAGCATTTCATTTTATTCACAAATTCAACTGGAATACCACCAATCGTAACATGTCCTCAGTATTAAATCCAAACCCCATTACCTTTGTCTTCACCGGATTTACACGAAACCCATTATCTGACGCCCAAGACACTACTTCACGCAGCACATAATTAACCTCGATCTCTAACACATAAACAAACTGAGCATCTGCATAACAAACAAACTGGACATCATCAGCGTATAAGTAAGGTACACAAGAAACACCATTAACTGTTTCTAAAAGGTCATTCAAATAAATCATAAATAAAAGTGGGCCAATAACAGACCAATGTGGGACACCACTAGAAATCCGACAAGTACGGGACATAGATGTACCAATAGAGACATATTGATACCTCCCATGGAGGTAGGACCTAATTAATTCACAAGCCTTATAAGAAAACTTAAACTGATTAAACAATTTAAATTTTAATCTAGAGTGTATCAACCTATCAAAGGCTTTAGATAATTCAATCGAAAGCAGTACTACGTTTTTGCGGTCACTTGTAGTGATTTTTTTAATTTCGGCGGTTTTTTAAATTTTGGCGATTTTTATTTTATTTTTTCAGTAATATCAGGCAATACCGTCATGGATTCAAAACTCTTTCAACTGACTCTCGTTATCCCTAAAAACCGTTACTGAAATAATTGAAATACCGTTATCCCCAAAATACCATTACCAAAATAAATAATCCACCACCCACAAGAAACTCATGGTTTTAACTATTGTTCTTAGATGTTGTGCCATATATCCATTTTATCTCCGTTTTAGATCATTTGATTTCTAATTTGTTAAAAATAATCCATTCTCCATTTTGAGAGTGTATTTTAGTAGATACACATTAAATGTAATCGGTCATAAAAATAGAAGTATCATTTTTGAAAGAAAATAAAAAAAAGATTATATAATCAACTGTGTCACGAGCTGTGTGACATGTTGCGCCGTCTTGTTGAAACCACAGCTCCTACACCTCATGGTGGTTCAATTGATGAACGAAAAAGTCAGTAATCAAGGCTCTACAGCGGTCACCATTGACTGTAACGTTTTGAACAGCATCGTTTTTAAAGAAGAATGGACCAATGATTCCACCAGCCCATAAAGCACACCAAACAGTCAGTTTTTTTCTGGATGTAACGGTGTCTCAACATACATTTGAGAATTATCATCACTCCAAATGCGGCAGTTTTGTTTATTGACGTATCTATTTAACCAAAAGTGAGCTTCATCGCTAAAGAAAATTCTCAAAATTCGTGCGCGATACGTATTTCGAACAGAATCATGATTTTCAAAATAAATTTGCACAATTTGGAAGCGTTGTTCAGGCGTCAGTCTATTCGTGCTGAAATGCCAAACCAAACTAAACATAAATCACTTGACAGCTGACAAAATGGCCACCCGTTAAAAAGTGTTGTCAACTTAAAGTTCTATACCTGTATGAAAAAACACCCTTTATATACCTGATCATGACCATGAGTTTCTTGTGGGTGGTGGATTAGAATGACGCCGATGATGACGTAGTCGCTTAGATCGAAAAAGCGGCACTCCCTGTAGCGCTGATCTTCACACGAATTTTTCATCTTTTTCTTGCATTTATTAACATTTTAATTTTTATCTCAAACCTGACAATTTAAAATGAAATGCAATTTTAAAAGATCAACAATACATACAAAATTCTCATTATAAAATAATTTAGTGATTAATCGCCAAATTTGTAAAAATCTGTTTAAAAATGGCCACAAAAATAGCAACATTTTTTGAACTTTTTGAATTTTTATTAAAAGTTTAACATAAATCGCTAAATTATTCCAACTTTTTAATTTTTAATTAATTAAGTTTAAAAAACGTTAAGAAACACGTCAAGAGTGACTAGCTAAAAAAATCTCTAGATTTTCCGCTAATAAATAAACCATGTTTTATCCCGCTAAATACGTTTAAAAATCGTGGCTTTGACAAGAAAATATCGAAATTTTCGCCAGTACATTTAACTGATGTTGCTCCATTTCAAAGATTATTATATATTTTTTTTGAAATTCTACAGCTTCCATTTCATCTTTTTCTAAAATTTTATGAATCAGTTTCTCTGTGTATTTTTGCCTATTTTTTTTTTTAAATATGGGCTACGATATTTTTTAATTTGCTGAGCTCAGTTTATTTTTTTTTTTCTTATCTCACAATATCCAAACTTTATGGCTAAACCATAGTTATGAATATTAAATTTATATTTAAATATCTGTGGTTAAAGTTAAACTCTGGTTAATTTTTGAAAAGTTACACGCGCTTAATGTTTCAAATTTCAGTTTTAAACCCCTTCCTTTACTACCCTTTTTTAACCCAATTTTTTCCCATTGCTACAAAATTAAAGATTTTGGAAAAATTGTAAAATTTCAACTGCAAAGCATTTTATTATTTCTTTTTAATTTTCTAGAAATATGAGTCTGAAACCGAAGATGATGATGTTGTTGATGTTAAAAAGGAAATTTTGGATGTAAAATCATCACCCAAATCAACTAACGAATTTGTTGCTGAAGGTATTCAAACTCTGAAAGCAAATTGAAACTCCACAATGATGTCAATAGCTACAAATGATTTCTAATGTAATAAAAAATAAATATTTTGTTGACCATAATTTGTAATTTTATGTTAAAATTCACAAAATAAAACATAAAAATAAAAAGTTATACATTTTTGTTATTATTTTTTTTAACAGGCGTGTTTAGGGTGATATTGTAATATAATTTTTCTAGAGATTTTAAGTCGTTGAATATACACATCTCACATAGTGATAAGTAGGGCAACCAAAAAGAAGCTAGATCTTGTTTTATATTTGTAAGCATAGAACTATTTACATAGAACACAAGTCCTGATTATGAAATTTTAAATAGTTTGAGCTATATTTGTTTGTTTTTTGATTTAAAATTCGCTTATTATTTATTTGTTTCTTATTTTAGCTTTTTTCTTTTAAAATAGCTCTTTTTTCTAGCAATCGGTATTTTAAATTTTTTTTTAATTGAAAGTTAAAAATATAATGTTACATGTGATAGAGGGGACAACAAATTGGTCTATCAAAATATTTATTTAACCAATTTAAACTTTACAGATTAAGAAAAACAATTTCTCTATTGCAACTTTATTTTACTAACGAAGTTCCACGGTACAAATTTTATTTGTAGTAACGATTTTAATAAAAAAATTATGAAATTTGGTTTTTTGTAATACAGTTGAACCTCGATTATCCGGGCCTCCATTAACCGTGTACATCTGTTAACCGGTATGCTGGATATTTGATTTATACCTCTATTAACCGTGTTTTATATCTATTATCCGTGCTTTTATTGTTTTCCTCTATTAACCGTGCTTTACCCCTATTATCCGTGCAGCACATACAAATAATTGAAATTCGGGAAAAATAAATAACCTGTATTAACCGTGTTTTCGATTATCCGTGCTGAGTTCGGTCCCGTGCAACCCGGATAATCGAAGTTCGACTGTAAATTAAAATTATATTAAATTTAACAGTTTACTTTTTTAATGAAGGGGCTTATTTTTGAATTTAAACGGCTTATAAACATTTAAACATTGTTTTTAGAGCTGGTTTTTGGTTGCCCTAGTGATTAGTACGGCAAGGAATTTCATGTAACTAAAAAAGGAAAGTAGACGCTTATAAAATTCAGCTAAAAATTAAATATTTGCACTAAAAACATGAAAAATATGCAAAAGAACACCTTTTGCAAAAAAATATAAAAACTATAAGATTTTAAGATTTTAAAATGTAAAAATGATTTTGCTTAATTCAAATTATAAAGCTGTATCTAAATTTTATTTTTTTTTAAGAAATTAAAAAAAAAATACTTAAAATAACTGGAAAATATACACAAATATGCATAAAAAGTCAAAATATTTAAAAAAATATGCAGAACCTAAATATGCAAAATATGCAACTACAAATCGATGTAATTTTGTTCTTAATTTGATGATTCGAATAAATATTTAGTCTGTATCAGTTTAGGATTATCGAGTTAAAACATGCATTTGCACGAAATTCCTTGCCCTAGTGATTAGTATACTTTTTTTTTTTTTTTAAATTAACTTGTCAACTTATTTATTTGTTAGATGCGTTTTATTTAGATAGTTTTATTAGAGATGTCGCGAATTCGGTTAAGCAGAATACTGGGGGATTACCGCGTAACTCGAATCGAAAATCAAAATTTTTCGAAAAGAACTTCCGAATCGAAAGTAAATGCGTACTGTGTAATTCATTCGGAACGAGTACAGAGTTGTATTTATAATAAAGAGGGAACAGCAGCTCTATTATCAAATGTCAAAATTACAAAAAATCCCAAAACAAACAAAATTTGAAATCAAAAAAGAAATCGTTTTTTCGTTTTAAAACATAAAAATGGATTGCGTTTATTTGTGGTTTGATGAAGATGACGATAATTCCATTTCTGAGAGAATCCAGGGAAAAATAGTAAGGGACAAATCCGATATTATGAGTCTAAATGATAAGAGGTAAGTAACCAAACATATTATGAAGGCCCTTATAATAAACAAAATGTTACATCTAGCTTCTTAAAAAACTTCCGGCTTAATAAGAATGCATTTATGTACGTTTTTACTAGCACAGAAGCTGAATTAAGAACTGCTCAAAGATCGACTGCCATTGCACCTTTATTGAAATAAGCAGCCACATTGAAAATCCTGGCAGAAGGAGGATACCAACATCAAATTGGACAAGATCGACAATTGGAAGTATCTCAGCAATCAAGTTCGGGTGGTCCGAAAGCATTCAAATCCAAACACAACTTTTGCCACAAATTGTTTGACTTATTCTTAGCATCTGGGACTTTTAGATGCCCTTTTGCAAAGTCTGAATGCTTGACCATGAAGTCGACCATTACCTCATATTGTTTTTTATTTGTGTACATATTTCCTTTTGGAGCTTGCCTTGCATATAACATGTTTATTTTGTAATTTAATAAATATTTTTGTATTAAAAAACAATATTATTAAGTTTTCTTTATTTGTTAATAATTTTTTATTTTTTAAATGTGTAAATACTTACATTTTTAATATTTTTTCCCTTGTCAGTAGCAAAATAGCTTTCGAACAATTTCTGAACGTTTTTATCGCAAAAACAGTTCATCTTCGTATTACAGAGTTCCATTTTCGAAAGGGATTTTTTTGTTCGAAAAGGGGGAAAAAATGTCCATACTTTCGAGAAAAAAAGTACCAAAATCGTATTACGCGTTACAATTTGTTGGTATTCGTACATTTTTCTTTTCGAATCGAGTTACGCGGTAACCCCCTGGATATTTTCCGAATAGTTTTTTAATTTATTTTCCTATAAATTTCATATAAGAGTACACGTACTTTAGATATATACAAAATTAAATAGAATAATAAAACTTTAGGCTGAAAAATCATCTCAAACCAATAGAAACAGCCGAGCTTGACTTTTTAAAAAAAGTATTAAGTGAAAAACTTGGCTTTTTTATTTTTTTTTGATAAAAATACAGGTTTTTAAAACTATATTAAGTTAATCGAAAAATTCTGCCGAATAGTGTTACTATTCGGTATTCCGCATCTCCAGTTTTGATGTATTTTTAAAAAATATATTTTTGGGTGAAATGAAAAATTTGTTGGAAATGAAAAATTTTTAAAATTACAAATAAATATAACTCTAGGCAAATATATTACAACTTAGAGCAAAAATGTGTAAGGTGAGCTCGCATGTTAAATTTAGCAAAAACTGTTTTTATAACAATTTTGAATAAAATCGCTATAAAAGCCTGATTGTCAGACATCGGCAACGTCATTCACTTGTGAAAATTGTAATATAATTAATAATTCCAGACCTACGCTCACACTTGTTAAGATATTATCATTTCAAGCAATCTACCGTCCTATTTTTTATTTTGACATCCTTTATTGCTTTTAGCAAATCACATTTGTCTTTAGCTGGTTTTGTTGTTTTTTTGATGTATTTTCGCGGAATGTCTCTTACATCAATTAAATCATTTACATTTACAATACGCTCTAACATTGCTTAAATTGCTATTAATACTTCCCCTCAAAATACTATTAAAATTTCACCCCAAATTAAACGCAGTCGCATAACTTAAGCAATTTACACTTTTTTGAGTCATTTAAAGAATACAAAACTTTTCAATTGTACACTCAAAGAGAAAAGTTTGTAAAGTCAGCAAAAAATTTTGCTGAGTCAGCAAAATTTTAGTCAGGAGGGTGCTTGCAAAAAAAATGCTAATGTCAGCAAAATCTTTTGCTGAAAATCAGCGAGCTGATTGAACGCCACAAATCGTATTTTCGTTTTTTTAAGTTTTCGATTAAAAATTTGTATAGGATTTGACATTAAAAAAAAAAACGAAAATACGTATTTGGGGTTCAGTGTGAATGTATTTTGAGCTTTTGTTTTTTTTTTTTTAATTTTCTTGCTTTACACAAACTGCGATGTGAAAATCAACCGAAATTCACGCTTTATTCAAATTATAAAGTTAATTCAAAAGTTCGGCTGCGGCTTCGGCTGAACATTGAAAATTTGACCGAAGTTTGGCTACAGCTTCGACCAAAATTAGTCAGGTCGGTCGGACATTAGTTATTTTTACAACATTGTTAGTTATTTTTAGTTCATATGTTAGTTGTTTCTCAACAGTTAAAAATAACTACATTGTTTTGTTATTTAAACAGTAATTACCTTTTTAATTGCGTTTACCGTTGTTTAACTGTTATTTTCAGTAGATTCTGCTGTCAAACTTTTTTGAGTGTAATATAAATGAGTATACTGTAGTTTAATTTTAATAAACTGAAAAATTTTGTTATTTTTAATTGTTAAAAATCAACTGACAAATGCAGTAAAAAGTCTTACAAATGTAGTTTTATTAAAAAAAAAAATCATATGAGAAATGCAGTTAAAAATATAACTGACGAGTATACTACAAAAACTTGCCGATTTTAAATAGAAATAAAACATTGTTATTAAACACTTTATTTTGGATTTAATAAGGGTAACCACAAATTATTTTTGTATGGAAACATGTCTAAAATTTACAAAACTGAGTTTTATTAGTACAAAGTTTTCCAGAAAATTAAAAAATTAATACCCATAATGCCTATGTTGTGGACCCAAATTTAACACTTATTTGAAATACACTGAAGCCCCGATTTGCGTCGATCCTATTTGCGTCGTTTCAATTTGCGTCACTTTTTAAAATTTGGTTCATTCTGATTTGCGTCGTTTTGATTCCGGTTTACGTCGCTACATACGATTGTATTTTTTCACTGAAGTCATAATTGAGCGATACATTTACTTCAAGACTGTTATGACTCAAAAAATGCGATTTTTGAGTTAATTAAGCAGATTTATTATTTATATAATGCTTTATATTGTGTAAAAATTTCATATTAATATCATTTATACTTTTCGAAAAAGAAGATAATATATTTTATTTTTTCTTTAAACTGGGTGCAAAGAGAATATACTTCATAGAGAAACTGTGCTACTCAAGGATATCTCGATAATTAACGAATTCGCACACAACTCTCACTAAGAGAAAATACATTTAAACCCCTTATTTATAAAAAAAACGTGACCAAATAAATAAAGAAAGGGTCGAGTGAGGCAGATATGGATTGAAAACTTTAAACTCGTTGTCTGCAAAATCGTCTTTTTTGAGTTATGTCAATTTGCGTGTAAAAAGGGGAATTCTGATTTTATTTTGTTAGGTAAGTTATTCTAAGCATATACAGAAAAGTGATTCGATGTGTGTCGTTTCGGTTTGCGTCACATTTCCTCAGTCCCTATTAACGACGCAAATCGGGGCTTCAGTGTACTTAAAATAAGGGATAAAAAGGCTTTTCGCGAAAAGTCGTCTCAAATCCAAACGATTACGAAAATCGAAAAAAGTCCAGAACCTCTCGACTAAATCAAATATGCATTATTATATGTTCGCTTGAACTCAAACGAACAACAATGTTCCATACACTCAAACAAGTTTTAGTTAAGCGAATTTTCGCTAATGTGGGCCTTAACCTGAAGCTGTAAAAAGTTTTTTGGGTTTTTCAAATCCAAATACAACAGCTTATAAACCAGATCTTTGGATATGTTTTGGACATGGATTATTTTGTTGTGGCACCTTAGATTTAAAAGTTCTAATATAGCTAATAAATAATATAACGATTTTCAAAACAACTCCAAAGGCTAACTTTAACGAACATGTTTGCTAAAGTGTGCCATCAATAAAAACTTTGTAAAAAGGTATAAAATAGTTAGAAAATAATGTAAAAACGACAAAAATTTGTATATCAATTCAAATTTATTTAAATTTTGTTCACTTAGACGTCTTATGTGCAGTCTTTTTTCTGATCCATGTTGAAAAATTGTCCGAAACGGACTCTAATAAAACTTTAGAACCTATCAAAAAAATTATATCATTAGCGGATATTGTGAGAATTAAGTTTTTTCATATTTATTTTTTTTTCGTTTTTATGAAAAAACTATTTTTGAATTTCATTTTGAATTGTAGGTTTGAGATCATAATTAAAATGTTACTAATACAAATAGAAAACTCTAATTGTTTATAAATGTAAGAGAAGATGAAAAAAATCTTGTGGGGATCAGCGTTGGAGGGAGTGGCTCAATTTCGGCCTAAGCGACCAGCTCATCCACAAGAAACTCAAGTTTTTGATCAGGTATATACAGTGGTGTTCAAAACATTTGCAACTGAAATCATGGTTTAGGTAATTCTATTTTTTTTGATCAAAAAGATTTGTGGTATAAGTTTTTGTTTTTTTTTATGAAATTCAGTTATAGCACATTATTTTACAAATACAAAAAAATTATTCATAACTTCTCAAAAATAAAAAAAAGTAATTTTAACAAAATAAGTCGATAGTGCAGTGTTCAAAACATTTGCAATTCTTAAAGTAATTAACAGGAAATACAAACAATGGTTTAAACGCTCAGTATTTTGTAGCGTAGACATTATTTTTTATAACTTCTGAACACCTCTTAGGCATTGAGGCAATGAGCTTTTTAATATAAGCTTTTTAATATAATCGTCAGAAATTTCATTTCACTGCTTCTCCAACTCGACGAAAAGTTCATCACCATTTCGGAATACTTTATTGCCGATATTCCGTTTTACAATCATCCACTTGTTCTCAATCGGGTTGAGATCGGGATTGAGCCGGCCACGACATGATATTAATTTCATTTTCCTGCAGCCAAACTTTTACAACTCCCGCTGTGTGTTTTGGGTAGTTGTCGTGCTGGATGAGAGTTTCATTTTCCATTCAGCATACGGAAGCATGAACTCAAAAGATCTCTATAGATTGTGGCCGTCATTGTGCTAATAATGCGGTAAATTTGGTCAACCCCATTTCCTGAAAAACACCCCCACACCATAATGTTTCCACCTCCGTGCTTCACTGTGGCGGTTGTGTATCTGGGATTAAACTTTTCGCCTCGTGGTCTTCGAACATTGGCTCTTCCATCTGATCCCCGGAGCTTGAATTTAAACTCATCTGACCACAATACATTTTTCCATTGCTGTTGAGTCCAGTTCGGTTTTTTTTCCGACACAAACGGTTTTATTGTACATTTACAACTTCTAAGACCGTATTCTCGGACTCTTCTTTTAATGGTTTGAAGACTGGCATCTATTAAAAGTTCAGTTTTAGCTTCTCTAGGAACTGCTTTGGGATATTTCGTAAAAAAATTCTTGATTTTCCGATCTTCTCTTACAGTTGTAATACGGGGTCTTCCACCTTTATGAGTTGTGTGGATGTTACCACTATTAACAATCCGACAAATTGCTGATTTTGGAACGGAGTACTTTATAGAAATTTCTTTTTGGGAAAGTCCATTTTGAAAATCATTTAAAACTTTTGATTTAAAATCAGAATTGTATTTATTTCCTGCCATTTTTTACAAAAATTATTCTTACGATGTTTATGCTTCCATGTTGGATTAAAACTATTAAAGAACAATAATTATAATAAATTGGTTTAAAAAATGTAACGGCCTGAATCTCATATTAAAAAGGAGTGCGATTACCGTTATATCCTAGCATTTGTTAGTATAAATTGTTTCGTTAAGAGTAAGAATAATGAGAGTTGCAAATGTTTTGAACACCTGCATTTTGAATACATCTATTATTATTAATTTTTTTGTTGTTTTAATTTAACGGAATTAATTTTTTTGGTTAACATAAAACAATGTATGAAGAATATGTAAAAAATAAATTTTAGTAACTTAGTGTGATTTGAAGAAAATAAATCAATGAAAACAACAAATGCGATCTCAGTTCCAAATGTTTTGACCACTACTGTATATGAACCAAAATCGGTGATGTTAATTCATTACCCGAACAACATGAGTATTTTTCGTCTTTTCTTACAAGTTTAGCCAACAGCTTAAAATCTTAAAGCTTTTTATTTGGCAGGGTTGCCAGTCCAACTGATAATGTTAACATTACTGGGAACGAATTGGGAATACGGCAAGTACATATACTAATATTTAAACCCAATATATTCTAGTTGATTGTTTTCCTATTAGATTTTACATTACATGGTACCTGTTATGTTTAGTTTGAGAATTTTGTATATATTGTTGATCTTTTTTGAGGCTGACGATGAAAGTGCGGCACTCCCTCCAACGCTGGTCCCCACAAGATTTTTTTTCATCTTTTACATTTATTAACAATTACTGTTTTCTATTTTTAATACTAACATTTTAGTTATGATATTAATTGGGGACATAACATTGGCCGTTTTTTGAAATCGACTTTTTTTTTTTTAATTTTGTATTTTAGTAAATATTCTTAAGATTCTAAGAAAAAAAATTTCATGGAAAAATTCCTACGGGTTCAAAAGTTAGAGCCGGATTAGTGAGAAAGCATTTTTAATTTTTAACCTTTTTTTTCTTTGTTTACAAACTTTGGACGCGTTTATCTCGAAACCATGTTTTTCGTACTGGTTGCGGCACTAGCGGGTTCATTTTTTGACGAAATTTTATTTTTTTTTTTTGTATTTTTTTAAACTTGATTCGCTTTCGTATGACACGGGCTTTTTTTTTAATTTTTTTTTCGATTTTCTATGAATTTTAAAAGTCAATATTTTTTTTCGAAAAAACACACTTTTAGATTTGGAACATCACCAAAAATTGAAAAAAAATTTAAAAAAAAGTTCGTGTCATACGATAACCAATTTTGTTAAGATTTAAAAAAGTAATTTTTTTCCAGATCGGACAAGGCCCCGTTTTTTTCTCTGCCGCCAGTTTGGAGCTCTATAAAGCCATGTTGGAGTGAAAATTATATTTTTTTTGAATTTTTTTTCTTGTAATTTGTTCAATTCTCTACAATAATAAAAATAATTTTGGAAACATATTTGTTTTTGACTGAGTTATGAATTTTTTAAAAAAGATCTGTTTTCTTGAATGTAATGTCCCCCCTTAAACCTGACAATTCAAAATGAAATGTAATTTTAATAAATTATGTTTTATTAAAATTGTGCATAAAATTCTTAATGTTTGCAAAAATCTGACTTAAAAAATTCCCTAAAACTCGTTTGTTATTCCGTTTTTTATGTTAAATTAAATTTGATGACACTTGACATTTTCATGCAACAAACCAGAAAAAAAATTACAGGTCCACTTTAGCGAGCATTGCCTTACAGTTATTTTACAGGTACACACATTTGTCTCAGTTTTAAATGCATAAACATTAGTTATAACTGTCATTTTCAGTGCAATCTACCGACAAAATGTTTTGAATGTAGATATCAGTTGAGTTTATTTCCGGTAACTAAAGCAGTGATTAAAAGAATTCAGCTTTTACTTTTTCTAAACATTTTAACTAATTATTGGCACGTAATACTATATCCGCTACATATTTTTCAACCAAACCTTGCAGATATATAGAAACACGCTTTATTAAAAAAAAGTTTGTATTTTTTGCCGTACAGCGCCCTCTGGTGGAAATATAAGCAACCAAAGTAGGAACTTTAACAGTATATACATCCCAGACGGTTTAAGATATTTTAAAAATTTAAAGTTTGTATAATTTTGTGATCAAATCTGATTTCGAAATTATATGAAAAACTAATTTTTCGTGTTTTTGGACAATTTTTAAATATTATCATATGGCTACCCAGACGATATAATTTTA
Organism: Delia radicum; assembly: GCA_021234595.1. Taxonomy (NCBI): domain Eukaryota; kingdom Metazoa; phylum Arthropoda; class Insecta; order Diptera; family Anthomyiidae; genus Delia; species Delia radicum. Next base: position 21,796,828 of record CM037853.1, on the reverse strand, counting down.
GTAGTATTTTAATAAAACCATCCATTATTTACGTTTTAAGCGGCAACGAAATACATTTTGGAATATTTTAGACTTTGGTACTTGTAAAGTTCATCGTCCGTTCGGTCAGATTTTAAAAAATTATGTACAATCGATGAACCAATTTCTAGCAGAAAACTAAAGGGTCCGCCATCTAAAGTTTTTTTTTTTTTTCAACTAGTGCTTATTTCGTGAATGGTAACACTTAGCTCATGTCTGATTTGACAGATAATTAGTTTTATCCTTCCGCTGAACGAATATGGTCCGTATGTTCGTTATCTTGTAAAAAAAGTGAAAGAAACTGGCATCCTCATCGATAAACCAATGCGTGAAAAGCCAAAAACAGTGCGTACACCCGAGAATATTGCTGCTGTGAAAGAAAGTGTGCGTGAAGTGCCATCAACATTAATTTACCGTCGTTCTCAACAATTGATCATTTCGGAGACATCATTAAGACGAATTTTGCATAAAGGCCATACAAAGTCCAATTGGCTCAGGAGTTCAAAAAAAAAAGTTATTTGGCGGACCCTTTACATTTTCACATTTTTTCATCAACATAACAATCAAAAATATAAAATATTATGCTTTTTTATATTTTTAAATAATTTTCAATCAAAAAAGGTTAAGAATTGTTTCAAATAATTATTTATTAGCTCTGGATAAAAATTTTCCACAATTTTTTTATTCACGATTATACTCAAGATGTTGAGTTTCGCCATAGGGCTTCATGCATTACTTTACACGTTACTTCACTGATGAATTATACAGGCGATGAGCCTCAAAGTAACTTATTACCTTGTAGGGGGTAAATTAACTGGTTACTTATATGGTTACATGGTGGGAAAAAGTAATGTGTATATAAATAGATTTTCATAAAAAAATGCATAAAAATTTTTTTTTACAGATATTTTTTTTAATTAAATAAATAACTTTTTTTTATTAAATAAATAACATGGTCATGCTGGGATTCGAACCTGGGGTCTCTGGTATTTAACAATAAGTTAGGCGAGAACTCTACCAACTGAGCTATCGATACATACAATATTTTATTGCTTAAAATGTAGATGAGTTGTTGTGCTTCGTGTTTTCGTTCGTGATATCAAAAATATACACCTTACCATTATGCTTACAAAAAATCACAAAGTAATGTGTCTATAAATAGATTTTCAAAAATATATATTAATAATTACTTTACGTTTATAATTCATGCATTATGTAATAGATGATCGGTAAGTCATTATTTTATGATTTGAAGTAATGTAATGTAAGTAAGTAATGTAAGTAATGTAATGCGGTATCATTACAAGGTAATCCATGAGTGTTCAGTTATCGGTAACACATTACTTCTGATACAGGTAAGGAGTACACATTACAAGGTAATGCTTTACTTTATCGCACCCATTATCAAAGTTTTGCTGGGTATTTTAGGATTTTTAAACCATATAATTATCTTTATCCAGTAAAAAGATATAGCCGTTTAAAAGTACTGGGTCGAAAAAGTAGCATTGTGTCAGAAATGAGTTAATTATCTACAATAAAAAAAAACACATATCGCACACCTAGTTCAAAAGTGACTCAACTCAAAATTTTTAATTTTTCAGAAATCGAAACAAAATATTTGCAACTTTTTTATAGCAATTAAAACATAAAGAAAGACAACTGTTTTTTAGCAACAGTTAACAACAACAAAATACACTGATATTTTTTTTATAGATAAACAAGTGTATTGTGCATAGCTTAAGCATATAAACCCGAAAAATTAAAATTTTGCGTTGAGTCACTTTTGAACTAGGTGTGCGATATGTTATCAACATTTTTAGCCATTCTTCGTGTTTTTTATGTTTTTTAAAATATTAAAAAATAAAGATTAAAAATTTTGAGTGGAACATATTTTTGAGAATTAGAGTCCGAAAAATAATTGGCTTAAGTGACTTAAGTCAGGTGTTGGTATGAAACGAAAATTTGAAAATACAATTATTTAAATCCTAAAAATTTTTAATTTTCGTTTCGTAGCAACACCTGACTTAAGCCAATTTTGTTTTAGCCTTAGAAAAATACAAAAAAGCATTTACACGCCCTTTATTTTAATTACTTCTTTAGTAATTATGTAGGTTAGGTTAGGTTAAGAAGGGTTATGTGCCCAAGGGCACATCTCCACTCGGAGACCAATACGGTGAATCCCTTCAGTGAAAAGGTAAGAAAAAATTGGAATAGACAGATAGATAGATTGACAGATAGATACATTCAAAAAAATAAGTTAGTAGAAAAGTTAGTAAAACGTCTTGTAAATCAGGTATACTATTTGTTAGCAAATTTTTTGCTAAAATTCTGTTTTAAGGTAAAATTTTTGTTATACTTATTCAGCACTTAACTGTTTTGAACTAATGTTTTACTAATAGACTAATGTTTTACTATTTTATTTTGCTAAAAAAAATTGTGCTGATAAGCACATTAATAGTGTGGACGACAACCAGATTGATAGATATGCGCAGAATGAAGCAAATGTCGCGGCATATCAAGATGTAGTAGAGAAGTGGAAAATAATACTAAAAAGTACAACTCTAATAAGACATATAAAAAAATCCACCATGGAAAATTTTTGTATCTGTTTTTCATACATAAAACAAAATTGAGGATTAAAACAACTTAAATTTTGCGTTGTCACTGGCTTGTGAAAATAATTGTCTATTAATTAAATACAAGACAAAATAAAATATTTAAATTTAATATGTATTTCTAAACTAAATGTTTATAGATTAATAATCTAGTGTGGTCAAATTGCAAACACACATATACATGTAGACAGAGTAAAGCGAAAGACAAAGACACACATCTTAGGTAGATTTGTATAGTTCCTTTTTCTTATTGCAAAAAAAGGGTTGTTTTTTTCGTTTCGTTTGTTTTTGTTTATTTTTTCGTTTCGTTTCTATAATTATCTTCGGCAGTAGCGTCCTTTAAAAGATAGCATCATTTAGACAACCATTGATGTGAGTAGTTGAAAGAAAATTTTTGTTTATGTTATATACATATAATTATTTCTATATATTTTCAGATATTAAATTAATTCATGTCGTCAATGTGGGAAAATGAAAATTTTTATATTTCGTAATTATTGTAAGTTATTTTTAAAAGAATCATAAAAATATGTTTTATGATTTTCAGCAAATAAATTAACTAAATTACAATTTTTCTACAATTTTTTTGCGTTTTTTCAGTCTACTAAGCTCCTATCGTCCCCTTACAAGAAACAGCCGTCCTATTTTCCTGACAAATCTCAGCAAATCTACTGGATTGCATACAGCGACACACCCAAGTTCGTCGTGAACCTGCAACCTCGGACAGTGGCACATTATATGCTCAACTGTCTCCAGTTCCTCAACGTCTTCGCACAACCTGCAAAAGTCCCTGTCCCATCTGCTTGTGAAAGCCCTGACAGAACAATGACTGGTCAGGAACCCCGTAAGGGTCCTGATACCATCCCTGTCCAATCCCAAAAGAACCTTGGTTGCCCCTGCGTCCAATGCGGGCCATAACGCCCTAGACACCCTGCAATCCATTCTGTCCCTCCATGACTGGTTAACGGTTTCGCGGAATCCCTTCCGTATCACCTCAAAGTAGTAACATAGTGGGGGCTTTACCTCCCCGTCCCTTACCATCAAGTCCAGATTCGAACCCATTGCCATCCACCTTGTAGTGTCCTGGTACCCAACACAGCCTCACAGTGAATGCCTCCATGAGCTCCCTCAGAGCACACCACAGTAATTATGTAAGATTTTAACGAAATAAAACACTATTAATTATTAATTTCTTTTATATATTTTATATAATTTTTATTTATTTTATTATTAAAGACATATAACAAAACTTATAAGATATAATTTTCTAGACAAATCTTATTTATTATAAACTTTATTAATTATATTTAATGATTTTAAAAATACATATTTTCTTTTTTTTTCTTAAAATTTAAGACTAATGAGGTTTTTGGGGTCATTTTTTTTTATTATTTTTTTCATTTATTGAAACCATTAAAAACTAGTAATAAAAAAAGGAATAAACAATTTATTTCTACTATTTCTATTTATAAAATTTAATAGATTTTTTTATCATTTTCTAAAATAAAAATTTTTATCAAAAAAGGATTTAATAAAATTCAAGTTAACGACATTTGAACTAAAAAATATTTAAAGGTGGTTTAATAAAGCTTTGGTTTTTGTATTAGGATTAAAAATAAATTGTTGTTAAAAATAGAAAATAATATAATTTTGGGATCAGAACTTTTTGATTATTAAGTAGATAGACGTTTTTTAAATGATTTATTTTTTTTTTTATTTAAAGTGCATTTTGTAATAATTTCTTTAATTGAATTTTTGTTTTCTAAAATGTATGAGGTCCAAATGTTGTTGTTCTATTTTTAAACAATTTTGTTGTTAATATATTTTGTATCTCCTAAACTTTTTCTTTAGTCGTAAAATTTTTTACTTTTAATTTTCATTTTTAACTTTAATTTTATCTTTAAAGTGCAATGATGAATTTAATTGACGGAAATCTATTTAAAATAAAATAAAAAAGAGTTTTTTGCAATGAGGTTAATATTTCAAGGTATTTAAGGTTGTTTTATTTTTTGTAATCGTAACGTTTCATTTAATATATATATTTGTTTTATATACAGTTTGCCAGAAAAGTCTTCTGAAAATAACAAACTTTTAATAGAATTTTAAAATTTGTCGATGGCATATGTTGAAAAAGGGATCGAATTTTGTGTCCATTTACACAAATTATAAATTTAAATATAATACAAGTTTGTTATAATTTTTATTAAAAATAAAAATTATGTTTTTTTCGACCTTTAATTGTGCAATGAAAATGAAAATTATTCAAGTTCGAGGCCATACTCTATACTTCTTCATTAGGATATTGTCCTAACAAATAATCTATAGAGTTTTTTGTTTTCAAATTTATTATTTGACCCTTTCAGGAATGTGTTGATAGATCTATTTCGGGAATTTTCTAGGTTCCCATCATCAGAACACAAAAGGTTCCCATCATCAGAACAAAAAAAAAAACAATCCTATGCAAAACATCAAACATTCATATGAACTAGTTTACTCACTACATGAGAATTAATATACATATGAGTTTGAAGTTAAAGATTATAACCATTGATCAAAAAATAAATTGAAAACTTGTTTGATGTGCAAGGTCCACCTCTGGTGGATATTCAATACACGTTTTTTGTTTTTCTCTCCTTTTTATATTTTGTTTAGTTTGTAAACAAAACAGTGGAAGTAAACTAGGCGGTACTTTGCCTTTTTTACAAGGTTGTTATAATTTTTATTAAAAATAAAAAATATGTTTTTTTTTTTTTTTTTTTTTTTTTCATTGCACAATTAAAGGTCGAAAAAATATAATTTTTATTTTTAATAAAAATTATAACAAACTTGTAAAAAAGGCAAAGTACCGCCTAGTTTACTTCCCCTGTTTTGTTTACAAACTAAACAAAATATAAAAAGGAGAGAAAAACAAAAAACGTGTATTGAATATCCACCAGAGGTGGATCTTGCACATCAAACAAGTTTTCAATTTATTTTTTGATCAATGGCTATAATCTTTAACTTCAAACTCATATGTATATTAGTTCTCATGTAGTGAGTAAACTAGTTCATATGAATGTTTGATGTTTGGCATAGGATTGTTACCGCTTTCAAAACGTGTTCTGATGATGGGAACCTAGAAAATTCCCGAAATAGATCTATCAACACGTTCCTGAAAGGGTCAAATAATAAATTTGAAAACAAAAAACTCTATAGATAATTTGTTAGGACAATATCCTAATGAAGAAATATAGAGTATGGCCTCGAATTTGAATAATTTTCATTTTCATTTTCATTTAAATATAATATAAATTTATATATTTAAATAAATTATTATACAAAATTGTTTACCAAATAATAAAATTTTATTAAAAATTTTCATTGTTCTTAGACTTTTTTTTATCAAATGTACATTTTTTAGTCTGTTCGTTTTCCGTTTATTAAAATGGTTAACTAAATATAAAACAAAATTTTGCAATTCTGTTTTTAACAAACAGACTATATATTTTATTTTTTTTATATAATTTTTTCATTTGTTTTTAGTTTTGTATTTTTTTTTTTTTTGTTTTCGTTGTACTTAAATGTTTTTTATATTAAATTTTAAAGGTTGTAGATTTATTTTCATTCTGAAGGTTTAATATTTTGTTACCTTATTAAAAGGGGGTTTCGTGTAAATATAAATTCTTATATTATAAATTTATTTTTAAATATACTCTATGTGGATATTCATGTTGGGTTATGTTTAATCATAAAAAATCTGTTAATTTTATGGAATTTTCTAGTTTAAGAGATATATTGTATTTTTCTATAGAAACCTCTAGCTGAGACTTCACAATTTGTTGCCTTAGTTCTATATACAAGATACACATTTTACTAAATAATTTATTTATCTAATATTTATATTTAAATAAAATAATTTTGTATACTTACTTTTATACACGTTTTTTTTTTTTTTGGTAATTTTTCATTTGAAAATGTTTAAAAAATAAATGAAAAATATTTATTTTTAATCGAAAAGTAAATAAAAGCAAAATTCAATAAAAATTGTTTAAAATTACACTGTTTAAAAATGTTACTGTTAATATTAACATTTTCACTGTTTGTCTTTCCAAGTTTTAAAAATGTTTTACCTTAAAGAGTTTAGAAAATAAAGAGATTGCAATACTCTCACTTACTGAGAAAAAATATATAAATTGTGTCTGCAAATAGTTAAATAAAGATTTTTTTTCGCGACTTTAAATACTTTTTTTAATGTTGCTGCTGATATTTTTCGACATATTTGTTTTGATTTGAGCAAAATTTTTTTAATTTAGCTTTTGTTTTCCTTAAACTCTGCATGTTTCCTGTTTGCAAGCACAAGGTGTTAAGAGAGGGTGAGAGTATTGCATATCCATTGGTTTTATTAAAAAAAAAAATCTTTTTAATCAATTTCAAATTGTTTAAAATTACACTGTTTAAAAATTTTACTGTTAATATTTACATTTTCACTGTTTGTCTGTCCTGGTTTTAAAAATGTTTTACCTTAAAGAGTTTAGAAAATAAAGAGATTGCAATACTCTCACTTACTGAAAAAAAAATATATAAATTGTGGCTGCAAATAGGCAAATGAAGATTTTTTTCGCGACTTTAAGTACTTTTTTTTAATGTTGCTGCTGATATTTTTCGACATATTTGTTTTGATTTGAGCAAACATTTTTTTCAATTTAGCTCTTTCTTTTTCTTTTTTCCTTAAATACGGCATGTTTCCAGGCACAAGATGTTAACAGAGGGTGAGAGTATTGCATATCCATTGGTTTTATTAAAAAAAAAATCTTTTAAATCGATTTCGCAATCCCTATATTTTTAACAGAAACCCAAAAAAGTTTATCAGTAGAATCTACTAATAATATCAGTTAAAGTAACTATAAATTCAGTTAAAAAGTCTACTAAGCTAATTACCGCTAAAATACCAAAAACTTTAGTTGTTTTTAACTGTTAAAAGACAACTAACACATGCGTTGAAAATGGTTAACAATGTCCTGAAAATAACTGAACATTTTTTACTACAAAAATTTTGAAACAACGGTAAAAATTGGTGAAAACTATTCTTTTTTAACAGTATTTTTTTTTTTGTATTTTAAAAACATTTTTTTAACAAAATAATATATTTTCTAAAATAATAAAATTAACTGTTTCAAACAACTGTTGCAAAAATGCAGTATTTTCCTTAAGTTTTTTTTTTTTTAATAACTGTCATAATAGTTACTTTGTATTATTTTAATAGAAATACAACTGTAATTGCAGTAAAAACCACAACTACTGATAACTACATAAACAACTGTAATGTAGTTACTTTAAAACTTTTTTGTGTGAATCGGTTATTTTATAAACGTCATTTCCTATAAAAACTCCTCATATTCTAAGAAACTTTTCAATAAAATATTCGTAGAAATTTGATCTAGGACAAAGCCATGTGCGCTTTCAATATTCAATATAATGCTGAAATTCATTTTCCCCGGGGTGTGTGATGATGAGATATTTAGCCAGATCGAAATACTAGTATCAACCTAGCTAATATGTTTGATTTGCTTTATTTTTGTAAATATACGGAGGTTGAAAACTCGTTATAAATTAAAAATAATATAAAAATAATCTCGATGTATATAAAAACAAAAAAACTAATAAAACTGTAATAATTTAATTTATAAAAATTAATCAAATACAGATTTTTTTTGATTAGCGCGTATAAAATTTTTGTATTTTTGATTCGCCAATTTTTTATGGTTCGAGAATTAATCACAAATTTTTTTTAATGTTTTATTTTTATATTTTAGATTTGTGATAATTTAAAATAAATGATCTTTAAAAAAAATTTTTTTAATCAAATCTTTAAACCTCTAACCGGCAAGCCCACCTCCAGACGGGGTATTTTAAATTGGCCATAAGTGCGCCAAATAAGGTTTTTGTAATAAGAATAGAAGCTAAAACTGAATTTAAAAATATTTTGTGAATTAATTCTTTGTGTGCACGGCACGGTTTGGAAGCGAGAAAGCGTTTAGGTAAAATTTCGTAAAATTTAAAAAAAATATTTATTTTGAAATGAACACAATTTTTAAAAATCTTGAAAAGATATTTATGTTAACTAGAAACCGTTAATACTAAACACAAAGTAAGATTGAAGCTTAAATAAAAAAAACTCTTGCTTTGGACAAAATACAAAACATACAGGATTCCAAAAGGATACCTGTAAAAGACATCGCCTTAAGTTTAAAACGTATGGATGAATTTTTATGAAATTTGGCAAAAATATTATATTTAGTGGTATTAATAAAGCGTTTAAGTTTAATCAATTTACGTTGAAGTTAAGCTGCGTTTTCGCTCAATTTCACAAATCGCCATATCTTCTTAAGTAAAAGAACAAAAAGTGTAATTTTTATCTTGGTAAGAGGATTAGTTTATGCCTAAAGTTGTTATTTTCTATGGATAAGTTTATGATATTTTCTCTAAACCTATTTTGGCCCATATCACCCAAAATATTAAACGAACAAAATTTTTGGTAGAAGAGCATCTTGTTTTTTTTTTGTGCCGAACAAGTGGTATACATTTCATTGCAAAATAGCTTAGGCCGGTTTGACGGTTAAAGTTCCTGACTACAATACGTTGTAATTAGATACCACCTAGGCGTATACTTTTTATTTAATATAGAATGCAGTAAATTAATCATACGCCCTAGAATCTTTAACTTAATAAAAAGAAAAACTTATGAACCATTTACCAATAACAAAAACAAGCTAGAAATATATATTAAAGCAAAAAACGGGCAACCACCGACTTCGATAATGTTTTATAATGTGACAGAGAGACAATATTTATAAAATGTGCACAATTATTCTATCAGAATTTTGGGATTTTTTTGTTTATTGATTAAACAGTTGAATTTTATTGATTACAAAGTTGTAAGATTTTTAATATTCGGGTGTCCTGATTTTAGTCTTGCATATGCTATAAAACTCTGATGACAAAAGTTAGGGAAAGTTAAAATTTCTCTTTGATATGTGAAAATATTGGTTTTAAGAATTTTTTATAGAAAGAATTATTGTCAAAACTTGGGGGTTTTTCTTTACAGAACAGGGCAAACTTTTTTTATATATAAAATAAATCCAAGCATGTCTGAAACACTTAAATAAAGGGTGGAAACGAAAAAAATTTTCCATTTTAAAATCTTAATATTATTAACACAAAAAAACAACAGAAACAAAACTGATATCACAAATTAAGATCAATACTCTAAATATTTTGCGCATATGATGTTTTTACAATTCGTTGCGAAATGAGGCGAATTTTCGCTGTAAAACTCAATGTTACGTTTTGGGCGCTTATAATTAAAATTTTTTGGATCAATTAAATTTTCAAAAAAGTAATTTTTAGATAATTCAAACTCTTTTTGAATAATCAAGACCATTTGTTATACAAATTTTGCATTATTTCAGAACGTCATGAATAATATATGACATTTTGGTGAATTTTTACATTATCATACATTACCCATCACCTCATTTTATTTACGTACAGAAAAGTGACGGATTTTTGCTAGAATATAAGGTAGTGCAAGCAATTTTTATTTAAAGATGGTTAAAAATTTTATAAACTTCTTTAAATGAACACTTTTCGGTCGAAAATATTGTTGTGCTTTATTTAGCGCTGTGAATCCAACCCATTTCCAATTTCTTTGGCAAAAACACATATTTCTTCCGTCATTAATAAAAATGTTTGAATGTAAATATTTTCTATACAACAGTTACAAAGTAATCAATAGTGTCCGACCGAACAGTTCGGCCAGAAAATGCATTTGGTCTGTATTCGGTATTTTAAAGCATTATGTACAAATTTGGCGGATGGAAAAATGTTTATTGGGCTGATAAGATGCTATTTTGCTATTTTTGCAAATTTGAAGAAGCAATGAATTCACTGTTCGGCCGAATTTTTTACTTGCTATCTAAACTTCGGCTTTTCTCTTAAATTGTATACACAAAATCGAATTAAATCGGCTCAACAAACATGTTTCCAATACCAAAATTTGTCATCATGGCCTCTAGATAACAAAAAACCGACAAAATATAGGTTTTTGGCCGAACTGTTCGGTTGGACACTAGTAATCAATGTAAAAAAAATAACTTCAGGAATCAGTGTAATTTCCAATTATACGTCGTTATTATTGTCTATTTAAACGACACTTCAAAATTATGACTAATTGAAATACACAATTTTCATTCGCATTTCCTGATACTTTTAGCAACTCCATGGATCAGAGACATTTTTTTTTTAATCTATATGAACTCAATTGTAATAAACATGTGCCTTTTTGCATGTCTGAAATTTTTTTTTAAATTTTTGTCTAAAACTGTATTTAAAATGCTTAATTTTAGCATGGAAAAGTTATCGCATAACCAGAAAATTTACGTCGCAGTAAACTACTTTTGCATTTAATTCTCATTTTTTAATAAAATTACCATGTATACCAAATATAATTTGTAACACATTTTTTTATTTCATTGATTTACCTTCTTTCTTTCATAAATCTTTTAAAAATATTTATTTCCGACAAAAAAAAACTGTCCAAATTCCATTTTCTCAATTTTTATGCTTTTTGCTGCCCAAAAAAAGATAATATTTTAAGGCCTGAAAGGTTTATAGTGTGTTTAATATTACATGTCAGAGAATTTAGGAAAATTAAAATTTCATCCCTAGCGATTATAGCTATTTCACAATCCGCATTTCAAAATGATAATTTTTTTTCGTTTCCACCCTTTAGTAAATAAAACAACATTTATTTTCAACAGACAAAATACTTAATTTTAAATTTTTCTATTATCAAACTATCATTAAAGCCATGAAAAAACTTTCACATTCTAATGACTTTTTTCTACACAAAAATGCATATTCCTCTAAAATTTTTAGTTAAAAATTTGTTTTAACAAAAGTTTGATTTAAAAGTTTAATTGATTCAAGTATTTTTTTTAATTAAATATAAAAAGAAAATGTTATTGTATAAATTAAAAATTTAATTAAAAATTACAAAATTTTATTATTTTTAATTACATTTTTAATTGATGTGATTAAAAGTTTAGTAGGTCTTAATGAAATTAAATGAAATTTCGAAATTGTTTATTGTATTTACAAATATTTTAATTAAAAGAATTTTCAAGTACCCAAATAATGGGTAAAGACAATGTATAGCCATATAACTCCACGCATTAAAACTCACCTTACTTCACTAATTAATTTGAAAGGCGATGAGCCTAAAATAAATGGGTGGACTCATTACCTAGTAGGCGGTAAAGTAACCGGTTACTTATATGGAAATGTAATGTGTCTATAAATAGATTTTCATAAACCAAAATTTATAAAAAAAAAAATTATTAAAAACATTTCTTTTTTATTAAATAAATAACTTGGTCGTGCTGAAATTCGAACCTGGGGTATCTGCGTGTTAGACGAGAGCTCTACCAACTTAGCTATCGTCACATATAACAATGGTTTGCTTAAACTGTAATGGAATTGTTGTTCTTCGAGTTTTCGTTTGTGATGTTTAAAATATATACCTTATACTCATGCTTCACTAAATACTACTTTTCGTTTATACTTCATGCATTATGTAATTAATGATCAGTCATTATTTTAAGTTTCGAAATATTGTGAAAGGTAATGATGTATCATTATAAGGTAACCCATGAGTGTCCAATTTGTGGTAACTCATTACTATATGTTTCAAAATAATGTTGAGGGTTATAAGTATACATTACAATGTAATGCATTATGTAACCAACTATTGCCCAGCAAAAAATTTGCAAAAAGGTAATCGGTTTTGTAATCAGGAATTTTGGTTAGAATGCCTTTCCAACCTGATTACCAACCTGATTCTTTTAACAGGGCGTGAGACTGAAAAGAATTGATTCTTTAGATTTGATTATATTTTTCTTTACAAGAACCAGTTACCTTATTTTTTTCAGAACTACTTCGTTTGTTAAAAAAAGAAGGAGTTCTTTTATTAAAATTGTAAGTATTTTTTTAAGAAGCACTTCTTTTATTACAAAACTAAGTATTTTTGTCTAAAATATTAATGAGCATTTTTTTAATTATAATAATTTCTCATTTCTTATTGGGTAACTAGTTCTAATAAGAGTTATTATAACAAAATGGTAATTGGTTACAAATTGAACTAAAATTATTATTATCGCAGCCAACGTTTTCCTGGGTACAACAACTTTTATCACAAATCAAGAAAACAAAAAAAATTTGAAATTTTTTGTTTAAATATTTCAAATTATTTGTGAAATTAAAAAAAAAATTTACAACCAAAGAAATACAAGATTTATTTTATACTATTATACACTGAGAGAAATTACAAATATTTAATTATTTTTTTATAAAATCAATTCAGCAAATAAAACTTCGCATTTAAACATTTTTCATACACGTTTTATAAAAAGTTTAAATTACTTTATTTATTTCAAAACTTTAAATAAAGAAAAAGTTTGAAAAAGCCCACCGATATTTAAATTATCTTATATTAGTAAAGGTTCTCTAAACTCACAAAAGTTTGTCAGTAGAATCTACTGATAATGACAGTTAAAACAAAGGTAAATGTTGTTGAAAACCACCTAATATCTAATACAAATGCAGTAAAAATAATTAACAAACAACATAAAAATAACTAACAAACAATAACATTTTTACTACAAAATTTTGAAACAACTGAAAAAATAGGTAAACATTAAGGGAATGGTTACTTTTGTTGCCTGTTTTCAAAAGTAGTTCTTTAGTTTTTTTCTTATTGTTGCAGGTCAAAACTGTCAACAGGCATCGGGTTTGATTTCAGCTATCACTATTTTAAAAAAGTTTCAACGTGAATGAACACGTTTTTCTTGGCTTTGTTGTGTCGTTGCAAAAAAACGCAATATAAAGTGCAGTTTTTCGTAAACATGAAAAGTGAATAAAAAAAAAGTTTTAAAGAATTTTCGAAGTCTGATTTTTGTAAACTTGTAGAATTTTTTGTTTTTTGTAAGATATTTCCTTTGGGCTAATTTGGTCAATAGTCTGATAATTAAATTAAAATAATTGTGAATTTTATTCACAATTTTAATAAAACTAATTTAATCTATAAAAAATATAATAAATAAAACAGAAATGTGAAAAACTTAAATTTTCATAACTTTCCCTAAAGTGGACCGTTGATATATTTTCTTATTTTTTGGCTTTTGTTCCGAGTTTTATTTTTTTTTAAATGTTTAACACATTATTTTGGATAATTTTTCAACATGTTTCAAAACAAAATATCGCTAGTTTACTGCAATCCGAAAAGTTATCATTACATATGGTAACCCCTAAACAGCTTTAAGAGAAACAAAGGTGTTGATAAACAAAACTAAAACAAATTAATTAATTTAAATACAAATTTTCGTCGATTTTACTTAATTTTCTAACAATTGTATATGCTTTTAAAGAGTATTTTAATTTAAGTCCACTTTCACTAATGTGAACCTTCTAGTTTTTTTATATAGCCCAAAAACAAGACGTGGGTCCACATTAGCGAACATTTTCTTACCAAAAAAGCTTTAAGACTTCTGAAATCGTAAGACAATTACAGTGCTGTCTGGGTAGAGTGAACTAATTTTTGCAGAGCGATTTCACTATACCCAGGTTGTTCACTAAATCAAGGTTGAATTTTTTGTTGATTAAACAAAACTAATTTATTTATTTTAAATGCATTTATAGGTTATACATTTTATTTATTTCCATGTAATATTAAAGTTTAAATTTATGACTGGAAAAAATTAGTTATAGTTGTTTGTTTCTTTGGTTTGTTTACCGATATTTGCACTGCTTGATCGCAAAGGCAATGTAGAGCTTGTATATTCGCGAAATTTGTAGTATTAGCCTCAGCCTATTCGATACCCTTATCAAAAACCATAATGGCTTCAGCAGCTGATATCGGATTTGTGTTTGCTGGTGTTTCGCCATTGTCTTCATCATCATTTGTGAGAGTAACTTGTCAACTTACTCTAAAAGAATCGTTACTTTACCGTTATTTTATGTTCTCTTTAATTTTTATACTCTTTTTCATTGTTTTTTTACTTCGCCAAACCTAAAAACTCACTATAAAGTATGTTCACTCTATAGAGGTTCATTAGTGTTCACTCTACAGAGTAGTCAATGTAAACATTCTGGTGTTCACTCTAACGAGGTATTCATAGCACCGGGGGTTCACTCTACCCAGACAGCACTGTAGTAACCATAAAAAATTTCAGATTTTGTTTTTGACGAACTACTAAAAGTTTCAAAATGTTTTTGTTGAAAAGTTTTCGAATTCTAAAAGTTAAATTAAAAAATATTCTAAAACGATTTAGAAAATATATAACTTACACTCTGGAAATTAAGAAGGTAGAAATAACTAAAAATTACAGTTAAAATGACTGCAAATATAGTCAAAAAGTCGATGACTGTATTAGTAATAAAAATGACTAGCCATGTTTTAATTTTAACTATTGATAAACAACTACGATGCTAGTTAGTAAAAACGACTATCGTTGCGGTGAAAGACAACGAATCTTAAATGAATGCATAAACCATAAAAACGAGCAACAAAACTATAAACATAAAACCACTACATAAGTTCTAAAAACTACTGTTTTTAACAGTTATTTTTTTTGGTATTTTTAAAATATTTTTTAATAAAACAAATATTTTTTTCTTTTGATTGCAGTACAAATTTGTATTTCCTACATCTTATTTAAAATGCAAATTCAAAATTCCTAACGGTATACCAGTTATGGCGGTTTTGTGCATTGTAGATACAATGAAATTTTTATTATTTGCAAACTATGAACATATCAATAATAACAAATATAAACTAAACGAGAATTATAATCTTCTATTATTAAATAACTAACAACAACTAACTGTTTACTGCAAAGTTACTGTTTTGGTAGTTGTTTATTAAAATACTAAAATAAATACTCAAAACAACTGTTACTCAAGTACAGTATTTTTGGTTAGTTATTTTTTCAAATGACTGTCTAAATTAGTAGTTTTTATTTTCTCATAGAAAAATGACTAGCGGTTAAAACAACGACTTCTGTTTCTAACCCGACTGACCTGCATGTAGTTACTGTAAGAATATTCTGAGTGTACCATATAGCATTAAACTGAAAGAATTCTCCTTAATGACATTAATGTAACAATTTTATAGATTCAATGAAGAATTTCATTATATATATGAGATTTTATTATTTTGCGATTTTATTATTTTAAAATTTTTCACAACTTATTTTTTTTTAATTTTTTCATAATTTATCTCTACATCAGTATTGCCATTTTAGCATACAGTCAAAGCCCGGTTTAACAAATACTCGGTATAACGAAAAATCGATATAACGAACGAGCAAATTGTTTGCATTGACTAAAGAATTTTTCCGAAAACTTACACTTGATATAACAAACATTTAGTAAAAAATATGAGAAAAATAAAAAATTAAAAAAATCGTAAAAAAATAATTTTTTGTTAAAGAACCTTTTAATTTACGAGTGTACCCACAATTGCAGTTTAATTCTTCAATTCCAATGAATTCAACAATTTGATAATTGTTAAAATGTGCAGTCGATTTAGTACAACAAGTTGTTGCGATATAACGAATGGGCCTGAAAATATATCATTCATTATACCGGGATTTGACTGTATTTTCTGTTACACTAAAATAAAAAAGTCACTGTCCTTTCTGTAAGGATCCTACCAGCAAAAATGTTGCTGACTTCATACACTTTTTTTGAGTGTAGATTTAGCAGATTAAGATTGGAAATTGCATTTTTTTTTAAACAAATATGGTTAATGTTTTTTAGCATATTTCGATTATAATGAGCTGATTTATTGGATATTTTTTTCTCCAAAAACTACGGTTTCTGGCAACACTGCTCTTCATATAACTAATGAAAAATTGACTTGAGGTAGAACAATATAAATATATGAAAATATAGAAAATACGAAAAACCAGTTTTTGTATCTTTAACACAAAAATTAAAACATTTTTAAAATTATTTTGTACAAAGTGAATTTTTTTGTTAATAAACAAGATAAATTATAATTAAAAACAATAGAAATAAATAAAAAATTTGACTTAAATCATAGAATACGGCGATGTTTTAATAAAATAATATAATTTACGGAAAATATTGCTTCATTTTAAATTTGTTTAAGGTGCTCTCAAGTCACGGATAAAGCAGTTTTTCCACTTCGCATTTATGCCAGAGTAAAAATTTAAAAATTTTTTATTTTTGAAATTCCAATTAAATTCCAAATAACGACTAATTTTAGTAATTAGTCTATGCAGTTTTTCGAAGTTTGTATTTCATCTTTTTTTTTTAAATTTGCAATTGTTTTTAAATCATTGTGTTTTTGTGTCTTCGTCATCGATTTAATGTATAGATGGCGCTAATTTTCCACTATTTTTTAATGTTTAACCATAAAATCGCCCATATCTCGGAAACTAACCAATATAAAGCAAAATGAACAAACCCCGGTTTTTATGAACATTTACTATTTAAATAGTAAATGATAGCCAGTCCCGAATCAGATCCAGAGTGACCAAAAAAACTCAGTTTTTAAGCGACATTTTACAAACATGAAAATCAAGAAAATTTTCTGTTAAATTTAGCTTTATACTGACAAGGGGAGTCTCCCGATGGGTTGTCTCCGATCTTACTTAATATGTGATACAGAAAAAAAAAAATTAAGTACCCGTTTTAGAGGTCCCACCTCACGTTTAAGCGTTAAAAGATGGGATATGGAAATATGCGTAAAACTAATGAAATTCAGATTTTTTGAGCGCAGTGTTGATGTACTCGAAAAAACAAAAATTTGTATACTAATATTGCCTATGTAGTGGGTGAAGGATGCAAGTTATCTAAAATTTATCGGAAAAAGTCGCACAAAAGCTAAACAATTATGAATGTCGGAAAAAGCTCAGACCTATCAATTTGATAGGCTTTAATAACTATGCATATTTTTTAATCCAAATATAGTTCTTTAACAAAACGCCAGTTTTGAATATCATATTTTAATAACAAAAATATTTGAAAGTTTTCGGACATGTTTAGTATACCAGTAAATGCGTCGTAAAAAGATCTTTCATTTGGTTCCCCATTTGTTTAAAATTTCTCTGAAACAATTTAAAATAAGCCGAACAAAAACAAAAAGGGGGTAATTTTTAACCCCGTGGGCCGCTAAAAAATTACGTTTCCGTTATTTTTATTTTCTTTATCATATATCCAAATTTCATTGAGATCGCAGATAACCTATCGAGAGACTCCCCTTGTGAGACTATTTGTACCGTCATTATATTAATGTCCTTGTAACTAATAAGAAGCAAGAAAATTATCCCAACAAAACCAAATAAAATAAATAAAAAAATTTAATTTTTTTAAATAATATAAAGTACTTTTTATTACACAATTAAAAATATATAAACATTTTTTTCATTTTTTATTTAAATATAAATGAAATAATAAAACAAAAAATTTAAAAATAAAAAAATAAAATATAAAACTAAAACTCATAAAAAAGAAGAAAACAAACAAAAAAGTTATAATTAAATTTTGAACATTTTATTTTTATTTTATTTAAAGAAAAGACTTAAGATTCTTAACAGATTGCACTTTACATAAATTAATTATGTTTTATTTTTATGTTTTATTTTTTTAAATTTACTTTTATTTAGTGTAAATTGGGCAGTGTAGGGCAGTTGTTTTTCATTCCTTTCAATATACAAAAATTATTATTTAATTTACTATTATTAAGTTTAAAACAAAAAAAAAAATATAGTATAGTATAGACAAAAACAAGATATTCGATAAAAAAATTTTGAATTTTGTAAACAAACAGGCAGTGTTAAATTAAGTTAGAAATTTCAAAAAAAAAAAGTATATGAAAAATTCCAAAAAAAGTCTATGATTTACTGCTTATAGGAAACATACACAAATGTGAAAAATAGTTAAACAATTTTGTTTTTAACTTAATATCGCTATAAAAAAAACTTAATAGAAAAATTATTATTGCCATTTTTGTGTATAAAAAAAGAGTATACTTATTTTTGGTTATTTTAACAAATTAAGAAAATTTTCAGAATGATAAATTAAAAAAAAAAAAAAATTATTTATAATTATAAGGGTAATAATTTGAAAACTATGATGAAAAAATCTGAAACATAAACAAAAAAAAAATATTTTTCAGTGAATACTTTAGCCGAACTGCTCATTCGAATATTATTAACATTCAAAGCTTACTTAGCCTTAAACATAGAGCGAAATTTGTTTGCTGTTACAAACAAGATGCTGGCCTTAAAAAAGCAATATTATTCAACCGGTTTTCCGAGACTTTTACAAGTACGATACTACTCGATATATTTAGTTGGAATACTCGATACTACTCAATACTTTTAACCCATTTGCTGTATTGTATCATTATAGATACACTTTTCTTTGATATCATCTGACAATTTCCACGACAGAGAAACTATTTGGATTTTAACTGATAATACGTTTTCAAGGTCTTACCCATTATTCATCATAAAATTACCAAAAAAAAAAATATCAGCCCACGGTTGGCATATTTTATCTTTAATTTAATTTATCTTTCTCTGGCGCAGTACCAGCATATCTATACTACTCCATTAAAAACCGATTTTTTACTTGTTTGTCAATTTTTTTTAATCAGTAAACATTCTATAAAATGACCACTTGTTAAATTTCCTAAACTGGCTTCGTTAAGAGATTTACTACAATATTCAAAAAATAATTGTCAACAATTTTTTTTATGAAATTTGAACGATCTTACGTGAAAATTACAATTTTTAAATTTTATTATACAATTTGAGATGTTTTAAAATTATTTCAGTTATAAAGTCGACCGTTAAAATAACTAAAAACATAGTTGTTTTAACTGTTTAAAAACAATAAACAAAATTAGAAAAAAAACCACCAATGTCGTAAAAACAACTGACAATTTTTTACTACAAACAATTTGAAAAAACTGATCTAAAATTGGTAAAAACTACTGTTTTTAACAGCTGTTTTTGCGGTGTTTTAAAAAAATATTTTTAATAAATTTTTTTTTTAAATCAACTGTTAAAAATACAGTAATTTTCTTCAGTTGTTTTTTAAATAAGTGTAATTTTTTTTTTTATTATTTTATAGAAAAAAAAAACAACTGTAATTGCATTTACTACGCAAACAAGTGTATAACTTTCTTGAGTGTAGTGTAAGGGTAAAGGCTGAAACTTAATTGCCTTAAATGACTTAAGTCGGGTGTTGGTATGCAACGAAAATTTGAAAATACAATTATTTACATTTGAAACATTAAGCCAAAGTTTCAGCCTTAACAAATTTTTAAAAATTTTAAATTCCGCCAAATTAAAAATTACTTCTTTTATTTTCTATTGAAATTCTTAGTAATCGTTCATGTTTATTAAATATTTAAATTTAAATTAATATTTTTATGCTTTTTTGCTAACTTTTTACCATATTTTACATAATTTTTGATGACGTATTTCAAACTTTAATCTTTTCTTTGTATCAGAGCTGTAGTTTTGGGCTAATAATTTTAGCAGAGTTGCATTTTTGTATACTTTATCTGTCTGAAATGAAACTCTGAATATATTGAGTAGTTACTTTTCTGTATCGAGTACCTTTAAGTGCCCTCTAGTGGAATTATTAGCAACGAAAGTTGAAACTTTGACAGGAGATAAGTCCTAGACTTATGAATATATTTTAAACATTTTAATTTTGTATATTCAACTCAGTATTCAAAAATATACGAAATTTTAATTTTTTCTAGTTAGTTGATTTTTAAAAAAACTATCGTGGTTTTTGAAAAAAATTTTAAAATTTTCATATGGCAACCCCGACATTTTTTTTTTTATGTTTTGAATAAAAACGGAATAAATTTTGGCATATTTTCGACATTGTGTATTTGAAAAATTCCTGGTCCGATCAGTCAGATTTTCAAAAATGATATACAATTGATGAAAGTTTCTTTTTATCAGAGAACTAAATTTTCTCATCAACATAACAAATAAAAAATTAACAAAATTTTGACTTTTTTATATTTTTAAATAATTTTTGAAAAAATTCCATATCAAAAGGGCGAAAATTGATGTTTTTTACATACTTATATGGCAACTCTGGTTAAAAATTGTATACTATTTATTTTATTTGCGATTGTAGTTAAGATGATGTATTATTTTATAGTTTTCAAAGCATAGTTAACAACATCCAGTAAAAAACGCTGCTGTTTAAAAGTACTGGATTGAAATCGAAACAGTTGGTCCATAAAATGTCGACTACATAGACTTGGATGTCTTAATTTTGAATCCGGTTTCTCAAACATTCCATAACGCCACAATTTTAGTCAAAAATATCAAATTTAGCATTTTCAAACGCAAATTTCTTAAAACTGTATGATAAAGGAGAAATTTAAGAAACGGATTTAGCAATCAGCGAGTTTAAATTTAACTGTGTACTTTACACAGAAAAAAAATAAATTAAAAAGAAACTGATTTGAAATCAAACTAAGTTTGCTTTCTTTTGAATTTAAATATGTGTCTGCTTATTTTTGAAATGTTAAAGCAAAATTTAAAATGTTTATTTTAGAAATATACTCTCAGAATATTTGTACAGTAACGATGTAGGTTGGTCGTGTGGTCAGCGTTAATAGACATTTTTAACTGTAATTGTAGTTGTTTTTCTGTGTATACATAAAAAATTACTATTTCTGACAGTTGTTAAAAAAATTAACTAACCAAAAATATAATGAATTGTAGTAAAAGTTATTTAAGGTAGTTGTTTTATTTTGCAGTAATTGATTTAATTTTGGGCAGTTAATTTACTTTTGCAAATAAAAAGAACCAAAAGAAACGAATCTAGAGAACAAGCAACAAAATCGGTAATTTTTAAAGTTACATTTTGAAACACTGGTATAAATCATAACAGATGCTGTAAATCATTAAAATTGCGATACCAAAAGAACAAACTCTGCTAATTTGCCTTTAAAAATACAACTGAAGTAATTGTTTCATATTGGTCATTTTGCCTGTATTGCACAGTTGTTTTGACTGACTACAATATTAATAGTTTTTATTAAAAATACTGGCATCGCCTTTTTAATTACATTTACAGTTATTTTAACTGTAATATTTACTAGTTTTTTTCAACATAATTTTTTGAGTGTATTTACTTTAATAAGATTCATAATTAATTTAAATATATTCAGAACAAATAAGATTTCTATTTAAATATGATGTAATATTTCATTTAACAATATTTTTTTCTTTGTATAGAAGTATATATATGCAGTAAAACCTCTTAATAGCGGACAGTAACGCATATAGATTTGTATTTATAAGTGTCCGCTTTTAGAAGGGCTTGAAATACGTACTGCATTAAGTTTTAGTTTCAAAAATCAAAAAAATAAATGAAATATCCTGTTTTTTATTGAATTAATAGTTAAGAAATAAAAAATTAACATATTTTCCATACACTATAAAAAATTGGAAATAAATTTTCGAACCTACACTGATAATAATGCATAGAAAAATTAAAAATATCAAACTAACAAAAATTTACGTAAAATAAACTAAATTTTGTTTATTTTACGAAAGATTTCATTGCACTGACATTAATTTCGTATTTTTATACATGGATTATTATGATTATGATTAAAAAATTTCACCAAAAAGAGATTTTATTTGAAAAAGTCATGGTAAATTAAAAAATCATAAAAAAGGTTTAACGAATCAGAAAATAAATACATATTTTGTTAAACTCGGGATATCATACGCTAAAGAGAGAACAACAAATTGAAAGAAACTGCCTGTTTGAGTGTCCGCGTTCGATCAAGCGAGAGACCGCTATTGAGAGGTGATTTCTCTCTTAAACTTTGATTTGGGGAACTGTCATTACAAAATTTCTGTCTCCGCTATTGGGAGTGTCCATAATTAGGAGGTTTCACTTTGTTTAAAAATATGTTTTAGAATTAAATTCAAAACTACATTTCTTTACCCGGAGAAGTTCTTAAAAAAGTTTTTATGCACTGATAATAATTTATGCATGTAAATACGAAAAAAATTTTAAATTACACAAACTTTGATAAAATAAACAAAAATTTGTTTATTTTACAAAAGTTTTTGCAGTTTCGACAATAATTTCGTATTTTTATGCATGGACTATTATGAATGTACTTATGTTTCTTCACTCTTTTCAATCTTATGTTTCAGCTTTTAACCACAGAAAACCAGCAAAAATCTTAAAGATCTCTGTTTATTTTAAAACCATTTACGTTTTTCCACTCTAGCTTACCATACAAAATAAGTCTTTTAATCTCGCTCTCTTTTAAAGTTATGCACGCAGCGAAAAAAATATAGGGATACAAAATGATCATAGTATGATCATAATGACCATAAATATGATTCTAACAGATTATAGTATAATCTTTAAGGAGTATTTTGTCATCATCATTTAGGCTTATATTATGACTATATTATGATTATATTATAATCATATTATGATATTATGGTCATTAGTATCACATTATGTTCATTAAGTAACTCAACCATAACCTAATGCTTTTTTATCCGCCTGTAGAGAGAAATAGTGGAACTACTTTTTGATTATAATTTGCTGATATAATAATAATAATAATCAAAAAACATTAAAATTTTTGCCGGAATCATATTTATAATTATTTTTTTTTTGTCAATTACTTTATGGAATTGCTTGGTAATTTTTGTGGTTTTTAATATTTGGATTGTGTATCACATTATTATATACTATACAAAATGAGAGATCATTTTTTAAGGCTAAAGAAAAATATTAAAAATATTATTAACAATTTAAAAAAAAATATTATTAATATTTTAGTTAACGGTAATGGAAGTTAAAAAAAAAAATAATTTGGAAGACCTTGGTTTTTTCATAGAAAATATAATCTTAATTTGTTAAATTAACAAAAAAAATAATAAATAGTTATACTCTTTAAATAAAAAAAATTTAAATATATTGTTGTTTAAATATTGCATTTTTAAGGTATTGAATATTTTAAGAGTTTTTTTTTTTTTAAATAAAACAAAAAAAAAAAATGGTTTAAAATAAAATAAAAAAAAAATTAATCAACATTTGAAAATTTTTTAAATAAAAATAAGCAACAAAAACAAATAAAAATTTACAAAATATTTATAATTACAATTATTATAAAATAATTCATCATTCAATCAAACATATTACACTCAGAGAAATAATTATAATTAATATTAAAGAAAATAAAATACAAAAATATTAACGTAAGAGTAAATTTTAATCTAAATAACTATAATAAAATATTTATACTATATAATAATAATAATAATAATAAATCTTAAACATTATTAACAATTACTATAATAATCATATTTAATAATAATAATAAAAAAAAACTGTTTGAAATTATAATTACAAAACTGTATATCCATTTTAATCCCTTAAGAATTTAATTAATTTATTATATATAATTTACAAACCGATTATTTTTGGAAATTATTTAATTTTTTGTTTTAGATTTTTTTTTAATATAGTAAACAATAGCATAGCACAGCTTACAAGAAAAAAACTTAGATTTTTAAATTTAGATGCAGAATTATTTTGTTTATACTTTTATAAAGTTATTAACACATATAGTTTTCCATTATTACATTTTGCTATTTCAAACAACTTTTTAAAAAGCTGATATTTGTTTTCAATCTTTTTTTTGGCCTTATTTCGGTAAAAATAATTTAAGCTAGGCTTTTGTTTTTTTTTTGTTGATTTTTACATTTTTTTTGTTGAAAAAATTGAATTTATAGTCTTTGAAAAAAAAGCTCGCTAGAAAAGTGTTTTTTTTTTTCTTTTGCATGTTACTGGGGCAAAAGTCAAAATGTCTTTTTTTTCTAGAAAATTATCCAATTACGATCTACACTTGTGTGTGCAGCATTTATATGTTGCTAAGTTTTTTGTTTCTTTTGTTTGGTTTCAACTTGTAGAAAAATAATTTCGCTAATATTTTAAAAAGCGCAAGTATTTTCTAAAATGCAGCACCTTCCAGTGTATTAAACCCGAGTATAGAAAAAGAAACTGAAAGAAAATAAGAATAAAAAGAAAATAAATTAGAAAACCATTTTTATATTAATTTAGAATATAAATAAATTAGAATATAAATACACAAAAATAAAACTCCAGATTTTGCAAAAACTTAATGAATTTTAAAAAGTTTTTGCTGAAAAAGTTAAAAACTTACAATATAAATGAAAAACAGACTGACCAACGCAAAAACTGTTTAAAATTTGTTTTGTTTTTATTATACAAAAACTTGAAGGAATTAACCTAGTCTTTAGGTAAATTAAGGAAAAACTTGCATAATTCATACAAGAAAATGCGTAGAGATATTTTACCATTTTTTTTTTTGCAAACATTTGTTTGTGTATAAACTCAAGGAAACTTATTTTGTTAAGATTGTTAATTTGCCTCAGATTCATCAAACTTTGTACTTCTCCTATTGCTATTGGTTTTACCCACTGACCATTTTTGAAATTAAATTGAGTTAAGAATGGATAATATATATTGCAAATAAAATTTTTTTATTCCGGTCTCGATATCTTGTAACATGTCAGAGATATGCAATACCGACTTTGCATTACATCCGTTATTTTGACACGCTATAAACATTGTTTGGATGGATACACCACTGTTTGGCATATGCAGCATATTTAGTTTACAAAAATTAAAAAAAAATATACTTCATTATTGTTTTGCTGCAATTGACATATTCCTTACAAAAGTTTAAAAACCTACTTCATTATTATTTGGCTGTATTGCCAAAAGAACACACACAAACCATAACAAAGAAGAGAACTGATTTTAGACGATCAGAAATGTGAGAAGGTTCAGCAAAGGAAGTCAAACTAAAAAAAAAATTTTTTTTTAATAATTTTACTGAATTTGATAAATTTTTATGGAGAATTTAAAAAAAATTACATTTTTTAAAAAAATTCAGAAGTTGTTTCGACTTTTTAGTGTAAACCAAAACTCAATTTACCTAAAAGTCGGCCAAATTTTATTATTTTTTATTTACAAGAGAAAGTTTAATACTTTTTTATCGCGTAACTAGGATTAGTTTCGGATAAAATATTAGCTGAATATTCAACCAACGATCATAAATATTTCAATATTTCTATGAGCAACAAATACTATAATAAAATTCCTTACACATCATGTAGTTTTTACACCAAAATATATTGAAATATATATGATGGACAATAGTCAACGAATATTACCTCAAAAACTTATCGAGTTACACGATAAAACTTTCTGGATTGATAGCAAAACGTTAGAAAAATATAAAAAATTTTTGCCCCATTATAGACAAACTAAGTTTTCTATTACAATACAAATTTAGAGCTAGTTCTAATTTAAAAAAATACAAATTATTGTAAAAAATTATGATGTGAGCAAGATTATTCAAGTTCAAGATCAT
Source organism: Delia radicum (assembly GCA_021234595.1). Taxonomy (NCBI): domain Eukaryota; kingdom Metazoa; phylum Arthropoda; class Insecta; order Diptera; family Anthomyiidae; genus Delia; species Delia radicum. The sequence goes on along the minus strand of CM037853.1, from coordinate 21,770,650 downwards.
TTGTTTTTTGTTAAACAAAAACCGTGGGCGCTGTGGTGTAATGTGTAATGGTTAGCGCTGTGGTGTAATGGTTTACACAGAAGGTCCCGGGTTTGATCCCCGGTGCCGGCAACATCAAATTAATATGTATGAGTTTTTTCTATCCCTCATACGTATCGCAATGTCCACCTTCGGTGTTCCCATAGCAATTAACCCCACCGAAGTAAAATAATGAATCAGGCCTATGAACCAAAAAGCTTCAATAAGTTCGCCAACTCTCCATCAGGTGGCGAGCAACAACTGTTCTAAGACTTATCATCTCGCGCAATTACAGTGTTGCCATGTCTGAAGCCCTTCATCTTTCCCCACCTTTCATCTCTATACTATCCCTTTCCAAAGAAAGCAACACACTAAATATAGGAAGTATTTCCTGAGTGTTGCCTATTTCCTGAGTGTTGCCTCTGGGAAAACCCATTGAGGCAAAATGTAAATTCCTATATGGAAGCACAGCTGAAGTGCTACGGGACGCCTCCACAGGTTGCGTATAGTGGAAGAGTAACCACATCATGCAGTGTGATGGGCAACTGCGAATTAAATTAGCAGTGGCGGACAATTCAGCGGATAAGAGAAGAGGGTCTCAGAAGGACACGAGTGGCGACGTGTATCTTTAAATTTCTGAGTGCCGGTGAAGCTCTTATTGACATGGCGATTAATGGCGCCATTAAAAACCCATATGCCAAATTATAAAAACCCAACAAGCCAGACTGGAGGCTTCAAACTGGCAGCCCCAGTACCAGTCTTAGGACGCTTTGGACCAATCATCCACTCGTCTAAATATCAACTTATTAATGAAACCGCAACAGTTATTCTACCTGATCCTCAGTTGACGACTATTGGCATCAAACAACGGACACGATTTGGCTCATGGAACGTTCGTAAGCTACTTGGTGGCCCTATGTTCCTCCTAGGAATTTGAAGGATTATATATATACTTGGAATTATTAATATACATTCTAAATTTCAAGTCCCTCGCTTTAATGGTTTGGCTAGGATGCCAAAGAAGTGACTGTTTATTAATTAAAAAATGTCTTCATCCTCTAATTTAAAGCAGACTTTATCTACTGACAAGTCCATACATATTTTATTTCGCGTCACGCGTAAAAAAAATTTAAATAAAACTTTTGTTTGATATCAAACTCACTAAAAGTTTAATACTACGTATAAAATGTTTGATTGAAAATACACACAAGTTTTTATGACCTATAATGGCAACAAATTGAAAAACTGACAAAATCTATTAAATACAAAAAATTTCCATAATTTAAAAAAACTAAATGAAATGGAATCGATAAAATTTAAATAAATCGCTAAAATTAAAAAATAAATAAATCGTTGAAATTAAAAAAAAAAAAAGAAATGTAAAAAATTAAAAATGTTTTTGAGATATGGACGTTTTAAACTTTATTCGATTTAGAGTTTTTTTTTTATAAACTTGACGATTTTTTTTTATTTTAACATTTTTGGTTTTAATATTGACTTTTATTAAATTTTGTAAGTTTTTTGAAACTTTGGCGATTTTTTTCAGTTTTGATAATTTTTTTTTAAATTTTATGGATTTTTTAAAATGAGCTTTTGCTTTTGGATTTAATTTTGATTGAGATTCAACTATAAATATCCAATACTAGTAGAAAATAGATAGATAGATCTTAATTACAGACGTATTATTTGTAGTATACGTACTTTTTAGTATAAATATTTTGTTCAACTTACCTATTTGGGGGATCGTATATCGCAGTTGTTACAATTAAAAATTTTGTTTTGTTGTTTTTTAACCAATTTTTTAACATTTGCGACTTTTCCATAATTGTGAATGGTCGGATACATTTTAATTAGCTGGACTCAGAGATTTTGATTTTTTGATCAAAACAGTTTTTCTCTCTGCTCTTCTTTTAAACACCATTACAGTCAATTTCTATAATATCCTTGGGTACATCAACAAATTGATAAACCAAACGTTGACCATCCACTTTAGCCAATATGCCTCTTTGATAATAATAACGTAAAGCCCGACCCATTGTCTCATAATTCATATCGGGTTTATTTTTATGCATGCCCCATAAACGTGACACAGCTTTAGAGTCAACCAATTTGAAAACACCCTTCTCCCGATTGGTCCATTTAATGAAACGTGGGCAGTATTCACGATCTTGTAAGAGTTTAAGTAGAAATTCCCATAGATAGGTAGTGGAACCCTCTCGGCTGCGGCGTTTAACACCCATTTCGATTTTAGGTTTGCGTGGCTTTTTAACTTTCCGTTGTTGGAAACCACCCAGTTCTAGCATGTAGGAGAGATCATAATTAACGCTCGATGTGGCCGGTTGTATAACACTTTGTTGATGCGTTAAAACACCATTCGTTGATAGAACACCATTACTGGTCGAACCGACCGTTGGATTCGAAACGGAGGAATGCTGCTGGTGTGTATGTAAAGCATGTTGTTGGTGAGGATGTAGGGAATGATGTGAAGATAAACCAACATTAGCACGTGGCGGAGATGGTGTTGTAAAGTAGGATGCTCCCGAATACGAACCATTACTGGTTAGACCATTCGGCGCTGTTGAACTGCAGGAGACATTGTTATTACCAATTGGACCACCACCATTACTGGATGGATTACCGCCATTTGATGTCAAAGGTAAATAGTAATTTTCAGGCACTATAGGAGGAAGGGAAAATAGAGAGTAAGGAGGGAAAATTAAAAGAAAATATAAAGTGAATTTTTGAGTAAATAAAGTTTTATAAAAAAAATTCAAATATTGTAGTCTTAGATTTTGGTTCTTGTCTTTGATTTCATAAAGTCAAATTTGTCAACAATAAATTTTATATAGTCCTTTGTAAAAAAAAAAACTTCTAAGAACCAAAATATTTTCTTACCAGATTATTGGCTTATTTTCAAAGAACTTCCGGAAATGTTTTTTTAGTTTTTAAGATTTTTAAATTAATAGTGATCTAGTTTTTAGAGAAAAATGTTTATTTTTCTTCTTAACCTCAACATTTCTTAATTAAATTTTTAAATAATTTTTTTAAGAAAATTCTAAAATTTTTAATCTAATACTACGTTTCCACTGAACGTGCTTTGGATGTGTTTTCTACATTTTTTTCACCAAAACACATGTTTTGCTAAAAACATGTACATAAGTGGCAACATGGTATAATAGGCCATTCGTTAGTACCTTTAATTTAATATTTTTAACTCTTTGATTTATGTTGAGTATTTTCCTTGCCAGTCAAAAGATATTTTGTCAATTCCGTTGTCGTTTAAGTGCTTAAAGGTACATGCACACATAATATATAATACATTTCTGTAAATATTCTCATACTGAATACTTATCATCAGTGCTTCAAAAGATTTCTTCATTAGTTTAGGATATCTTTCGAAGGAATGGGAATAAAATAAATTAATTTTCGTATTTTCTTATCAACATAACAATCAAAAAAATAAAACTGTAGGCTTTTTTATATTTTTGAAAAAAATCATAGATTACATAGATCTCAAACTCTTCTTCTGATTTTACCAACAAACACATTCAAATATTTTTTGTACAGGTATACGATGTATGTCAAAGACATTTTCATGACAGCTAACGTCAAAGACTTTAAGATCATTGTAATCTATGGAAAAAATTGCCATCGAAAAAGAACAAAAATAGAATTTTTTAAACTAACTATTTGACAACTCTAAAAGTAAATTTCTACAACTTTTTTAAAAGCCCAATACTTCGTTACTTTATATGTTGGAATATATTTAGAAGAAAATTAAATTATTTTTTACCTCTTTCAAGTTTCAGATTTTTACCTTAAAGGATTTGCATGGGTCATTAAACGTCTAAGCGCGGACAAATCTAAAAACCTTACCCGAAAAAAAACATTATATATGGTCTTATCAGTTGTCATCTTAAAATATATTATAATATTTGATTATATATGGTGTCATGCATATCCATATATGTATTATATATTTCTTATGTGGTAAGATATAAGTATATATTGTTAAATATACAAAATAAGCTATTAAGCATATGTGCTATACATAATCAGATATGATAGATTTATTGTCATATATAATAATACATACATTCTCTTATAGATAACACAATATGTATTCATATATGGTAACAAATAAGCTTATAGTTTAATATATAATAATATATAGTGTCTCATAAAAAATTTGTTTGTGTGTTACTTAAGATATGCTTATATATGGTGCCATATGAATAATGCAAGTCAAGATATAATTATACATGCCTTTAAGACTAACAATTTAGTTTGAGATATGATTATGGTCCAACAGCATTAGTATGGTCCAAAAGCATTAGTATTTTCCATGCGTATAAGACATAATTATATATTTCATTATATAACCCCATATGTATTTATATTTTTAGTAAAAATAATATATGTCATGGGATATAAGTAAATCCAATTTAATCTCAAAATTTCGCATTCTATCTACCAAAAATTACTTATCTTTTTGGATCTAATTATATCCAAGTAGATATAAATTCATCCCACGGGATCTTGAATTAGATATTTTGGATGTCCCAATGTTGAGATAAATTTTGATCTAACTTAATCCAGTAATATATTTGAGGGATCTAATCGCATATTACTGGATATCCCAGTTTTGAGACAAACCTGGATAAGAATAAATATCGATTTATATCAAATAAGATCTGATTTTGTATTTGAGGTGTAACTTTTTTTTTGGTCGGGCACTCAAAATTGTTAGCTTCAGCCATTAGGCTAGGCTGTAAAGAGGGAGATTTCTCACTGATGCCCCTCCCGGTAGAATTTTCTAAAATCCTGTCTAAGAGTATGTCTAAATTTCAAGTTCTTTTCGTTCTTGGCCAAGAAGACAAGGGAATGACTTTCCTATTGGTGCTCTCCAGGTAGAAATTTACGAAAATCCTGTCTAAGCGAAACCCATTTATGTAATACCAAGTTCATCGCTTAAGCAGTTTGGCCAGGCCGGCAAGTGGGCCAAAGGGGAATTTACAAAAATCCTGTCCAAGAGATGCCTACTTGGAATTATTACTATTCATACCAAATTTCAAGTCCCTCGCTTTAATGATTTGGCTAGGATGCCATTGAAGTGACTGTTTGACTAGGATGCCAAGGAAGTGACTGTTTGGCTAGGATGCCAAGGAAGTGACTCGCCGTAGGGTTTTCCAAGAATCAAGTCTATGCTGGAGTTATCTTACCCCTTCGTGATAAGCTGATTTCTACTCGGAATTACAAACCTACATACCAAATTTCAAGTTTCTAACTTCATCGGTTAGGCAGTCCGCGAAGTGGGAGAAATAATATAACTGAAAGCAGCCGAGTGTCTGCAACATCTCTAACAAAATCTGATTTCGATAGCTCCCATAGTCAATGTTACACCATAACCCATAATATTCATCAGAATTCTTAACCCTTTGACGCTTAGAGGCCAGTATGCTTGCTTTTTGGCACTAGTAATTGTCCAGTTGATTAAAGAGTTAATATGCAGAGGGCGGTTAATCTCTATTGTGGTCCGCCTTTTCCGTATGAAGTCCTCAAAGTTGTTAAAAAATAACTCTTTATTTAAGTAGCAAAAGGAACAATTTTTAACAATTAAAAAGAGGGTCTAGGAAGCCAATGTTTTGTAAAAAAATATTAAAGTCACTTCGGCCAAAACTGTATAATGTATATGAGGCTTCCAAAGCCAAATGCTTCGCTTCAGGAAAAAGTTTCACTGTCAAACTCAGAATATGTGATGTTAATTAAAAATGAAACGACTTTTTCAAATTTTCCAAAAAGTGTGTAAAGTAGTGTAATATAATATATTTATATAAAAATATATTTATTTCTTATATAACATATTTATTTATGATATAATATATTTCTTTATATATAAATAAAAAATAAAACATTTCTTGGTTGAATTTAAATAAATTGAGCTTTCGATTACTCTATAAATATGATACGATATAATTATCGTATGAACTTCTTGCATTCTAAAAAAGCTTAGTTGTTCTATTTATTCAGAATGTTTCGCCGTGTAACTAGGAGTTTTTAGAAAAAATTTCTTAAATATTGTCCATCTTAAAAACTCAACGATTTGTTTGCTAGAACTACATGGCGTATGATGAATATTTTATATTTATTTTTTGATTCATCATACGCCATGCAGTTTCAACTTACAAATATTAGAATACTTAAAATGGACAATATTCGAAGAATATTTTTTTCCAAAACGAACCCAAGTTACACAATAATTCTTTCTGGATTATAGCAAAAGGGGGCATAGGGAGCCAATTTTTTAGTTTATATGTTATTAGGTCAGAGATAATGGAAATCGTAAGAAATTAAAAATTTCTTCGTCGGAAAATGTATGGTTGTCAAAATGTTAATTGTTATGAGCTTATGAGCATATTTATATATTAGTTTTAAAAATATTCAATTCTTACTTCTATTTCCGTTAAATAATACTTCTATTTCCGGAAATACTTCTATTTCCGTTAAATTACAGTACTATTATTTTCAGTGTTTCCTCAAAATTTGATTCAATTTTAGTTTTACTAATAAGAATTTTTTTAATAAGAATGAATTGATTCGTTTAAACTTCCTTTTATACCGCTGCTGCATGTGTCGTATGGCTTGCTTTACAAGCTTTTTTTGTGATGTTGTTTTATTATTTCTGGCTTTTCACATACATTTGCTGCATGTAGTACATACAAACAACATTTCTCGTTTTGTTGGTTTACATCCGGCGTCAAAATTAACGAGGAATGTTACAAAATATACTGCAATAAAAATAAAAGTGTTTTTGCAATTCTCGTAAGCAACAACAACAATAACAAGAATAATATCAACACTTTTAAATAATAAAAATAATAAATAAGCATGTTGGGGTTTTACTCTTGCTCTCTAAGTAATAATTGAGGGTTGCCAGACTTAAGTTTTTGTCCCCAAATTTGAGGATTTTTTGTTTGTCTTGGGGACGGATGATTTTATTGGGGATTTAAAAAACATTTTGGAGTTTTTTGGGGATATCGCAAATTTTTGATAACTATTATAAATGAATACAGATTAACAATCAAATCATTTCAGTAAAAAGCCTTTCCAGCTACTTTAAAAGGGTTTTTATATAGAAAATGTTAAATATTTTTAAAACATTTTATAAAAAAAACCCTGCTAAAGTTTCTTTAAAAAAGCAGATGTCAAATTACTTTTAAAATAGACTTAAAATGTAGGAATTTTGGCTCATAAAAAAAAAAATTCTTAACTTAAAAAATAATATCTTTTTAAACCTCTATTGATTTTTTAACAAAATGATAAAATCTATTTACTTTTTGAGTCATTTCTGAATCTTTTTTTACTTAATAACATTTTTTGCCTTTTATAAAGGCTCATTTACGTCTCCTAGATAAAGGACCCTGAGAAATATCCAAAAAAAATTTGCTGGCTTTTGCTACCTATTAATTACACATCATATTAATTGTAATGAAAAATGCTTAGAATTTAAAGCAAACAGAAGAAGTAAGTACCTAAAATTTCTAGAAATCTGAAATCAAATATTTTTGAAACTCTGGATATTTTAAATTTCAAAGTCCATTAAATTTTATTAGGTTTTGGATAGAATTTATAAAATTTATAAAAGACAAAGAATTAAGAAAATGTGTAGGTAAATAATTCAAAACTCGACTCTTTTTCAAACCTAGTTTGTTTTAAAACGCTTGTTGGACATGTAAAGTAAATTTGGGCTTAAAAAATTTCAGCTCTGACTTAACACTTCTGTTTAAAATTATACCCCAATTTTATGGCTGGTAGGCAGATGGTCCCGGGTTCGATCTCCGCCAAAGACAACATCAATTCAGAAAACTAATATTTATCATACGTATCACAGCGTACACCTTCGGTGTTTCCATAGCACTTAACGCCAGGAATCAGGCTATGAAAAAACAAAACGCTTCAATAAGATCGCCAACTCTCCATCAGATAGCTAGCAACAACTGTTCTAAGACTTATCATTTCGCGCAATTATACTGTTGTCATGTTTTAAACTCTTCATTTTTCCCCATCTTTCATCTCTTCACTATCCCCTTTCCAAATAAAGCAACACATTAATAAGAAGGAAGAATTTCCTGACAGCATTAATAAATAGGAAGAATTTCAACAGTTTATATGTCCAAAACGATGGTAGATTTGGAGACATACATTTTTTGTGGCGAGAAAATTTAAAAAATTTACAAAAAACAGTGATTGCAAAAAAGTATTTTTATAATTTTTAGATAATTACAATTTATGGGCAGTAATAATTAAAAATGTATTAAACAAACTAATTAGATATGAAGTAAAAATGTCGCTATCTCAGTATCTGCGATAGCGACATTCTTATTTCCTGAAATACTGGAAACTAACGGGATTTAACTAAACCAAAGAGTGTTGTTTAAAATAGTTAGTCTTTTAACTAAGTATCAAGAACTGACTGTCTTTTTTCTCTTTTTTTCAGAACAATAACAATACAAAATCAAGAAACGTCAGCATAAACGACATAAACGCTCACTACACGAATTGAACCGATTAGTCTCATTTTAGTGGTATTGATCTCTTAATTGAAAGTACATTAAAGTTTTATTAATAAGAAAATAAAATATTAACAAATTTAAAAATACATATTATCTTTTAAAGTTTAGTGTGAATTGGAGGCATTTTTATTCGAAACAAAATGTTCTCGTTCTCTTTTGTATTTTCGTTAATATTATTGTACTGAAAGTTGTCAAAAAAGTTGTTATGGCGACCAAACAACCTTCAATTGACTTAACTTTATAATTAAGCCATGGCGTTTATAGAACATGAATACGAGCTTTAGTTTTTAAAATTTACTCAAAAAAAAGGTTAGATTTTTTGTACAGCTAGCTTTGGCCGACACTGTATGTAAAAAATAAATTTACTTATAGAGAAAAATAAATAAATTTTTTCATAAAATTTTTGTCGAAAAACATATAATAAAACTGAACCTTACTAGAAACTAGCAGTTTTAAGTAAAGTTTGCTTTTCAAAATTGGGTAATTTTTACCCAAACTAAAAATGCGCAATGTAGGATATTGGGATTTATTAGGGATACATTTTTTTTTGATTTTGCGATATCGATAAAAAGTTTCTGGCAATCTTGGATAATTTGGGTAAAATTAAATAAAACATTTCAACTCTTGCACTTTGTTCAAATTTTTTTCTAATTGGGAAATTTTGGTCATATCTTTTTGATTTGTTTAGGGATAACAAAAAAAAAGCATCTGGCAAGCCAAATAATAATGCACTAGTTAAAGGGTATGAGAGAGCTAAACAGAGCATGAGAGAGCACAAATACTCAAATAAACGGGAATAACAAATTATAAGCTCCCCATAAAAAATACACGGTGTTAATTTGAGGTAGTAGAAGAAGTAGGCAAAGGGATCAGACGCAGGTTAGTAAACATAATGCGGAGCTTATGGGAGCAAATATCTACAAATACTAAGATAAATCATTTAAAGAGTGTAAAAAGAGACCCCCAATACAAATGCATTTCTTGCTGTTTTCAAAAGAGTAGAGTAATATGCACTAAAACCAAAATTCTCCATTATCTCTTTCTCGATAATATATTTTCAAAATATTACTCATACTACAACAAATACTATCGCTTATGTATATATAGTTGTTGTATTTACTAAACAGAGATGCATGTGGTTGTGACCTTCAGAATTTGTGCAAAGGCAATGTGTCGATGACCACAGATTCATACATAGCTACATAGAAAAACACACATACACAACGTATGTTGTTTATGCGTCCGTCTGTTCAATAATAAACACACACACTTACTCATGTACACACAAACGTTGAGTGCAGTAAAGTCGTTCATTTATACTATAATACACACACACACACACACTCGCATTCATACGGAATTATATACACTTTGATACAAATATTAAAATATAGACATTAAATACAAAAAAATCATTAAAAAAAAGATGCTAAATAAATACATTTGGTGCATTTAACAATGATTCTCATTTATTTGTTTGTCTGTCTGTCTGACTATCTGTCAGTTTGTTGTATTTTCTTTCATTATAATCGTATTAGTTTAGTGAGAATAGTTTTTTTTTTTATATTTCTTTGTTGTTGTTGGTCGTTTAGTTAGTTAATATGAGGTGTGAGAAGGCTTAATCGTTCAAAACGTAATGTATTGTATTTATTTTTGTATTTTTTGTTCTGTTTTTACTCATTTCAATGTTATTTTGTTTTTAAAAAGAATTATAAGAAATTTAAATTTAAATAAAATATAATATAATGAAAATAAACTTTAAGGAAACCCCAACAAAAGTTGACTCAATTTATTTAAGTTTGTGTTTTTGTTTAATTAAAAACTATTGGTAAGAGACAATTCATACGCTGTCCATCTCTGTCCATCCATATCCCCTATTATTGATACGAATTGTCGAATTATTGCAAATTCTAATTTGACATTCCGTACACTCAAAAAAAAAAGTTAGTTAGCAATTTTTTAAACGGCTACACTCACAATATTATATCCGTAAAGACTACTGAATATACATATTGAATTAACTGAAAATCAGTTAAAAACAGGACTACTTACTTTGCGTTTACAACAATTGTATTTTTTAGTTTATTTTCAACTGTTGAATATTAATTGACAAAATCCATAAAAACAATAGTTTTTTTTCGTTTATTTCAATACTCAATATAATATAACAACTTTTTGTTTTGAATAGAAAATTTTAACTGAATATTTTAACTATTACGGAAAGTCCGTTTTTTGTTTATTTTTTTTGTTGAATAACAGACAGAACTTTAAAAAATATATTTCTTTGGTAATTTAACTGTATATTCTATTGAAACAACTTTACCGATTAAACTTTTAAATAACTGTTGATTTTTTATGGAAAAGTTCTTGTTAGTGTATTTATAATATTTAACTACCTTTCAGCATTTTTTTTTGCTGAAATTGCGTTTTCACAAACATTTTAGTTAAACGCTTTCAACCGGATTTTGAACAAATGTTTAACTAATTTTTGTTGCTACCAAAATTGTGCTAATAAACACATTCATAGCACAGCGAATAAAAAAAGAAGAGATGTAGATGTCGCAGCTTGTCTAGACAGAGTAGAGAGAAAAGAAAATATACTATAAATACAACCATTATAAGACTTACAAAAAAATTAAACCACTGTTGATTTGATTTATTTAATTGTTTCTTTTGTATACTACACATCTAACAAAGGCACGCCAAAAAAATGTTTGAAAATCTAATTGTGAATACCCGATTAAAAAAGTTTATATTTATATACTCACATACAACTTAATATCATTATATATGCTTATATGAGTGGCAATATATTACGATATATGTTCATATCTAACATGTAGTTTATGAAATTTTGTCATATGTCGCAAAATATATCATCATATATATGTTATATATGTATATGGTATGGTCAAATTTTGAAAAATCTCACTCGAAACCAAAAATCTCAATCGAAACCAACCCAATCGAACATAATTTATACATTCATTTGCTTGTACGTTGAGCGATTTTTTTGCCTCCCTACAAATCGACCCGCCCTAATATATATATATATATACTTTTTTCGTAGGGTAAAAATCAGAAACTGCAATTTTTGTGGTACAATACTTTTTACTTGTACTACATTTTTGATCAGCTAGATCCTTTTTCCAGGCCTAACTTATCAAAATGTGAGTTTACTTAAAAAAATTAATTTTAGTGTCAGTGATTTTTTTTTGTTCTTTTTTAAAATAAATTGGCAAATTGCAATTTTAGACCTTTAAATACAGCAGACTAAAAAAGTTTAACTTGTTTATTTTTCAATCGATTTTTTTATTTTTGGGTAGTTTTGGAAAGAAGAATAGTTGATCTTTCCAAGTATACCTATATGGGGAATTTAAAAACTTTTCGCAACTTTGAGCCAAAATATTATAAAAATTCTTTTGCATGTTAAACATAACCTTTTGTGTATATGTATATGCATTAACCGATATTTAAGCATGCTGAAATGCTCAAAAATTATGGCGATTTTAAGTTTAAATCAAATTAAAAATATTAAAGTTGCAGTTTTAGCTTGGGTTTAAAGTTAAAGTTACATAAAATAATGGATCTGATTGTATTTATCACATTGCAAAATATATATAACACCACCAAAAGATATTAAAATACATTAATTTCGATTTTTTTTTTCAATCCATTTTTTACCAAATATTGATACCGGTGCGCATTTTTTGACAAAACTTGGTAGGAAGATAGTTTGGTTTCCCAGTAAACATTTTCGGTAAACTTATGAGCCTACTTGTGCCCTCTAGTGGTGTTATAATTAATTTAAATTAAAACTTTGACGTTTTCTACGCACTTAACTTAAATTTCGCACTATTTTTAAGAAGTTTTTATAAATTTTGTTATATTTAGACATTTTTTTGACTGTTTATATGATCCTTTGCTGATTGAGCCACAAAATGATAATTTTTGATATCAAAAGCAAATGCGGATACATTTTCTGCAAACTTCCATTTTTACAATACGTGAAAAATCTGGATTCGATCAGCTAATTTTTTTAAAAAAGACATGTTGAAAGAAACATTTTTCTATTTTTTAGTAGTTTCTTACATGTATTTATCGAAACCAGCAATCGCTTTTATACGCCGGTCTTCCGTATGTTTTTAAAGATTTTATGAAAAAAGTGCTAAACAAAATACTATATTTTTTTAAATCATTGTAGGGCAACCCTGGGATTATAAATTTTTAAAGCACGTTTGTAGCCAAGATTTCAAACTTTCACATTGTGTTGTTATATCGCCTTCCTATCAGAAATTATAGGCTATTAAAAATTGCCGTGGCTTTGAAGACACGCTGGGTAGATATGCGTTAATAGTAGAACTTAAAAACAAAACCGCAATTATTTTGGAAAACACTCATTTTTTTTTGCCGATTTTATGATATTTAATCATGGATAGAAACCAATCTGATGCGGGTATCGGCAAGGGTTTATGGTTGGTTCATGTTATAGTACAATTTATTTTATACACTCAAAAAAAGTATGCAAAGTCAGCAACATTTTTGCTGCGAGGATCCGCTGAAAAATTGCTAATATCAACGAAAAAATTTGTAAATTTAACGAAAATTTTTCTGAATTTAGCAAATTGTTTGCTGATATTAGCAATAAATCTGCAAGGATCCTAACAGCAAAAATGTAGCTGACTTAACACATTTTTTTTAGTGTATAAAATAAATTGTATTATAACATGAACCACTACTTTTGCATTTATTTATAGTGTCCGACCGTACAGTTCGGCCAGAAAATCCATTTGGTCTGTATGCGGTATTTTAAAGCATTATGGGCAAATTTGGCGGATGGAAAAATGTTTATTGGACTGATTAGATGCTATTTTGAGTGTCGAATTTGAAGAAAAGTCTATAGTTAAGCAATGAATTCACTGTTCGGCCTCAGAAAGTTAGGCCAAATCGAAAATAGTTCGGCGGCCGAACTTTTAATTTTATAGCTAAATTTCGGCTTTTTTCTTAAATTTTATACACAAAATCGAATTAAATCGGCTCAACAAACATGTTTACAATACCAAAATTTGTCATCATTGCTTCTAGATATCAAAAAACCGACAAAATACAGGTTTTTGGCCGAACTGTTCGATCGGACACTATTTATTTATATAGGTTTACAATTTTCTTTTCCGACAACTGAAAAATAAAATGTATAAAATTATTTTTCAATATTTTCTGTAAGAAAATAATGAGTTAAACGGAATAAAAAATATTAATATTATAATTTTAATTGGTAAATATACATTTTATTCCAGTCACCCAAAAACATGATTTTGTCATTAACACATTTATTATTTTAAATTCGCATCGATGATATATAAAATAAAATCAAAAACGGCTTAAAGTAAATATTTTTCAACAATATTTACATTATTAAATAAGGAAATTGAATAAATTATATACAGGTTTTTTTTAAAATGAAATACAGGTTTTGTAAATTCAGTTATTAAGTTGTTTAATGTAATCATTAAAAAAAAAATACTGGTTTATGTAGAAAGTAACAGTTTCGAATAAACAATTATATTAATGCAATATTTTACATTATTTAACAAAAAAAAAAACAGTAATTTTAATTATTTGAAATTTACATATAAAAAAATCAAGAGTTTTAAAATGTTGTCTGTAATTTTAAGGGCTAGCAACAATTTAGCACTTACCAAAGTTATTGTGCTAGTGTCACGCATGGTTAAGGTTGGACCTTTACCTGTAGTTAAATTTGCATAAAAATTTTATGGTTAGTGTGGGACTTCTTATTTTTATAAAAGTTACCCATCTAAGGGGCAATATATGTTAAAACCATTATATTTTATTTGAAATTGCTTAGGGTTTATTTAAAAAATAGTGGTTTTGAATAATTAATATTTAAATTTTAATAAAATATTTACAAAATGTATATCTATAATTTGAAAGTAAATTTGAAGTTATTAAAACACATAGTTAAACATTTATACAAAGTTAAAAATTTATAAAAAAATATTGGTTTTTATACAAACGAATGTTAGTGCCAGTAATTTAACAAAATTTTGTTTATTACCCGAAAATATCAAATATATAGTGTGAAATATTGGAAAATATTGAAAAAACTTAATTTTTTGAAATTTGTGTCATAAGTTAATAAAAATACTGGTTTTTATAAAAACGGATGTTAATGGCAGAAATTTAACGAAATTTTGTAGTATTCATGTATCAATTACAGTACTGTGTATCAATTACAGTAAAACCCGGTTAAGACGAACTCCGAGGGACCAAAAAAATTAGTTCGTCTTAAGCGAGGTTCGTTTTAAGCGTGTTTTTTTTAAACGATAAAAATATGTATTTATTAAAACAAATAAATAAAAAATAAAGTTAGCATTTCATGCATTCACAATTAAAAATTCAATTAAAATTCTTCATTTATAAAAAAAAGAAAAAATCTGTTATTTTTTTCTGAATGACTGAATTAACGATTTCATTCGTTATAAGTTTTTCTATTACCAAAATATGATTGTCAGCTTCTTCGGCACACGATTTTGTTCGAATATATCAATTGACAAATTTTCAACATCGGGAGGATTAACAATTTCCAATATTTCTTCACCTGATAAAGTATGTGACGTCAAAACATTAGCATCTATATCTAGAAAGTCATCCACGGATATGAAATTCATATTAGGTCTATCCCATTAAACGGATAAAGAGTGTACTAAACATGGTAATTTGTATGAAAAAAAGTTTTTGGGACTGCTTAAAACAGTTCGTAATAAACGAGGGTTCGTATTAACCGAGTTCGCATTAAAAGATGTATTTCATATGAAAATTGTTACCAAAACGTCGGGACTTTTAAATTAGTTCGTATTAACCGAGTTCGTCTTAAGCGAGTTTTACTGTATGTATCTTTTTACGACACACGGCAATGAAATGACATCTAAATCATTCTTGTTTTAACAGCGTAAATGTATCGGTTTCATTTGACATTTATAAGCCATGAGATGAATAAACAAAATTAGTTCCATCCCCGAAACGATAATGATCCAGGTGTCATTTCATTGGCGTGTGTCGTAAAAAAGATACATAATTGATGCTCTGATTTTTAGGCACTGATGAAAAAATCGTGTACTGATTTTCTCTTTAATTTGTACTGATTTTTAATATTTTCAGAAAATTTAATTTAAATTTCTAGCTTTATCTGTTGGTACAAATAAATATTCGTTTTCACAATAAAATTCGATTAACGCAACTAAAATTTAGTTAAGGACTAGTTTTAATGAAATTTTTCTTTAAACTTCTTCTTTTAACTAAACTAAAACTACCGTGTTTTCTTAAAAGAAATATATTTTTTCATAAAATTTTATGAAAAACTGCTTTAATCTGATAAAAAGTTTAAAAACTAGCTGAGTCTTAAATTTTTTTTTATATAAATCTTACTAATTTTAATAATTTTGTATGCTTTTTGTGAACTTTTACATAGGGATCAATTCGCTGTGTTTTTTTAATGTATCGCAAGATTTATATTTTTTAAAAATTTTGTGCTGAGTTTATATCAGAAAAAATTGGTCACCCTAATTATACATCAAAAATATGAAATATATAGTAAAATTTAGAAAAAAATATTGAAAAAAACTGTATTTTTAGAAATTTTTATCTCAAGTTGATAAAAATAAGGCGTTTATTTAAAACAGTATTTTATAAAGATTCAGGGGGGTGAGACTGGTGAGAAGGGTGAGGGGGGGGGGGGGGGGGAAGGGGTGAATCACAAATACGATTTTTCGTGTGGACAATAAACGTACAATATATTTGATTTATAAATATTGTAATATACATTTTTGTTGGAAAATAATTTATGTTAAAATTGCAATATTTTGTCTTAGAAGTTTTTTTTCCCCACCGTCCAAATAAGAGTAAAGGGATAACCCAATATTAATTTAAGAAATACTGTCCACCCTACCATATAAATTTCAAAGTCCATATAATTTTATATACATTTTTCTTATATACAATTTTAATAATATTTACTCACTTCCAACACCACGATTCCATATATTCCTTATTTGAGAATTTTGATAAAGATTCGGATGCAGAAACGTGCCAGTTGTTAAATGGGTTGTATGCGCGGAACAATGGGGTGGTAAACCTAAACGAGCCTTTAGCTCATCACTGCACGGTTGACCACCTGAACTAGAACTATCGACATCAGATACCCCACTATCAGCTGGACTTGGAGGAAATGAACCTAGAGTATTTACAGTTGAAAGAAAAAGGGAAAAGATATTTTTTTTGGTTTGGATGGATACTATTGTTTTTTTTTTAAGGAACATTAACACAAATAACCATAAACTTAAAAATAGAACAATATTTGTGAACAATCAAAAATTTTACCTGTTGTCCCTGCACCATAACTTCTGTGATGTGTCGTATGCAGTGAACCTCCACTTAATAAATTATGCAATAACGGCCGGTGTGGTATATTCAATGACTGTAAATTTGTATTGGGTCCTGTTAAATTTGTATGTTGTAGATTGACGGCACCATGTTGCGGTTGCTGTTGTTGCTGCTGATGTTGTGGTGAGGTCAATACATTTTGTTCTGATTTAATATGGATGACAGTGGCAGATCCTGTAAACGATGTTTGATTTGAGTTCTGATGTTGTTGTGTTGTCACATGTGGCTGTTGTTGCTGCTGCTGTTGATGCGTCGTTTGTTGTTGCTGTTGTTGATGATGTGGTGGCAGGTGTTGTAGATGAGGTACCGGACTTGTTGATTGTTTAATAATAGGAATTTCAGTATCTAAAAGTAAATAAAAAAGGGGGAAATGTTAAGATGAGTATTTTAGGAATATTTTTTTTTTTTAAGAATTTTTAAGATTTTAAGTGAAATTTTATTGTTTTTAATTTAATTAAAAAATATTTTATAAAAAAATGTCTCCAATGATTCTTGGGCTTGTAATTTTGACAAAATATTTTAATTAACAAACGCTTTTCAGAGGAAATAAAGAATACTGGTCTTCTAAAAGATGAAGAAGAACATTTCATAGACTGGTGTTTATTTGAAACAGCCAAGATGTTGCTGCAATATCGTTTTTTTTTTCAATACCGTAAATTTTGTTATACAATTGAACAGTTCATGCGAATAAAGACGAATAGACCATTTATAGAATTTTACAGGGGACAATAAAAACGCAGGAAACGGTTAAAAATAATCTTTTTGGTATTAGCTTAAAGATTTAAGTCACATCTACCTACATACAAAAGAGAACTTGCCAAAAATTGGACTTCAATTTTTGCTTAAATGGAAAAAGGGCAAATATCCAAAAGAATGTATTGAAATTTGAATAAAAATGTGTTATTTTGCAGCAGATTTTGACTACATTTTCATCAGACTTGCAAAACTTGACGAACTATGGTTGGTATTTGTTTGTAACACTTTAAGGACTTTAAGGATACACTTTTTAAGGATTGCAAGGACATGCAAAAAAATTTTTTTTTGTTAATTTTTTTTTTAATATTTCTGCCATTTGATGCAGTAGTAATTCTTAATGACACTAAACAACAACAAACAACATTACCAAATATTTGTAGGTAGGGTATCGAAGGAAAGTAACTATAAAAAATGTTTAAAGATTTGATTTTCGAAATAAAATAATTCAAAAGACGGTTAAAATATGCTTGGACCATGTATTCGTGGTTATATGATCTTAATTACACGGTAGAAGAAGATTTTTTTTCTGAAGATTTTTTTTTCGCAAATCTAGTTAATTTGTTTGTATGTGCTAAGATTGTTTTTTTTTGTACAATTTCAAATTTTAGCTAATATCAATTTTAAACTCGCAGCTAAATAATTTTTATATAATATTTTGATAAGGATGGATATTCGCCCTTTTTGCTTTCCACACTTTAAAGTCTTATAACTCAAGAACGGTAAAATTTTTTGCCAATATAATAAGTGTGGTTTGTTCCTCGTAATGTTCTTTTAACACATTGTTACCGAAAGTAAAATTTTTGTATGTTTTTGTGTTGTATTTAATCAAAATTGTGCGTTAGTTCACTCCCAATTTAAACAAAAATATAAAAATATACGAATTATTGCACTTTCAAAGTCATTTTTTTTAGCATTAAAAGTCAAAATTTCCCCTAAATTTCTGCATTGGATTGTAGGGCTCTGCTAATAAAATGCATTTATGAAAAAAACGTGTTTGCGAAAAAGTGGTCTATTCGTCCTTATTCGCATGAACTGTTCAATTAAGAAAGAATGTATTTTAAGAAACAGTCAAATAAAAAATAACTTTATCTCACATTTGGTAAAGTTTTGTGAAATATCGTAAATTTTGAATACAAATTCACAACATAGATGTTTCTTATTTCAACATATAATAGGGTGCTCTATTTTTTAACTTTAAAAATATAAAATATTTTTTTTACATTACATTTTTACATTTTGTGCAATACGGTTTATTTTTTCATGACACCGTAAAGGTGTTGATATGAAAGTTAGAGATGTGTTTATTTAAAACAGATAAAATTTTTCTGTAATATCGTATTTTATGAAATATGGTAATTTTTTCAAGATATCATAAAAGTCTATTGGGTTATTTCCATAGTAGTTGAAATTATCTTTAAGAATTTTTATTGAATTTAAGTAGTTTTTACATACTTCTTTGTAATATCGTAATTTTTTGTAAGTAATATCCTAATTTGATTCAAGCATTTTTCTGTTTTGTAATTAGGAATAAAAATATTCTAGCAAGAATTTTAAATTTTGAAAGTCGCTTAACATTTTCTGTGTTATTATTGTTGATTTATTTGTGATATCGTAAATTTTTTTCTTTACCATTTTTAATATTGTATAGTAAAGTCTATTTTTGTAATATCAATTTATTGCATTTAAGTATTTTTTTTAACAAGTTTTTTGAATTATGGTAACTTTTTTTTACAATTTTGGTAGCAGTATCGTAAAGTGTTTATATAAATTTTAAAGTAAGCTGTAAAATAGATATTTTTATTAATTGTTTTTGGAAAAAATTATACAATTTTTGTAATATCGTAAATTTTTTTTTCGAAATTTATTAATATATTTTGTAAATAATGGCAAGCTTATGATATTTCGAAAAAAGTTAATAATTATTATTATGCTAATGTCTCAACTTAAAAAACGCAAAAGTTGTCAACCCTGAACGTAAAAACCATACGTCAATCTGGTAACATTGTGAAATAAAGACGGAGGAGATTAGAAAAATAAACAAAAAACTTAAAATAGAATATTTGTGTTGTTTGTGTTGTCACTTCTGAGTATAATATACAATAACAGAAAAAGCTAATAGGAAAGAAAACTGCAATTTAGCTGCATTCGATTCGAGGCCATACTTGGGTGTGACCGCTAAACGGTCATGACTTGGTATTGTTACGTTTGTTATGTAAGATGAGCGCAGGTTTGATTCTTACAGCCGCAGGTTGTTAAAACATTTATCATATAGAGACAATCTGACAATTATAAGACACAAATAATAATACAATTTAAATGGAAAATCACTGATGAGCCTGTCCATAAAAAGGCAGAAACTAGTCTAGTCTGAAATAAAAATGAATAGTGTTTATAATTTTTAGAGAAAAACGTTTATTCTTCTTCTTAACCTCAATATTTCTAAATTATTTTTTTGGTTGTCATAAATTTTCTCTAATATCGTAAATAAATTGCAGTAAAACCTTATGATCTGGGCAGCGACTTTTATGCACTAAAATATCGAAAATATTCGCTTAAATATGCAGTAAAAAATACAAAATATGTGCTTAAAATATGCACCTAAATCGAAATATGTACTAAAACTCAAAAGACATGCATAACAAATTCAAAAATCTGCACTGAATTTCAAAAAAATATGCACTTACAATTTTTTGATTTTTTAAAATCAATTAATTACTCGAAAGCGTTAGTTTAAAACTGAAATCCAATATAAATGTTGGCATGACAACACTAGATGCTATGTTAGAAGTTATAAATGCTTATTTTTTTGTTTATTTTTAATTAAATCTTAATTTAATTTTATACAAAATACGTAAAAATACACAATTATATTGAAAATATGCAAAATATGCAACAAAAAATACAAAATATGCATTTATAACAAAATATGCAAAACCAAATCGATACAATTTTGTTGAAATTTCTTTGATTCGGTAAAGTATTTGGTAAAAATCGATTTTGGGTTTGTATGGAAGTCGCTGCCTTCTTATGACAAAAAAGATACAATACGTTAGAAAAAAGTTTATTTTTATAAAAAAGTCACATATTAATTTTCGACTGTCATTTTAATAACGATATTGCACCGCAGATTTTTTTTTTTATTATAAAAAAAAAACTTGATATTCTTAAACCTTATACAAATTTTTGTTTTTGACGGAAAACCTTCTCACAAATTCAAAACATTATGTTCATTGGTATATGTACTATTTCGTAGAGAATTTTTGTAGGCCGAAACTGATACCGAATACTTGACCGAATCTCTAATAAAAATGTATCCCAAATAAAATTTTTAATACACTAAAAATTTCTGAATAGATACTTTTCCATAGTACTCAATATAAGTTAGATACGTATGATTAATAATTTAATTCCATATTGCTCATACGCCAAAATTTTTTTTTTATTTTTAAGATTTCTTTGTAAATTTTTTACCGGAACTGGATTTTTTCTGTCGAATTTTATATATTCAAGTTTCTACCCAAAACCACCAACATTTTTTGTTGCAATTTAATGAAATTTCTATAAATATTTCTATTAACCACAAACTTTATATATTGTGGTTTAATTTATATATTTTTATAAATTAAAATAAAAACTAAAACATTAAATAAAAAAGCACTTGAAAAACATCATGACTAATTTCGATTTCATTTTCATTTCACTAGTGAATTTCTTTTATGCGATTGCTTTGTTGTTGTTGTTGGTGCTGTTACTGTATACAAATTTTACTTTTGCTTTTCACCGCATGCAATAATGACAGGCGATGCAATGCGAGCGAGCGAGGGAAAAATGTGTGTTTAAAAGTAAAAGTGCATTTTCACTGATTTCTTTGGCTTGGCAGATGAATAACAACAACAACAACAACAGGCATTCAAACCAACGAACCAGCAACAACCAGCCAAACAACTCGTCATTTTCATTTTCAACAACAAAAGCAGCCACAACAGCCAGTTTTTTTTTTTTTTTTTAATTTTGGTGTACATGATTAGGCTGTTGTTATATGTATGTGCGAAAAAATCACACGTTTAACAAAAATCGTTACAAATCATTTAGTCTCTATGGTTTGGATACACATTGTATACCTGGAATTAAGCACAGCACTCCCCGCCCCACCCCCTCTTAACTTTTAAACTATATTTTTGATTTTGTATATTTTTTTTCGATCGTTCACTAAAGTGACAAACTTTTGCAGCGGATGCTTGTGATTGTGCAGTGATAGTGTAAATACACTAACAACAACACCAACACTAACAACATAAAACTTATAAAACAAGTACGCTGGCAAGCGTGTGTAAATAAATTTGTAAGCGTTTTAGCTCTCTATGTGCTGCGCGCAAGTAGCCAGGCTCCCCAACTACTCCACCAACTACCGACCCAATCATGTTCACAATATGCACTAGCAACAACAACAACATTTTAAAACAACAATTGGCCGCGAGAGAGGAAGAGAAATCAGGTCAAGGCTCGTTGTCGGCATAGTATAAGTAGTAAGTCGTTTACAATTTATGCTTTGTTGGTTGCATTATTGCATGTTTTCGTTGTTGTTTTTGGTGTTGTTGTTGTTGGTGTTGCTTGTGTGTTGTTGTTTGCCTGCCTGTTTGGATTTTTTGTTTGCTAGCTAAATGCCTGTATTGCAGAATTTTACAAGAATTTATTGTTTTTTAAATTAATACAAATTTCTTTATATTAAATCCGCAAAACACAATTTCATTTTAATATCGTAAAATTTTTTAAAACGTTATTTTCTTTATAGTTTTTACGTGAAATGGTTTAAAAGTAATTTTAAGTTAAGGTTTATAAGTTTAAGTTTATAATCATTTTAAGATTTGTTGTCATATCGTAAATTTTATATGATAAAGCAAGTGATGCAAGTTCTGGCAACAAGTGCTTTCCCAATCCCAAAATGATAACATCTTTAGACAGTAGATCCGTCTGTTCAAAAAGTGTCGGACGAGCACAGGGGATACAACTTTTTCAACGTTGGCAAAATGTTGGTAAAACCATGAAGTAGGTGGTCTAAATACAGATTTTTCAAAATAAAATTTAAAAAAGTTAATTTTTTTGGTTCTGCCGGGATTCTAACCCTGGACTCCAGATTGGAAGACGACAGCTCTAGCCACTGAGCTAACGGGACATAAAGTACTTGATAACTTAAAACGTAAGTGAATGATAACTGCTGGGTAACAGTTTTCTGCACAAATATGTCAGCACTGGAATATGGTTTGCTGGAAAAAGATTGCCAACGTTGGGATAACAAAAAAATGTTGGCCTTAAAAGAGCTTTTCAAGAAAAAAAAATCGATTTTATATAAAAAAAATAATATTTAGAAGCATTAAAAAATAATAAAAAAATGTATAGCTGAAACCGGGATCGAACTCGAAACCTTCCGACTACAAACTTGTTTAAACAAATCATCACTTTTTTAAAATAAATGCTCTACCAGTGTTTAGACTTTTAAATCGTTGGCCAATTTTTGTTTGAATAGCACTGGAAAACGCTTATTGCCTACGTGGTCTCAGCCTATTGTTTGCCAATTCTACTGATAAAAAGTTTTTGGCAAACTCTGGTAAAGGCCTTAAACAAATGTTCTGCTAGTAATTTATTTACAATTATTCGTTTAACCAGTGGTATGTCAGTGCTTGATTTTTTGAAAAACTGGCATCTCTGAGTATGTTTTAATATAATTTTTTTTTATAATTTTGACAACCTCTCAATTTATTTTTTTAGAAATTTGTAAATTTTGGTGTTTTTTTTTGTTATATCGTAAAATATTTACTACCTTAGTTTTATTGTATAGAGGACATATGCTCCACAGGGAGTGAAGTGGTTAAGAGGATAGAAGTTTTATTGTAGTTGCTAAGTGATATGATATTTAATCATTTTAAATTATTGTTTTTCTCTTGCAGTTTCGTTAATTTTTAATAATATCGTAAATTTTCAAACAATTCTAAATATCGCGTAATATCGTAAAAATTAAAATACGTTTCCGGGTAAACAATTTAATATGGATTCTAATAAAATTATATCTCATTTGATAAGTTGCCATATATAAGCACATACAAATTGGATCCGAAAAATTTGTCATCTACATGTATCTAATTATATCAAATTAGATATAATTTGATACAAATTTATCCGAGATTTGTCCATATCCGGGACAACAAATTATGTCTAATTATATATAAATATATCTGATTTTATAAAATTTTAGTCGATAGTACTTTAATTTTAAGTTTAAAATTAAAATTTGTAGAAATCAAAATTTTTTTTAATAAAACAAAAACTTTTTAAATGATACAACGAAATGATTAAAAATTATCAAGAACAAATTAAGTGTTTCAAAAATATATAATTAAGTGGTATTGTTTTATAAAATGTACACATTTTTGATTTGAAATTATATACAATAAATCACTTGCAAATAATTTCGCTATAAAATTAATATGGTTATATGGAAAGCCATACACTCACAAGAACTTTTCCATAAAAAATCAACAGTTATTTAAAAGTTTAATCGGTAAAGTTGTTTCAATGGAATATACAGTTAAATTAACAAAGAAATATATTTTTAACAATTCTGTCTGTTATTCAATAAACAAAATAAACAAAAAAAAAAACAGACTTTCGGTAATAGTTAAAATTTTCTATTTAAAACAAAAAGTTGTTATATTATATTGAGTATTGGAATAAACGAAAACAATCTATTGTTTTTATGGATTTTGTCAATTAATTTTTAACAGTTGAAAATAAACTAAAAAATACAATTGTTTTAAACGAAAAGTAAGTACTCCTGTTTTTAACTAATTTTCAGTTAATTCAATGTGTATATTTAGTAGTCTTTACGGATAAAATATTGTGAGTGTATGTAAGAAAATCTTAACATGCGTATAACTTAATTTGATATTGAACTTTACCGAAATATGTGTGTTTTTTTTTATATATAATGCTATATAAAATTAAAAGGAAAATATTTTCAGTCTGGCATCACATATATGGTTAAATAAGACATAGCATGTGACCATATATAATCATATCGATCACTACATACCAAAATATGTATTGGATTATATATAATGCTTTATAAAGTTATAAGGAAAATATTTTCAGTACGGCGTCACATAAAGTTTAATAAGACTTAGCATGGGATCATATATTGTATACTAGGGCGGGTCGATTTAAAAATCGCTCAACGTTCAAGGAAAATCGTATTCTAGGGATCAAAATAAGAAACTTTGCCGAAGGAACCATACCTCTAAAACGAATTCTGATGTCCCGACTTTTGACCCGTAGGGTGAAAATTTTGAAAAATCCCACTTTGACCCATTTAGAGTGCCCCAATTGAATCCAACCCAATGGAATATATTTATACTCTATTTCTTCCGGAGAAGAAATAGAGACCCTAATCTTGGAAAGACTCCTCCTACTTTCTGAAATATCTCTATCCCGAGATTTGTATATTTTGCTAAAAAAACACGGCTAAAAAGGCCCTCTTTTAACTTAAATTTTAACCCCTAGAATGATGATTTATGCATTAATCTGCTAGCGCGTCTCCCGGAGAAGAAGTATCTCCCATAATCTTGGAGAGATTCCTATTACTTTCTGAAATATCAAAGTGGGCTTTTTCAAATTTGTTTTAGAGGTATGGTTCCTTCGGCAAAGTTTCTTATTTTGATCCCTAGAATACGATTTTCCTTGAACGTTGAGCGATTTTTTTTGCCTCCATACAAATCGACCCGGCCTATTGTATACTCATATCGATCACTACAAATATTTTGATTATTATTATATGGCTTATGTAGTTATATATGGTGTAAGATTTGGAGATATATAATAATATCAAGTACCAAATAAAAAAATCTCTCAACAAAGATGATCAGATGTATTTGTATATAATGATATTAGCCGTAATGTGACTTCATTCAAAGTCAGATATGACTTAATCATATTAAATATGACTAGATATAACTAAAGGGTCCGCCATCTAACTTTTTTTTTCAACTAGTGCTTATTTCGTGAATGGTAACACTGAGCTCATGTCTGATTTGACAGATAATTAGTTTTATCCTTCCGCTGAACGAATATGGCCCGTATGTTCGTTATCTTGTGAAAAAAGTGAGAGAAACTGGCATCCTCATCGATAAACCAAAGCGTGAAAAGCCACAAACAGTGCGTACACCCGAGAATATTGCTGCTGTGGCAGAAAGTGTGCGTGAAGCGCCATCAACATCAATTCACCGTCGTTCTCAACAATTGAACATTTCGGAGACATCATTGAGACGAATTTTGCATAAAGACCTTGGTACGACGCCATACAAAGTCCAATTGGTTCAGGAGTTCAAAAAAAAAAAAAGTTATTTGGCGGACCCTTTATTTTTATCCGGGTTGTGTTTATTGTAATTTTTATTAGCAATTTGTAATTAGAACATTTTCACGGTTTTTGTTTGAAATTTCCAAGATTTTTAAAATTTTTCTGATATTGTATAATATATAACACATTTTCCTTAAGTTGTTAATAAGTTAAATGACTTTAAACTAGAAATAAAAAAGTATTTATTATTATTTTTATATAATTTTGAAAAACTAGCGATTTACTTTTTAAAATATGTTAGTATATTTAATTTCGTTTGCTATATCGTATAAATTTTAATACGTTATTTTCATTTAAATTGCAATTTTTATTTTTGCTTGCTGAGTTTTGTTAACTTTTTATAATATCGTAACTTTATAAATTACTTTAAATCTAGCGAAATATCGTAAAAAATTTAATGAGGTATTTTTAATTATAATTTTTTAAGCAATTTGTAATAAATAAAAATTTGAAAATTTTCCAAATATTTATTAAAAATTTGTTAGACTTTGTAAATTATTTTCGCGATATGGTAAAACTTGTAATGCTTTTTTTATTGTAGTTAAAATGTGAATTGAGTTTTAATTAGATGGCAAAACATCTTTTAACATTATTTTCATATAATTGTGAAGATATCATAATTTTGTTTTGAAATTTGGTAATATTGTTGATTTTTTTCTTATATCGTAAAATTTTTACTAAGTGATACGTCTTAAAGCATTTTACATTGATTTTCATCATTTTCATATGTTTGCTATTGCAGTTACGTAAATTTTTTATAATATCGTTACTTTTTAAGCAATTTTAAATATGGACTAATTCTTATTAGCAATTTGTACTTTGAAATTTGAAAAATATTACTTTTTTTGCTTGATATCGTAAAATACGATATACGATTCTTTTTGGAAGCGAAATGATTTTTATAAGCAAAATGATTTTTAATTAAAAGTAAAAATATTTTTAAACATATAATTTTGAAAACCTTTTAATATATTTTTTGACATATGTTAATATTATTAATATCGTAAAAAATTTAAGACATTATTTTCGATACGATTTAAAGGCATTTTCTACTTAATTTCCTTAATTTTTATTTAAACTTTTGAAATTTCGTAAAGTTTTTAATATCCTAACTTTTTAATCAATTCGCGTTGTTTTCATTGTGATTTTTATCTATAATTTGTAATATATAAAAGTTTTAAAATTTTCTAGATTTTTGTTTGAAATTTTTGAACTTTTCTGTGATATCGTAAAAAAATGTGAATTGCTTAGTAAGTGCAAACACCTTTTGTAAATCTAAATTTATTACCAATTTTTTTTTAAGGTATTCGGCACTTTACCAAATATTCGTTATTCGGTTTAAACTAGTGTTTCCAATTCAGTTAATCGATTAACCGATTCGTCGATGATGAAAATATGTCTTCGAAGTAAAAATATTTTAACAATTTTTTAAAAACGTTGACGATCTCTAAATTTATTTATTTAAAAATCTTTTAATATTATTAATTTTTTGTTATATCGTAACATTTTCAACACTTTATTTTCATTGTAGTTGCGAAGTAATACAATTTTAAAGCATTTTTAATTCTTCTCCTTATGTTTTATTCTTTTGGAATTTCGAAAATAGTAACTTTTTACTAAATTTTATGTATTAATAGCGTTTGAAGCTTGTAAAATTTTGTAAATTTCTATTTTTGATATCGTAAAATATGTAAACACATTTCTACAACGTAGTTTATAAGTGAAATTATTTTTAATTAGCAGTAAATATATTTTGAAACATACTTTTAATATACTTTTCAATATTTCTTAATTTATTTTTAATAGCAAATTTCGTTAATTATTTTGTTATATCGTAAAATTTTATACACGTTATTTTCATTGTAGTTGCTAACTGACATGCTTTTAAAGCGTTTTAAATTAATTTTTGCTTTATCAGTATTGTAAAACTTTTCTAACATCATAAATTTTGAATTGCTTTAAAAAAAAGCATAATATCGTAAAAATTCAAATGCTTATTTTGTTTGTAATTATTGTATAAAATTATTTAAATTTTGTTTCTGATTTATGTTAAAAGTTTGTAAAATACTGTTAGTTTTTCATGATATCGTAAAATATGTAATATATTAGTTACTAAGTGAAATAGTTTCTAAGCAATTTTATGTAATTTCGTAAGTTTGTTTTGGCAATATCGTAAAATTGTAATGTGATTTTTAAGCGTATTTCTCATGAGCAGCTAAATTTCTATGATTTTTTTGCAATTTTTTTTTATCGTAAATGTTTTTTTAAGTTTGTTGTGTAGTTAAATTTTAATCATATTTTTTTAATATCATAAATTAATGTATTTAAGCTTATTATCATATTTCAATGTAATATCGTAAGTTTGTTTAGTATTAGTAGTATTTGTTTATCGTAAAATGTGTATGTGTGTTTTAAAGCGTATTTCATATATGAAGTCAAATTTGATTGATTTCTTATAATATCGTAAATTTCATTATTTATCATGCTTGAGTTGTTAAATTTTAATTATATTTTTGTAATATCGTAAATTACAGTATTAGGCTCGCCATAGTATAAAAACAACGCGATTAATATTTTTGTAAACTAAAAATTTTAAGTCAGAAGGATTAGAAAATTGAAATTTCTGTAAATTGTTGGAAAATTTAGAGTCTCTAGATGAATTGTTTAAGTTGTTTTCATTAGCGAAATGAGGGGGCTACAATTTTTTGTACCATAACCAGTGTGGCCAGAAGTAGGGGAAAATCCCTTTTTTTGCCTTCAAAATAACGGCGTAGGGGAAAGGGACAGATATTTCTAATTAGTCAAAATGTAGGTACTTTTTCCAAATAATGCAAATCCCTTTAAAAACAGCTATTTCTACGTTTTTTTTGTAAAATGATTATATTTTGAGAGATATTTCCGTAGCAAAAATTAGTTTCTTATAATTTGTCATTTTAATAGATGAGTGTTTGTTTTTTAATTAACAATCTCTTTGGAAGTTACTTAGAAAGTTATCCTTTTGAAGTTGTTGTGCAGCATTGTATGAACAGCTTCCCACATATGAAAAACCAATGTTAAATTTCACCGACGAAAAGCAATACAATTTTGGGTTATGTAAAAAAACACAAAATAAAAATGAAATAGAAACCGCTAGTATGAAATTAAACTTTTTGATAGCATGGCATGACTTTTGTTTTTGCAAATATTGACAATTTTAAATCTATTCTAAAAAATATTTTTGAAAATTGAACAAATTTCTATTTTCAAATAATTTTCGAACAAATTTTCGATAGTAGCATTTGGATATTAATTTTTGAAAATAATTGGAATTGTCGTCGAAAGTATGAAAATTTTAAAGCATTTTTAGTTTATAAAAATGTAAAAAATTTCGTAGCGATTTTTGTAGGGGAAAAAATTCGATAATGTAGGGAGAAAAGGGATTTTTATTGCTTAGTGTAGGTATTTTAAAAAAAAATCCCACTGGCAACACTGACCATAACTATTATTAGATCAAAGATCACGATAATCGTGAGAAATTCAAAAGTGCTATGCATGTTATTTTTGAAAGTCTTAAACTGATATGAACTAAGAATTTATCCAATTCATCAAATTTAAAACAAAATTGTGGTTTTTAATATATATTTTGTGCTTTGTAGAGCATATTTTCCATTTATTTGTAGAATTTAATTATTTTTTAGTTAATTTGTAAAAAAAAATTTTAATACATATTTTGATTTATGCAAAATTATTTTGAAATTTTAAAAATCTTGCTGACCAAAAAAAAAAGCTTCAGATTTGAGTCTTTGAGAGGGTGTCCTAGCAGAAAAATTTCTAATATCAGCAAAAAATTTTATAAATGCAGCAAAATTTTTGCTGAGTTTACTAATTTTTTCGCTGATATTAGCCAGTTTTCTGCAAAGATCCTCCCAGCAAAAATGTTGTTGACTTTACTGACTTTTTTTGAGTGTATAGCAAAATCTTTCAAATTGTCTTTTCTCGAGTTATGTTGTTTTATCTAAAGACCAAGAAAATAATTATTTCATAAGAATATTAATTGCTTGAGCTTAGATGTTTACATACTTTAAATAAAATTTATGTAAAAAAGAATTCATTCTTTAAAACACTGAGTGTTAGTTTAGCTTTGAACAGAACATGTTTTCAATTAAACTGAACATTTATTTCTTTTACTAAATACAGTTGAATGTAACTTCAAAGCTTAAATGCATAAAAGCATTTTAAATACGAGATTTTTTTTTAGATGCAACGAATATGCATTTAAAATTTTAATTAATTTTTTTTTTTTTTAATTTTTAATTTAAAAGTTTGTAGTAATACCAAAGTGGACTATTTTGTTTGATACACATACTTTTTTTTTATAAAAAATAGCTTCAAGTTCTCTTCATCTTTTAGGTCACAACTTTTGAGCCGCTGCACAGAGGGTTGAAATGTAAAAAAAGCTGAACTTTATCCTACACATTCGTGTTTGGTACTGGGTGAAAGGTGATTAAATTGTGCATCACTATTTGCCAAAAACTTTTGTTTTGCGTAAATTACTCTATTGACTGTGAGCGGTAAAAGTCAAATAATTTTTCAAAATTTTGCGCGCCGTGCCTTAAAGTGAAAATTGAGATATTTCGAGTGCTAATAATTCTTATTAAGGGTTCTAAAAGTAAATATATTAAAATGGAACCATCAACTTCAGGTATTTGGCTACATAATTACATACATTTTTTTTAGATAAATGTTTTGCAAATATTTTAAATATTTTTTTAAAAAGTGCTCCATATTTGGGGTATTTTCGATATATACACAAAGTTTCAACAAATTTCTTATCGCGATCCAGCAAATTTTATTAAATTATATTTTAATACAGTATTTTAGCTTATACAGTCAAGGAATAAAGTCTACATACACAATACGGATTTGAAGTTCTAGTGAATTAGTAGCGTTATTTGAAAAAACATTTTATATCAATGTTTAAGGCATTTAAAATAAAGATTATTTGAAGAAAAAAAAAATATGAAAAAAATAAAACATAGAAATTTTTAGGGAAAAACATAATTATTAGCGGGAAAGAAGTCTACATACAGCGTGGCAACTCCTTACACCTTATGGAGAAATTGCTAAGACAGTTATAGTCGTGCTACTGTACAGACGATCATTAGAAATTATAATAACACCAATAGTACCGAAAGTAAGCCACGATCTGGCAGACCTAAGAAGCTTTCGAGACGCGATGTTAGCAGTATTATTAAAGTAGTCAACCAGGATCTGAAAATAAGTGCCCTTAAATTGGCGGAACACATCGAAAAATTTTCCAATATAATTGTTACTCCACGAACAATAATAAATGTTTTACATGACAATGGATTTAATAGCAGAGTGGAACGCAAAAAACCACTAATTTCAACGAAGAATCGTAAACTTTGCCTTGAGTTTGCTAAAGCACATCTAGACAAGGATATGGATTTTTGGAAGCGTGTTATATTTACCGACGAAAGTAAGTATAACATTTTTGGAAGTGATGGTCGATCCAAAGTTTGGCGAAAACCAAACACAGAACTTGATCCAAAGAATATAATACCTACTGTCAAACATGGTGGTGGTAACGTTATGGTTTGGGGCGCCATTGCGTCATCTGGAGTTGGTCGTTTGGTTTTTGTCGAGGGTAATATGGACCGCTATCAATATAAGAACATATTGGAACGTAATCTGTTGATAGCTTGGGCCTTGGAAATCAATGGATTTTCCAACAAGATAACGTCCCTAAGCATACTGCACAAGTTGTTCGAGACTGACTTCTATACTATGCCCCAAGATAGCTCAATTCACCACCCCAGACTCCAGACTTAAACCCTATAGAGCACATATGGGACGTTTTGGAAAGTCGGTACGAAAATATAACATTAGTAGCCGTGAAACATTGAAAACCGCCCTTATTCGTGCATGGGCCTATATAACACCCGATATTACGGAAAATTTGGTGAGATCAATGCCCCGTCGTCTTCAAGCAGTTAGTGATGCTAAAGATGGACCTGCCAAATACTAAAAGTTAAAATTTTTTATTTTTTTTATATTTTATTTTGAAATAATGTTTAATTTTTGTAGCTGTATGTAGACTTTTTTCCAATGAATTTTTAATGTTTTTGTTATTATTGTTTTTATTATGTAAAAGAATTACTTTTTTATTTTATAAATAAACTTATTTATTAATGCCTTAAATATCGGCATAAATATACTTTTTAATTTTCTTCACAAACTATATAAAACCTCTAAATCAAAGGGTGTGTGTATACTTTTTTCCTTGACTGTATATTCCACACCAAACTTTTGCAGAGACCGCGTGTTTTTTTACTTATTTAAATTTTTGTGAAAGAACTCCAGTTGCTAAATACTTAAGCTGAAAAAACAAACCACAAATCAACTTGTTTGTTTTTAACTCTCATTTGTCTTTATTTTCGGTATTAAAGTTATTGTTATAAATGAGTTTGGTTTTTATCACAGATGGTTGCGTGAGTTAGTTTTGACTCACGCTCACTTAATAATTTCTGTTTCATTTACACCGAATTCAAATTTTCGCATACGTTCATGCTTTAATTAAAATTAAAATTTGTGTTGCTACGAGCAAAGATTTCAACTGTATTGATGAAATGATTGCCAGAAGTGTGAACAAGGATACATTTCAGTTCGGTTTATCTATTGTTCATGGCTGGATTAGGTTTTTTGAGTGTCTTCTTCATGTGGCATATAAATTACCACTTAAAAAGTGGCAAGCTAGGTCAGATCATGACAAACAAGTTGTTAAAGACACAAAAACAAGAATTCAAAAAGAGTTCAAAGAAAGAACTGGATTGATCATTGACCAACCAAAACCAGGCTTTCGCAACACAAATGATGGCAAAACCGCGAGAAGGTTTTTTAAGAATGCAGAAGTGTCCTCAGAAATAACAAAAATTTGATCTAGAGTTAATAAACAGAATGCATATAATACTTATTGTCGTGTCATGTGGCCACGAGGTCAATAGTGAAAAGTTTAGTGACTTTGCACACAATACTGCAAAACGGACCGGAAATAATATCCAATGCCGTTTTGTCAATTGTCAAATTTAAGTTAAAAGAGGGCCTTTTTAACCGTGTTTTTATAGCAAAATGTACAAATCTCGGGATTGAGATATTTCAGAAAGTAGGAGGAGTATTTCCAAGATCTCTATTTCTTCTCCGGAAGACGCTCTAGCAGATGAATGTATAAATAATATTCGATTGGGTTGGATTCGATTGGGGCACTCTAAATGGGCCAAAGTGGGATTTTTCAAAATTTGACCCTACGGGTCAAAAGTCGGGACATCAGAATTTGTTATAGAGATATGGTTCCTTTGGCAAAGTTTCTTATTTTGATCCCTAGAATACGATTTTCCTTGAACGTTGAGCGATTTTTTTTGCCTCCATACAAATCGACCCGGCCTAATATGTATATATAATTTTTTTCTTCTTTTTTAAATAAAAAAATATTTTCTATCAATTGTTTTTCAAAACCATATTTTTCACTAAATAATGTATAGTCATTATTTTTTGGAATAACTATACATTATTTAGTGAAAAAATATGGTTTTTGAAAAAAATTGATAGAAAATATTTATTTATTTAAAAAAGAAGAAAAAAAATTATATAGACATATTAGGCCGGGTCGATTTGTATGGAGGCAAAAAATCGCTTAACGTTCAAGGAAAATCGAATTCTAGGGATCAAAATAAGAAACTTTGCCGAAGGAACCATACCAATTATAATTGGCTTCCCTGAATTAATCCTCAGTTTACCTATTTTTCAACCCACTGTGCGTTAGATAGGTTTCGTTCATTTTCAAACCCAAACTGCATAGGACAATGGAAAACATTTTAAATAAAATTCAGCAACCTCACTTACCTATTGATTTCAAGAGAAGTTTGTTATTAAAGTTGAGCATTAGAGTTCATTTAGTTTGCGAACAGTTTAACTTTTATATAAACTTTTCTGATTTTTGTTAATTTTATTTAGAATTGTTAAAAACAATATTTGTCAATATAATTGAATGATTAATTGAAAGAAATTTAGCGAATTAACCTCTCTGCTGCGTAAGAGGTATACATACGTTTTAACAAAACTCTATACTGTTGCGCAAGACGTATATATACGTATTTTGTAATTTAAGGGTTAATTGGTACACTCAAAAAAAACAAGTTAGTAAAACGTCTTGTAAATCAGGTATACTATTTTTTAGCAAATTTTTTTGCTAAAATCGTGTTTTCAGCTAAAATTTTTGTTATACTTATTCAGCACTTAACTGTTTTATACTAATGCTTTACTAATATTATACTAATGCTTTACTAATTAATTTTGCTAAAAAAAATTCTGCTGATAAGCACATTAATAGTGTGGACGACAACCAGATTGAAAGATATACGCAGAATGAAGTAGATGTCGCGGCATGTCAAGATGTAGTAGAGAAGAGGAAAATTATACTAAAAAGTACAACTCTAATAAGACATATAAAAAAATCAACCATGGAAGATTTTTGTATCTGTTTTTCATACATAAAACAAAATTGAGGATTAAAAAAACTTAAATTTTGCGTTGTCACCGGCTTGTGAAAATAATTGTCTATTAATTAAATAAAAGACAAAATAAAATATTTATTTATTTAAACTAAATGTTTATAGATTACTAATCTAGTGTGGTCAAATTGCAAACAAACATATACACCCATGTAGACAGAGTAAAGCGAAAGGCAAAGACACACATCTTAGATAGATTTTTATGGTTCTTTTTTCTTATTGCAAAAAAGGGTTGTTTTTTTAGTTTCGTTTGTTTTTGTTTATTTTTTCGTTTTGTTTCTATAATTATCTTCTGCAGTTGAGTCCTTTAAAAGATAGCATCATTTAGACAACCATTGATATAAGTAGTTGAAAGAAAATTTTTGTTATGTTATATATATTTATTTCTATATATTTTCAGATATTACATTAATTCATGTCGTCAATCTGGGAAAATGAAAATATTTATATTTTCTAACGTATTTTAAATGATTTTTAAAAGAATCACAAAAATATGTTTTATAATTTTCAGCAAATAAATTAACTAAATAACAAATTTTCTACAAATTTTTTGAGTTTTTTTCAGTCTACTAAAATTCAGCAAAAAATTTATTAATTTTTAGCAAGGCTTTTGAATTTCTAATCCACTAAGTGTTAGCAAAACTTTTGCTGAATCTACTAATTTTGTTGCTAAAAATCAGCTCGCTGATTTGCAGCAAAAGATTTTGCTGACATTAGCAATTTGTTTGCAAGCACCCTCCTAACTAAAATTTTGCTGACTCAGCAAAACTTTTTGCTGACTTTACAAACTTTTTTTTTTGAGTGTAATTAAAAATAATTTTTTTTGTTGAAATTTACAAAATTTATTGTTGGTTTTTTTTTGCGTAAATTTTTACCATCAAAATTCACCTTTTTATTTTTCTGTTATTTTATATTGATAAATATTCCCAGCACGTACGAGGCAATTAATAGTTTCAGTTTAATTATATTTCATAATAGATCACAATCATTCGTACATAAAGTAAGTTTTTGAAATTGTTTTGCAGATTTTACTATGTCTGTTTAGTAATACAAACATATCTGTCACGTGTTAGTCATGATTTCTTAGAAAATGTTGCTGTTATTTATGTATTTATTTGTTGGTTAAAAAAATATGCATTGCTAGATACCCTTGAAATTGTTTGTAAACAATTAACCTTATAAAGAAAAAAAAAAAAAAACAATATAAAATAACAAAAAAAATTTTATAAATAAATTTCAAATTTACGTTTTTTTTCAAAAATTGTAGGAGGATACAAATAATTTACAACATACTCGTATGTTTGATAGTTTTTATCAAAAAAAAAAAAAACGAAAGTGAAATAATATTATTTCTCAACGTTGCTAAAATAATCTCATCAATAAATTGTAGCTATGAGTTGATGCAAAAATTTCTACAAATACAGCAAAACTTAACAAATAATTATAATAAAATTCTTCTGAAGATTACTTGGGAGAGCATGAAATCATGATACGTGTGGAACAATATTTTTAGCCTGATATAAATTCAAATTTCTTGACTGTTCCTTAAACATCTCTTAGTTGCAAAAACCTGTTTAGTGTTAGCATTTTTAACTGTAATTTCAAGTATTTTTAATTGTACACTCAAAAAAAAAAAGGTTTGTAAAGTCAGCAAAAATTTTTGCTGAGTCAGCAAAATTTTAGTCAGGAGGGTGCTAGCAAAAAAATTGCTAATGTCAGCAAAATCTCAGCTCGCTGATTTTCAGCAACAAAATTAGTAGATTCAGCAAAAGTTTTGCTAATTCAGTTTAATATCTGAAAATATATAGAAACAAATATATATAACATAACAAAAATTTTCTTTTAACTACTTACATCAATGGTTGTCTAAATGATGCTTTCTTTTAAAGGACGCAACTGCCGAAGATAATTATAGAAACGAAACGAAAAAATAAACAATAACAAACGAAACGAAAAAAACAACCCTTTTTTGCAATAAGAAAAATGAACCATAAAAATCTACCTAAGATGTGTGTCTTTGTCTTTCGCTTTACTCTGTCTACATGTCTGTATATGTTTGTTTGCAATTTGACCACACTAGATTATAAAATTAAAAAAAACTTTTAGTTTAGAAATACATATTAAATTTAAATATTTTATTTTGTCTTTTATTTAATTTAAATAATCCTCAATTTTTTTTATGTATGAAAAACAGTTGATTTCATGGTTGATTTTTTTATATGTCTTATTTGAGTTGTACTTTTTAGTATCATTTTCCTCTTCTCTACTACATCTTGACATGCCGCGACATCTGCTTCATTCTGCGTATATCTTTCAATCTGGTTGTCGTCCATACTATTAATGTGCTTATCAGCACTATTTTTTTTATCAAAATAAATTAGTAAAACATTAGTATATTAGTAAAGCATTAGTATAAAACAGTTAAGTGCTGAATAAGTATAACAAAAATTTTAGCTGAAAACACGATTTTAGCAAAATAATTTGCTATAAAATAGTATACCTGATTTACAAGACGTTTTTCTAACTTTTGTACTAATCTGTTTTTGGGTGTAATTTTCAGTAGATTCTATAAAATTAAACTTCGCTTTTTCAGTGACGCAAATGCCAATTTCCTTGATTTTTTTTAAAAAACTCTCATCTATTATTTTAAAACTGGTTTTATTACAAACAATACATTCTTTGTAAGAAAAGGTGATTTCTTGAGGTTTATCTGTTAAAAAAAAAAATGCATTTTTGATGCAAATCAAAAAAAACATATTTTAGACAAATACACTTAAATAAATCACTTCTTTGTATTGTTAATAGTGTGTTCTGAATTTTAAACTGTTTTTAAACCTGTTGAAAGTGCAGTGGTGTTCGCTTATAAAGACACCGGTTATAATGAACTTTGTTTTATTACGAGCTATTTTTCTGGTCCCAACGAACTTTTTATATAACGAACTAAGTTTTTGATGCCTTTTACGAGTTTTTACGCTTATAACGAACACATAACATATCAAGATTATTAAATGAAAAAACGTGATGCAAATCTTAAAAACGTTTAGCTTTTTACTTTGAAATTAACTAAAATGAAGTAAAAATATGTTATTGTCATATTAGATTTTATTTGTTGCTTTTCAAAAAGTTTGATCATTTTCATGATAGACGACAACACAATCTTCAGTTGTTTGCAGAAGAAACCGATAATTGGCTTAACTCAAACCGAGACATAACATAAAACGGACAAAATCAACTTTATAAAAATTTGTCTGATTTGGTAAACCTAATTATAAAATTAAAAACTATTTGAAAAGCAACAATTTTTATATATCAATATACTCTGTATATCATTATATGTAGTATGTATGTTTCTATATATCCGAACAAATAATGTTGGTATGAGAAGAACAGTGTATTAAAAATACAAAACTTGTTTTTCGGACTTTCTATATTTAGTTAGAATATTCTACTACCTCAAGTCCAAAATCTAGCATGGTATTGCCATATTAGATTTTATTTGTTGCTTTTCAAGACGTTTGATCATTTTGATGCAAGACAATACAATTGTTGCATAGCCATCGCCCTAACTAGTAATGTCTCGGTTTGAGTTAAGTCAATTCTCGTTTTCTTTTGCTGGCAAGTGACGATTATGGTGATGCCTATGAAACAATTGTATTGTCTATCATAAAAATTAGCAAAGGCTGGAAAAGCAAGAAATAAAATCTAATATGACAATATCATATTAGATTTTGGAGTAGAGGTAAAATAATATTCTAACGAAATATAGGAAAATATAGAAATTCCGAAAAAAACAATTTTTGTGTTTTTAATACAAATACAAAAACTAAAACATTTTTGATGAATTAAAAATTGTATGATATGCAGTTTAATGAAAGTAATGTTTGAATATTACAAACAGAAATTTAAAATTAGAATATTTTTAAAAAATGTTTACCACGCCTTGCGAACTTCGCATATAATAAACTAAATTGACAGCTTCCTACGAGTGCGTTATAACCGAACTCCACGTATAAAAATTACACCTTATAAAGGGTCCGCCATCTAACGTGCTTATTTCGTGAATGGTAACACTTAGCTCATGTCTGATTTGACAGCTAATTAGTTTTATCCTTCCGCTGAACGAATATGGTCCGTATGTTCGTTATCTTGTGAAAAAAGTGAAAGAAACTGGCATCCTCATCGCTAAACCAAAGCGTGAAAAGCCAAAAACAGTGCGTACACCCGAGAATATTGCTGCTGTGGCAGAAAGTGTGCGTGAAGCGCCATCAACATCAATTCACCGTCGTTCTCAACAATTGAACATTCCGGAGACATCATTGAGACGAATTTTGCATAAAGACCTTGGTATGACGCCATACAAAGTCCAATTGGTTCAGGAGTTCAAAAAAAAAAAAGTTATTTGGCGGACCCTTTACAAACAATAAAATTTTTTTGTATTGAAATAATTTAGAAGGAAAATTGAGAAAATTTAGTGTTAAATAGTAATCGTTAGTGTCTGACGGAACAGTTCGGCCAGAAAATGCATTTGGTCTGTATTCGGTATTTTAAAGCATTATGGACAAATTTGGCGGATGGAAAAATGTTTATTGGGCTGATTAGATGCTATTTTGAGTGTCAAATTTGAAGAAAAGTCTGTAGTTAATCAATGAATTCACTGTTCGGCCTCAGAAAGTTCGGCCAAATTGAAAATAGTTCGGCGGCCGAACTTTTAACTTTATAGCTAAACTTCGGCTTTTCTCTTAAATTTTATACACAAAATCGAATTAAATCGGCTCAACAAACATGTTTCCAATACCAAAATTTGTCATCATTGCCTCTAGATATCAAAAAACCGACAAAATATAGTTTTTTGGCCGAACTGTTCGGTCGGACACTAGTAATCGTTGTAAGTTGTTTGAACTTAAAGTTTAAAATTTTCGTTGCTTTAAAAGAAATTGCTTTCCGAAATTAAATTTTTAGAAAAATTTAAAGACATACATTTTTTTATGTACAAAATTTGGGTTTTAATTATATTTTACAGAATTTTTTTAACGAAATGTGTAAAAAATTTGCAAAAATTTAATTTTATGGCAAGAATTTGAAAAAAAAATATAATTTTTACAAAATAAGTGGAATTTAATGGCAAGTGCCCAAGAAAAACCTACCCTGCTGATAACAC
The DNA here is from genome assembly GCA_021234595.1 of Delia radicum. Classification (NCBI taxonomy): domain Eukaryota; kingdom Metazoa; phylum Arthropoda; class Insecta; order Diptera; family Anthomyiidae; genus Delia; species Delia radicum. The sequence continues at coordinate 21,730,711 of CM037853.1, read as the reverse complement.
TGTTTTTAAAAGAGCCCTTATATTCCTCCAATAAAATAAAACCCCCAAAATACTAAAGCCTGTTTCATTAAAACATCGCAGGATACTTTGAATCATCCTCAACAAACGCCTCATAAACCAAAGCAGTCAACTTTACTTGATATTTAATAAAAAAAAAAAATCAGTTCTTTGTGTTTCTCTTGATAAAAAACCAAATAAATATATTTCAAGCGATTAATAGCCAACTTTGTATGTTAACCGACCCGAATAACAAATTAATCTATTTTCGCGATTTTTCGAATAATGCCTTAACCGGCTAACCAACCGCCTAGGTTGAATACTTGGAAACACTAGTTATAGCCCTAATGTATACTTTTTTAAAATAAAGAAAATCGGAAGACATGAGGCCAAAAAATTGATTTTATGATTGGTTTATTGTCGTTTTTCGAAATTTGATTTAAATTTAACTGCAAAATGTTGTTCAAATTCTTTTTTAAATTTATTTTTCTTTAGTTTCAAATTAATTACTCAATTACTATATAAATTTATAATACACTAGGGTATTCAATCGGTTAACCGTTGCTCGATTAATCGAGGAATTTTAATCAAACAACTGTTCGAGTAAATTAATATGGCCAATTTCGAGTAACAAATAACTCGAACAATTTTAGTCGATTAATCGAGTTAATCGAGTAAATCAAAAAATATGTTTATTTATAAAAAAGCTTAAATTGTTTCGTATTTTTTAAAAATATTTTTTTTTTTTAAATATAAAACTACATTCACACTGAACCCCAAAATACATATTTTCGTTTCCGCCTCTCAAATTCCATACAAATTTTAAATCGAAAACGTATTTTGAGGTTCGATATGAACGTAGTATAAAATATAGAGCTATGTGTTAGTTACTGTATTAATTTTCATATTATATATGTGTATATAACTTTTTTACGTGGCACCACAATACAGGCATATTTTTCTGCTAAAAATTAGTTTTCTATGGTACTTTTGGAGAAAAGACGCTCGGCGTCGAGACCAATGCCTAAAATATCACATTTTTAGCAATTTCTAAAGTTATTTTTAAAACATCATTGAACAATTATAGACATTATTATGCTGTAATAAATGGTCGAAACTATAAAAAACATTTAAGACCAAAAAACGATTAAGACGATTTCCATAAATTAAGCGAAATTTTGAAGTATCTTAATATTCAACAAAAAACAAAAATCGCAACAATCGCAAAACCATTAGATTGTGTTAATTTTTTTTTTACAAAATTCGAATTGTACTTAACTTATCATAGTTTTTTGGTGTTACAGCTGGGATTGGGCCGTTCACTCTTTTCTTCAATGCGGATAATTTATATGATTTTTACTCTATATTTTTCCGAGGCATAGACTTATATGTCATATTATTTTTGATATTTGATATTTGCAAAAATTGTGGGAAAATCTGGTGGGAATCGAACCCACGACCCCCGCACTGATAAGCCAGCACGCTACCAACTAGCCTACCGGGGCGCACGACTATAATGTTAAACTCCTCAATTGCATATTATTTTAATATATTTTTTTAATTTTAAATTAATTATTCAAATGTTTTTTTTTTTAAATTTGATAAAATGCATTTCGGAGCTTCTGATTTTGAATTTATTTTGTGTTTTATTATGAAGTTTTAAGGAAAAATTAATGAAATAATACTACTCAAGTAGTTTTAAAATCTTAATCGAGTAAGTTAAAAACCCCAAAATCGAGTTACTCGCTTACTCGAAATAAACCAAACCCTAGTAATTCGAATACCCTATAATACACCCAATAAAACAACGTCTGTTAAATTTATTGCAAATTTCCGTCAAAACAACCGAAATAATAAAAAAAACAAAACACTAAAAAATAAATCAACCAAAAGTGTAGGAAAAAAAATGAACGGATTATTTTTTTTTTTGTTCATCGTGGACTTGAAATTTTGTAAAAAAACTACAAAAAAACTGTTATGTATACAAAACTTTGCGGTTAAGCCGGTTACATCATATCCACACACATTTTGGATAGTAGGTCAATGAATAACATATTTTTTTTTTATTTATTTTTTTATTTGTTTGTCTTTTTATTTCGGTTGTTTTTTTTTTATAGGGTTTAATAAGTTTTAAAATATTGCAGTAAATATGCTAGTGTAAAGAGAGCACGCGCGCGCAGAAACTTTAAACTCAGTTTTATTGGCTTCAAAGGTGGCGCAATAAATTGACAAATACTTCAAGAGAAGAGTACAAAACTAAATAGTAGAGGTGTAGTATGATTCCTATTCAGCAATAAATTAATAACAACCCGAGTAAAAAAAAATTAATATGATGCAACAAAGAAATGTATTATAGTTGATATAACCTTATATCTAATTGAAATACAATTTTATGCAAAAAATTGGTGGATCGTATTGTATATAAATGGATTATACAAGGGCGGTCCCAAAATTAGCCGACCTGACGTATAGATGGCGGCAGTAGTTAAAAAAAAAATTACTTTGTTGAATAGTGGCGACCTTATAAAGCATATGTTTTAAGTTTCAAGGCGCCACATTGTATATTATTTTTTTTTGGGCCATACAAAATAAACGATTTCAGTCAATTTGTAAATATGGAACAAATTGGTCACCGTTATGTAATTCAATACATTCACTTGAAAGGTCTCAGTCCGACCAGTATAAAAGCCGAGCTAGATTATACTCTGGGGGCAGTGTGCTCCTTCGTTTACGACTATAAAATATTGGGTGAGAGAGTTTAAACGAGGTCATACGAGCTGCCAAGACAAACTCCGTAGTGGCACACAAAAAAATAAAAAACCATTTCAATCTAGAAAACCCTCGATTCAATAATTATAGTTGCTGAAACTCCGCCGCTAACTTATTGCAGCGTTTAAATGATGAAATTAAGGGAAAAAGGTATTTGGCAAAAAATACCAATATTGCGATGGCCAAAATCAATGAATTTAAGTTCGAATTGCTTCATCACGCATCTTATTCGAGAGATTTAGACCATCGGACTATTTTCCATTTCCAAACTTGGACAAATGGCTCGATGGTAACAGATTTTCCAAAAATGAAGAAGTGGAGTCTGCGGTTGCTGTCTATTTTAAGGAGCTAGACAGCTCTTACTATAAACAGGGTATCAAGGCTATTGAATATCGCTGGGAAAAGAAGATTATGTTTAGAAAAAAAGCAAATGTTTCCCAAATTTGTTGTGTTTTCTTTGTTAGGTCGGCTAATTTTGGGACAGCCCTAATATTAATTCATTGAAAATAAATTTGTTAAATTAAAGGCGGAGGACCAGATATTATATATATTATTATATATCTATTAATATATATCTATTAATATATATTAAGAGCCCAATTTAAATTTAACGTGAGTTAAATTTTAATTTTATATGCTCAACAATCAAAAACTTTTATGTCAACGTAAAAGTTTTGGAGTTTGATATTTTGAATTTAATAGATATTTTCAATGAAAATTTTCGAGTTGCTATTCAAATTTTGAGAACGATATTTTAGATTTCAAAACAAACATTCCCTTTTCCACAACTTAAATGTTTTTTACATGGCGCAATACATTGCTTTATTAAATATAATTTAATTCTGACATTCTAATTATATATTGAACAATTGCAGTGTCTAGTACATTTGTATCTGCGTATACATGATGTCATACTTAACTATATTAAGTTGTACAAAACTGGATTACATTATGCAAGATTATATAATATTATTTTTACTCGGGAAATTTGGGAAACCAACTTCTGTGTGTTTAATAATGAGATAAAGATAACAATGTTGTCAATTTGGTAGTTTTTTTTCTGCTACAATATGTGAAGATAATTAATATCATGAATTTTCATCGCAGAGCACAGAAAACACTTAAATTCTGACCCCATGTCTTTAATTTTTCTTCACATTTACAACATTACAACATATCTTTTCAATACGGAAAATATTTCCATTTTTACTCAAAATATAAATAATGGATAGTTTTAGTTGAATTACTAGAACACTTAAAAAATACAATATTTTTGAAAACCAAAATTTTAAAACATTGTTCTACATGTCAGCAAAGTTTTGTTGAAAAATGTCAACCGAATCTATCATTGGTCCTTAAAGTGAATATTGTAGTATTTACGCGTTTTTTTAAACGCTTTTCTTAAAAACAATGTTATCATCATTTATAATGAGAGTATTTTTACCTGTAAAAAATAATAACAAGCAACTGCTATAGTTCGAATAACCAGCACGAGTAAAAATATTAGATCTAATCAGATCTAACTCGATATGATTAAATCTTATCAAATATGATTGAATATAATTAGATCTGGCACCAGATATGATCATATATGATATGATACGGCATTTGTGATACACTTTATGCCCATATCTGATAATATCTAGTACTATTTCTGTTTATATCTGCAGGGATCTGGGAAATTGCATAATTTTCGTGCCCAAATCTGAACAGATCTAATAGTATTGGATTATATTTGGTGCCAGATCTGTTCATATATAAAAATATTTCATTATCCCTTTGTCCAGATCTTTTAAAAGATCTGAGTCCTTTCAAAGGCTACAAAATAAAAATGAACATAAATCTTATTGTTTTATGACATACCTATAAACTTAAAATTTTCTTTTTTATTTTCACGGTGTTTGTTATTTTGTTTATTTTTTAAATTTCAAAATCTTTCAAAATGTTTAATATTTTTTTCTACGTGATACAAATTGTTCTTGATATGTTTAAATATTGATATTCCGCACTTATTTGATGATCATCAGGATTTATAAACCCTTTAACAAATTTCTATGCCACATTTTGAGATAAATCCGGCAGCCATAGCCGAACTCCAAATAGTAAAACATTTAAAAATGTGGATTTCTTTCACCATGTCTTTGTTATCCTTTAATTCTCCAAACCTAAATATATCAGATCTGCCCATATTTAATCAGCTTAAATTATATCTCAAATTTGCCACAATTTTTGACATGTTATTAGATCTGAGCATATATGCTATAAGGTCTGCTTAGATCTGGTAAAACAGATCTAACTAGATCTGGTCAGTTCAGATCTTTTTTACACGGGAGTAACTAAAAAGTTAAATATAAGAAAACAAATACTCCCAGTGAAGAAAAGCATTACTATATAAGTGCTTATCTAAGTACATATTTGGTAATGGCAAGTACTTTCAATTAACATTACAAATCTCAATACTCTTATATGGGGATGTCGCTCAAAATAATGACATATCATTACTAAACACCTTACAAAAAACTGAAAAATATGTGGTTACCTCTATGCTTACCAGTATGCACAAAAATAATGAGTCTAATAATAAATTAAAATAAAAACTAAATTTAATAAAAAAGTATTTTTTTGTTTTATTGACAATTTATTTTTAATAAAATGTGTCCACACATTATTCGAAGCCGGGCCTACAGGTTGTCAGTTAACCCCTCTACCATCGGCTCTATCTCGACATAAATGACTTGCTTGTACAAAATGTCATTACTTTCCAGCTTACAAAAAAATCTAAAATAAGTAGTTATATATGTACTTACTAGAAGTTAAGAAATAATGGTTCTAAACTAAATTTTCCAAAATTTTTCAGATCATTACTTTATATTTAAAATAATAATAAAAATAAGTACTTATGGGTAACGCATTATTTCTTGTACTGAAATAATGGGAAAATTACCTAGTTATTAGTAAGTCCTCATTATTTGTGTTAAAATAATGCAGAGAGTAAGCGGGTGTCATTATTACTGGTAGTGAGAAAGGTAATGATATGTCAGTACCGTTTCTACGGTGGGCTCTTTGCGAGTTGATCATTTATTATTTATGAGTTTGATCATTTATTAAATTTTTTGTTATTCATTTTATTATTGTCTACGTTAATTTGATGGTTTATTATGCAATTTTGCCGCAACATATTAACCAAAAATAAAGTGGTTTAAACCAAACAAATACCAACAAATACTAAAACATCAATAATAATAAACAGGGCTGCGGCTTTCATGCAAATGCATGTTTTTAGTCATTCGCCCAAATTTAGTTTTGATCAAATACTTTTCCGAATCAAAGAATTTGCAACAAAATGGCAATAATTTGTTTTTGCATATTTTGTTATAAATGCATATTTTGGTATATTTTCCTATAATTATGCATTTATGTACATATATGGCACAATTTTACATATTTCCAATTTTATTGCAGTTTTTTTTTTGCATATTTTGTAAAATTTTAAATTAAGATTTACTTAAAAAAAAAAAAACAAAATAAACCATTTCTAGCCCTAAACATAGCCCCTAGTTGTATTTTTATATTTTGACATTTATATTTGGGTTTAATTGTTAAAAACAACACTCTCGTGTAATAAAACAGTTTCAAAAATCAAAAAGTGCGCCCGGTAGGCTAGTTGGTAGCGTGCTGGCTTATCAGTGCGGAGGTCGTGGGTTCGATTTCCATCAGCGGCACTGGTCTGTTTTCGCTACAACGCGACGAAAGCCATAGTAGCTAGTGCTGGGTTGGGGAAATAGTATATAATTTGTAATTATATGATTATTAATTAATAAAAAAAAAAAAAAAAATCAAAAAATTTTAAGCGAATATTTTTGTTTGATTTTAAGTGCATATTTCTAAGTTTTTTGTGCATATGTCAATTTAAGTGCATATTTTAAGCACATATTTTCGATTTTTTAATGCATTAAAGTCGCCGCCCTGATAATAAACAGCAAGAAAAAAGAAACAAAACTTATATAGACTACTTTGGTATATTGACCTGGCTATTAGACTTGAAAAATTTAAAAAACAAGCGATCGCGAAAAAATTACCGTTAACTTTAAATTTTGAAACATGATATGAGTAGACAAGAAACAAAAAACAAAAAAAAAATCAAACAACAAGACAAAAATGAAACCATTAAGTCCGTTGTTGTTAACTTATTTGATAATGGCTTTTGAATGGCAAATATTTGGCAAACTTTTTACAATTGTTGTTTTCATTGTGTGTTTAGGGGGTAAAAACTTAAAATGTGCAAACAAAAAGTTCAATGATATTGATCTACATTTTTATCCATTATAATCAAATATTACGCTTTTTTTTAACAATTATTTTATTGTTGTTTGACTATTTATTTTGATAAAGTGTTATAAAGTACAATTACGAGCTTTATTTTTTGGGTGTAAGAAATTTTAAATAATTAAAAGGGTTTATGTTGAAAATTTTGAAATTATGCAATAACGTGTTTTTAATTATATATTTTTTTTGTGTTTATAATAACAACATGTTAATATTAATAACATGTTAATAATTTTTTTTTATTATTAATTTATTACTGGATTAATAGAAAAAATAAATCTTAACCTTTACTGTATTGAACTTTAAATGAAATTTTTATAGGTCCCAGTGTAGAAAAGAATTACCATATAAGTGGTTATATAAGTACATATTTGGTAATGGCAAGTATGTCATTAGTATTGTATTGTCATTACAAATCTCATTACTTTTATATGGCGATGTCTCGCAAAATAATGACAAAACATTACTAAACAACTTACAAATAATAGAAAAATATGTGGTTACCTATATGCTTAATAGTATGGGCGAAAATAATGAGTGTAGATAATAAAAAATATATTTTTTTCATTGAAAAAAAATTTTTTTTAATAAAATGTGCCCATACGGTTTTAGCACCCGGTCCTCCAGGTTGTCAGTCAACCACTCTACCAGCTGAGCTATCTCGACATGACTTGCTTGCACAAAATGTCATTACTTTACAGCTTACAAAAAATCAAAAATAAGTAGTTATATATGTTCTAATAATGAGTCTAAAAATAGATTTTAAAAAAAATTTTTAGATTATTATTTTATATTTAAAATAATCATAAAATTAAGTACTTATGGGTAACGCATTATTTTTAGTAGTGAAATAATAGCAAAAGTAAGTCCTTGTTATTTGTGCTAAAGTAGTGCAAAAAGTAAGCTGTTCTATAAGAGTTTTTTTTTAAATTAACAAAAACAAATATATGAAAAAATATGGATTCCTAGGATGCTTAAAGTGTCTGAAAATTCTATAAGAGTCTTGTTTTCTAAAAAATTTAATAAGGAACTTTTAGTGTATAATACAAAGAAAGATAAATACACAAAAAAAAAATCGATATTCAATTAAAATGTTTATAAAAACAATTAAAAATTTTATTGAATTTGGGCCCATTGAAATTTTAATCATATCAACTTCTAATTCAATTATTTTTATTAAATTTTTTTCCAATTACAATTTTAATTATATCAATAAAAAAAATTTACTGCAATTTTAATAAGTTTTGTTAAAAAGTAAGAAAACAAATTTTTAGAATTTAGTGATATGTTTTTTTTTTAAGTATCTGACAAGATATCTATCTGAATTTAACTTTCTAAAATTTATATTCATGTGACTTTTATACTTAATTTACACTCAGCGAAAAAGCTTCATAAATATGATGAAAAACTTAATTGATTTTCGTCCAATGTAACACCTCGTAAATATGATGAAGTTGTTTCATAAAAGGACAATATGCTGACATGACAGGCTTACTCATATTTATGAAATTTTTCGTAAATATGATGAAGAATTTTAATAACTTTTTATGAAATGCTTCATGAATGTTATTAAGCATTTCACAAAAACAATAAAGCAGTTTCATAAATTTTTATGAATTGTTTCATAATCTTTATTAAACGTGTCATAAATATTTCATATTATACTTAAAACATTATATTAAAATTTAAGAAAACTTCAAATAGTCTTTGATTGATGTATCGGAATGTCAAAAAATTTCTGTTTTTTTTTTGAGTTTTAAACGGTCTAAATTGCAATTTATATTGTATAAACTTCAAATAAAAATTCAAAAAAAAGCTAAAGTTTATTTTCAAAAAGTCTATGAAACTTTTTTATGAAATGATGAAGGTCTATGAAATATTTGTCATAAATTTTTATGAAACTCTTCATAATATTTTTGAAAATTTCATAAATATGATGAATAATGGATGACAAACAATTGATGAAGCAATGACATCAATATGATGCAACCTTTTTCCCGAGTGTAAGAACACGTCATAGATCCGCTGGACATTTTTCAGCCATACTTTGCAGATACATAAAACAATGGCTTCATTAAAAAATTAGTGTATTCGTTTAGCCTGGAAGGGTCCTCTAGTGGAAATATGAGCAACCGAAGCTTAAATTTTGACAGCATATGAATCCTAGACGGTTGAAGATGATTCAAAAATATGAATTTTGTAAAAAGTGAACCGATTTTTAAAAATTTTTGGAAAAAATATCTGGGTATCGACTATTTCTTAACGGTCGACATAATTATTATTATTATTATGTAAGTGTAGTAGTGTAGTAGTGTTATAGTATGTTTTGAGTAAAAACACAATAAATTTAGGCATATTTTCGATTTTGTGTATTTGAAAAATTCATAATACGATCGGTCAGATTTTTAAAAATTGTATAGCTACTATCGATTAACTAAAAAGCGACGACTTAAATATCATTAAATTCAACTAACATTGTCATTTGTTTTTTACTGTTCAAAAAATTAACCACAAATGTAGTTAAAAATAAACAAACATTTATTTGTTTAATTTTTTTTAAATAAAAAAAACTACTATATAAAATGAATGTAAAATCATAATAAAGTAATTTAATGTGGTTTGTTTTTTTTTTTAAATGAACTACAAAATGTAGTCAATGATTAAATTTCTTCTACAAATGTCTGTTTTTTTAGCTTAAAATTAAATATACTGTAGTACCAACTCAAACAACTACAAATTAGGGTTCGGTATTGAAAAAATTTCAATACCGAATTTTCGGTATTCATACAATTTTTTTTTATATATTTTTCAATTTAAAAGTACATTTACAATGAAAAGATAGTGTTTACCAACCATTTTTATCATAACCAGGTTTATTAAAAACTGTTCGACCATGTAAATATTGAAGAACTGAAGACAATGTTGATCTCTTAAAGATGCACAAAAATACTATTTTCCACCTCTGCAAATTGGAAACTCATTCTAAGATAAAAAAATGCTTTTTTGCAATTCATACATAAATATTTTCAATAAATTAATACACACAGAAAATAGTTTTGTTGCCCCAACCGTATTTTTTGCCAACCGAATTCTTATAGTCACATGTACTACCTTAAAAATCTATTGTTGATTCGATAGTTGTAACCAAGTTTCTATTAGAACGATAAATAAATATTGTTGCACATACCGACATTTTTAATTATCCCTACTGAATTAAATATAAATGATTGTTGATTCAATCGAATTTATTGAAATAAATACACCATTTCCAATTTAGAATATATATTTTTTTATTTTTATTAATTAAAACAAAACAAAATTTAATACAAAATATAATACATATACATATAAAATACAAGTTTTTAACCAATCGTTTCAGTTTTTTGCTATTTCCTATTGAAACCCAAAAAAAAAAAAATATTATAAAGGCATCCCTTTTTAATCTTTCTTATAAAAAAACGGGATATACTGCGATTTCTTAAACCAAAGCAATTACTTTTTTTACATACTGTAAAATTATAAATTAAATGTTTTTAAGTATCTATATATATTAACGTAAATAAGAATGCGAAATATTTTCTAGCAGTATACACTATAAAATATAAGGATTTATCTGCGAAAAATGTACTTCAGTAACCCACAAATGATTAAATATTTTTTCTGCAGGAATCCTGTTCAGATTTTAAGATTAATTTTAGGTTTCGGCAAAAAATAATACCTGTAATTTACGCATAAATGATGTATTTCTACAAAAAGGTCCAAAATCTGTTGGCACATTAAAGTTATGCCTCTGAATCTAATTGAGCAGTTAAAGTTGAAACATATAGTTTTTCCGTAAAAGATACTAAACATATTCCTTACACTCATAGAAATAAAAAATAAATAGCTACTAAAGATTAGTTAAAAGCTACCTTGCAGAAAAAACTGCTAAAACTAGCAGATTTTTGTACTTAATATTAGTAATATAAGAATACCAAAAATAAATGTGTTGAATTTACTAATATTTAGTCATATTTAAGCTAAATTTTAGTTAATTAAAAGTAACAAAATAATCTGCTAAAATCAGCAAAAACATTTACAAAATATTAGTACACCAAAAATCATTAAAAAATGTGAAACTTTTATGAAATCAGCAATCTACAATTTTTTAGCAAACATTTCTGTTGATTTCAGAAAAATAAACTGTTATTTGCATTTTACTAAAATTTTGTTAATATTGCACTTTTTGTTTGCTATTTTGAGTCTGCAAATATTTAATAATTGATTTTGCTAATTTTACAGAGTAAAATGCTGTTTTCAATTAACTAAAATTCACATCGAATATAACTAAAATTTTGTAAGGTTAACAGATTTATATTTGGTTTTCTTATTTTATTAATATTTAGCAAAAAATCTGCTAAATTAAGCAGTTTTTTTGCATGGTCATTTTTAACTAATTTTGAATAGATTTTTCTGCTATTTACACAGGTTTATTTCTATGAGTGTAGTAAATTTAATTTTATGATACTTTTTTGCACTTTTTTTAATACTAACTTTACAGATATTGTAGCATTTCTCAAAGAGATTTTTCCATTAATATTTTACCAAAATCCAATCAGTTTTCATCAGGATATGACTCCAATTTTGAAATACTCCAATAATTTTGGTAAAAACATTTCTTGCGATCAGCAAAGGAATTCTATCAGTTAGGAAATAAAGCCACTTTTGATATAGTACATGTGTTCAGAATCCTCAAATTGGTTAGGCTGGTTGCTTAAATTCCAAACAATCTGCTTAAAATTCCTGTGAAATGATATTTCCATACATGTGTATTTTGTTTTTCTTCTGTACATTTAGAAATATTTAGAAATTTTTAACTAAATGGAAATACCTTTTTCATGAATGTTGTAGTTTCCTTCAAACCATTGATTTTGATATACATACATTTGATGTATTATATGTAACAAATTTTTGTAAATATGTTTATTCTTGAAAATTAATTTAATTGAAATTTTTATTTTATTTTTTGACATTTAAGAAAAAGGCAAATGCTTTAGTTGCAAGTATGATTTGTTGTAAAGTTGAACAATATTTGTACAATCATAATTATCAAATAGGTTCAAGCTGTGGAAATGTATTTTATAGACGGTTGGAACAATTACGAATTATTTAAATAGTATCTATTATTTGAATATAGTTTGGATAACAAATTGTTAGTAAAATTTACCATTTTTTTGTTACAACTACTGTCATTTCATGATAATAATGTTTAGTTTGCTTGGAATATATATAGTACGTACTTGCTATAGAATAAGAATCAATAGGAAAGACTTTTAATGCGATTGATTAAATTCCAACTAATATTTTCCCTGTGTGTGTAAAAAACTATTTTTATAATTTTTTTTGTGTAATTTGATAAGGTTTTGGATAATTTTTGTCCTTGCTAGGGCTGTGTAATTTTTTGTTTTACTGGTGCAACACTGAGTCAAACTGATTTCGACGGTAATAAAAAATTAAACAAAAAAAAAAAAAAATCAGAATGTGGTTTCGAGTTGAGCCGTTTAAAATATAAAAAAAGCTAGTGAGGTTAGTGTGCAGACAAATTTTATTATTTCTGTTAACTGGTTAAAGCTCTTTCACCTTCAATTTGCTTATATTTAGTGCTATTTAAATCTTCACAACTGCTTAGTTATATATGTATTTTTTTTTAATTTTTTATATTTTAAAAATTAAAAAAACATTCATTATAAAAATTGGTTTTGATGACGTTAATACTTAATTAGTTGAAACAATAATAATATCGTCCATTCCATTAGAGAACGTTTAAAAACGGTAATTTTTTGGCCTCCAGCTCGTTGATTTAACAAAAATTTGTTATGCGTATACTTTATTTATATCTGTTACTCACTATCACTTTCAGTTCCTTAAAATTGTGCAAACACGCATTTTTATTCAGGTTTTTAATTTTTGAAAAAATCAAAACAGTGCTACAAGTAGTGAAATTTGAAGAGCCATATTTGCCAAAGTAGATAAACTATTTCAAAGATATAAAAAAAGCATATGAAAGTTGAAAGACTTTACAATGTATTCAAATATATTCATAATGCAAATGAAACTTTTAATTGCAGTTTAACCACCCCCCCCCCCCCATTTTTGAAACGTTTTAATTTTTAAAAAATTTATAATTTTTTGAATAAACAACAACTTCGACTTTTTAGGGACTAGAATGCTAACTATTTTTAGTGATATTTTCAAAAGTAGCTTTCTACATTTTTCCATAAATTAAATACAATTTTTTTAATATTTAAACTTTTTTTGGTAATATTTTTTAGTTATATCAAATAATCATCATATCTTCTGAAGTATATTTACTATTTCCATGATTTTAAAAGCGTCTGAAAGCTACTTTACGATTTAATTTTATACCAAAATAACGTTTATTTTTCAAAAATGTACTTAAAATGCAAGGTTCATTAACAAATAACATTTGCATTTAAAATGCATTTTAGAAAAAACATGTGATCCTTGAACTTCAATTCGTAAACTAGACATCTATCAGCAAAATAAACTAAAATCCAAAAAAAATCTTGATTGTTTTTTAGATTTGTCTAAAAACGGGCTTTTAAGGTCCAGTTTATTATATAAAATAAAAGATTATTTCATTTAATAGTACATCCGACGTATCGTTGGTGTTTTTTCCAACATCTTCTGGGATGAATATTTTATTGATATATAATCTTCTTTGTCAATTTTACATTATTTTCAATTATTAAACAATACAAAACAATTATATGTATAAATAAATAAAAATAATTGTAGAAAATAAATAAATAAAATATCACAGTAAATTCTTTTTCTATTTTCCTAATGTTAAGATCACAGTTGAGTTAAGACTCTATTTCTTTTTATATAGAAACTTGTACAAAAAAAATTTGGTTGTCTCAACAGAATTTTATTCAACCGAATTGATTTGGTTGCTTCAAACTCGTAATTTCAGCTGTTACAAGTGAATTCGGCTGTTGTAACCGAATTGGGGGTTGTGACAACCGCATTTACGAGGTTGTAGCAACCGAATTTACGTACACTTAGAATACCATGAAGGCAAAGACCACTGAAAATGTAGTTGAAAACAAATGAAATTTCATTTAAAGAAAGGACGACTTACATTACAGTAAATTCTACTAACATTGACATTTGTTTTTTAATGTTCAAAAAATGACTAACATTGTAGTAAAATTGAACCACATGGTAGTAAAAAATAAACAAATATTTTTTTTTTTTTTTTTTTTTTTTTGAAATAACAAAAACAACTGTAAAAAATAAATGTAAAATCATAAAGCAGTCATTTGATGTATGTTGTTGTTTTTTTAAATGAACTACAAGGTCAGTAAAAAATTTAATTTATTCTACAAATGACTGACATTTACATTAAAAATAAAGAAACTGTATTACAACCCAAACAACTACATATTTTTAAAGCAGAAGCTAACTGAGTGTACGGTTGGATGAAATTTTATAATTGTTATGATAGTGTAGTAAGCTATTTTTAAAAAAATTATTAAAATTGTTTGATCCCCAAAAGGTCGAAGTTGTTGGTTATTCCAATAACTATAAATTTTTTAAAAATGACAACGTTTGAGAAATCGAAGTGGTGCGGGGAGTGCAAAATACAAAATGCAATCAAAAATTGTATTTGCATTATTAATGCATTTTCGCAAAAACTAGTTATTTTTTTAATTATAAATCGTAGAATACACAATTTCAACTTTCTGATGCTTTTTAAATCTCATAAAGTTCACTACTTTTATCATTTTTTTGAATTTTTTTAAAAAATCGAAAACGGGACTAAAAAGTGGGTTTATAGAATTTGCAGAAACTGAAAACGATAGTGACTAATAGACATCATACAGAATACGTGTACAAAACATAATATTACTTGAGCCAGAGTACACACTAATTTTTTTTATATAAATAGAACATTTTTGGTCTTCAAAGTTTAGTAACGTCATGATGCTTGTTAGGAAAAGACCTAACCACGTGGTTGATTACTAAGAAGACAAGAATGGATCAAAATTGATTATTAATAGGTTTTTTGTTAAAGTTCTAAAACTTCTAGCTTTTCTAAAACTTCGGGTTCTGATGAGATCTTTAGCCAGATCGAAATACTAGTATCAACCTAGCTAATATGTTTGATTTGCTTTATTTTTGTAAATATACGGAGGTTGAAATCTCGTTATGAATTGAAAATAACATAAAAATAATCTCGATGTATATAAAAACAAAAAACTAATATAACTGTAATAAAATAAAGTAATTTAAATAGCGCCCGATCAGTTTTTGGCCGATCTATCTTGAAATGGACAATATCTTTTTGGTATACTATGTTGTTTAAAAAATGATTTAAAATTAATTTTACAAATTTAGGAATTTAATTTTTTTATTATAAACCCACAATTCCTGTTTATTGTTTGTTTAATTTTTTATACATAATTTTTATATATTTTTATTTTTTTGTTGTGACGATTGTTTTTTATAATACAAGTATTTTTATTTTTTTTAATTTATATTATGTATATTAAAGAAATTTCGTAAATATATTTTTGTTTTGTTTTTTTTTTTTGTATATAGGCATTTTTTTTTAAACGTTATTAATATAATTTTATTATTCCTCCTCAATTTTTATATTTATAAATTTTTTTTGTCAGCGCTGTCAGTTAAAATGTTTCTTATTAAGCCTGTCTAAATGATACGAAACGACAATAATATATACAATAGACGGACAGACATACAGTGGGGTGCTCTTCCGAGTGCATGTAAGTACTTAGCACTAGAACTAAACCATACTTTTCTAAAGGTATAAGGTAAGTTAAATCCAAATCTGTTCTCAGAATCCCACTCAGACAACTGGCATTCGAGCTATATTAACCGGAAATGCCTCGATTTCGATAAAAGTTTTTTGACTTTTCACTTTCCGGAATACTTTTCTAAAGGTATAAGGTAAGTTGAATCCAAATCTGTTCTCAGAATCCCACTCAGACAACTGGCATTCGAGCTATATTAACCGGAAATGCCTCGATTTCGATAAAAGTTTTTTGACTTTTCACTTTCCGGAATACTTTTCTGAAGGTATAAGGTACGCTGAATCCAAATCTGGTCTCAGAATCACAATCTGTCATCAGGCGTTCGAGCTATATTAACAGAAAAAGACTCGATTTTGATAAAAATGCTTTCACCTTCCCGAAAATATATTTTTCATAATACTTGTAACGTCACCGGAATACGCTACTCTTACACTTTTAACGATTTTTCAATTTTTTAGATAGCTTGTTTTTTCTTGGAGTTATCGTCAGTTGAACTAGCTTATAATTTCGAATTTTTACAGTTTTACTCTGAGGGTCTTTAAAATTGCTGTTACACCCTAAATAAAAAAGTTATCTAAAAAATTCAAAAATCGTTAAAAGTGTAAGAGTAACGTATTCAGGTGTCGTTACAAGTATTATGAAAAATATATTTTCCGAAACGTAAAAAATCGCAGCATTTTTTATCAAAATCGAGGCTTTTCCTGTTAATATAGCTCGAATGACTGATGTCGGAGTGTGATTCAGAGAACAGATTTGGATTCAGTGTACCTTATAGGAAGTTATGGCTTAGTTCTAGAGTTAAATATTTTTCGGCCTGAATCTTTAGGTACAAAAAGTACTTACATGTAGTTAGAAGAGCTCTCCACTGTATATCCCGGCGCATAAAATAAACAGGCAAGTAGGTAGGCAGGCAGGCAGGCAGGCAGGCAGGCAGACAGACAGATGGATGAATGGACAGACAGAAAAAACAAACATTTAAAACAACTAACCAACCAGTCGGTAAATATTCTGTTGTTGGGTTTTTCTCGTACAGTCGGTTGTATAAAACTGACAACAGTTTAATTGGTTTTTAATAGTTTTCAGTATAAACTACTTTCTATCACGTGTATAAGTAAAAATGTTAAGTTTTCTTCGATCTTCTTTTATTTTATTCTTCTTAGTTTAAACGAGCTTAAGATTATTTATTTATTAATTGTTTATTTCCAATATTTCGTTTCCACATTGGGTGACTTCTTCAGGGCACAAATATTACAATTTGAAAAACTAGTTTTAATAATAAAGTGTCGATTGAACTCTATTGAAAAACTTTTAAAATCTTATTTTATTTATTTATTAGAAAATCTATTGATCCTACAGAAAAACTTTTCAAGTCTTATTTTTTTATTTATTAGAAAATCGAGTTTTACGCATTACAAGATGTATAAAATATGTCAATTGATCTATGCAAATGCCTTATTAAAGTGACTGATCCCTTTCTTTTAAAAAGTTGTTGTGTCCACACAAAACAAAATAATTTAGGATCCAGTACCACAGAACCACAACACAAACGTTATACCGTCTGAGGTATATATATGATTGTGCATATTGGCTGGCTAACGAAAAAGTTATATTTTTCTGCGTGTGTGTTTAAATAAAAAGACAAACAAACAAAACAAACGCTACAAGAAAATTAAAGAATAAAAATGGAAAAGCAAAACCACTATCACTACAAAAACAAGATGTGGTTGTAGTGCAGTGATATGTTCTCGGTTGACTTGGGACAGTTCACTTCATATTACCCGTGGGGTTGTTTAAGCTAAAACCGAACAGTGCCATAAACGACCAGTCACGTAACCGTTACTTTAGCTGCCTTGCGGGGAAAAAGGGGTCAGTTGAGAATTGGGACCTGTCCCATGGTTCGTGAAAAAATACCGGTTTCTCAAATAGCTATCACATGATAGTGAAAAAAGAATCGGTTTCTAAAGTACCTACCACGTGACCGCATTAAAAGTCTTCATAATGTGATGGATCTGAAAGTACCAGTCCTGTGGTAGGTAAAAACAGGGTCGGTATACAAGTCTTTATCACGTGATGGGTCGGAAAGTACTAGTCCCGTGGTAGGTGAAACCAGTACCGCTTCCCAAAGTTCCTACCACATGACCGGTCTCTATCACGTGATGGGCCTGAAAGTACAAGGCCTATGGTTGGTCAAAAGTACTCATCACGTCAACATTTTAAAAGTTTATTTCATGTCACTGGTCTGAATAGGTGCAAATATGACGGGTTTTAAAGTATCTATAATTAGACCGGTTTTAAAATATTTACTTCGGAAGTCTTTCTAGGGAGAACTCCCTCTGAACTAAAAATAATAGATAAAAGGATAATATTATACCTTCCAAATTATTAACACAAATTGGTATCAAATTAAACGTATTTGCCAATATTCGTCCGACTAATTAAGTCAAATTATTTTCCGACCGCTAAATGTATTAAAAAATAAAATGTTTTTGTAATGAGGAATTAATATTTCTATGGAGTTAGTTCTGCGACATGTTCTTTTGAGTTAGTTCAGTAACATGTTCTGTTGCGTTAGTTAACTGACGTGTTGTTCTGCGTTGTTTCCGTAATATATTCTTTTGCGATAGTTCCAGGATATGTTCTTTTGCGTCAGTCCTATGAATGCTCTTTAGTTAGTTGTATGCCATGTTCTTTTACACCGGTCCTATGACATGCCACAGAGGGAAATTGAAACCCTCCTTGGACAAGCCCATCTTAACCATGTTGACCGGTCCCGTAACAAGTTTTCTAGTAAAGTATCTTTATTAAATTCCTAAATTTTTTTAAATTATCAGTAAACATTTATTAGAATTTAGATAATACATTTTTTCATTAAATTTGTAAAATATTTCATAACATTTTATAAAAAAATTCATTAAAATAATAGAAAACTTCATATTTTTAATGAAAACAGCTTTTTAGTGAAAGTTCTTCTTTAAGCCAATAAAATATTTTTCATAAAATTGTATGAAAACTCGCATTAGCTTAATGAACATTTTCAATGGACGAGTTTCAATACAACTTTATTTATTAAAAGTTTCATTCACTCAATGAAAAAGTTTGATTGAAAAACTAGTTTCATGAAAAGTGTGAAGCTTTTCATTCATTTCAAGAAAATTTTCATTCACTTTGAGAAGAAAAGTTACATTAGTTTGTTGAATATTTTCATTATTTTACGTCAACTTAAATTCTTTCTATGAAGCGCTACTAATTTTTCACAAATTTTAAATATCAGAATTGAGCTAATAACTGTAAGGTCTACAAAAATTTAATAATCTTTTAAAAATAAAATTTTCTTTTAACAACATGTTTGAATATGTTTTACTAAATTTTAATAAATATTCGAAAATTTTTCACTTCAATCCATAAAAAACGCTTTTTAACAAATTTAGACTGAATTCTTTAATTATCCCAATACCTCAAATTCAAACAATGAAAAGAATTCAAATTTAATTTACAATCTTAACATAAATTTGCATAAATATTTCTAAATCCAGATACAAACAATAATAAAATACGACACTGTTGCCGTTTCTTATGAAACAGACTGTAATATTATTTATACACGAGATATGTATGTATGAATTGGTGTTTGTATGTGTGTAAAAGCATTTTGGAAATTTAGTCTCAAGTTCAAGGCCTTATGGATAACATATACACAAATATTTGCAGTATACAATGTTTGCAAATGCGTGTGTATGTGTTTGTATATATAAATATATTAAATACGGACATTATATTGTCATACAGGCACAAGAAGGCAGGCCAGCAGTCAGACAAGCAGAAAGTCAGTCATACAGTCGCACAGCCCACGAAATAAACCGTCAGTTAGTTAAAGCAGGCAGTTGCGCACTTTTTTTTCTGTATTTTTATTTCGTTTTGATTGTGATAAATTGGGAATTGGGGAGTTCGTTTGGGGATAAAGTGCGGAAAAGCGGGAATGATATTTTTTTTTTCAATTTTTTGTGTTTGTAGGTATAATCAGCAGTAAGAGTGTTTGTGTTATACTTTCCTCTTTTTGTTTGTGCTGTTCATTTCTGCTACTCAAATAGAACCCTCTTGATACTACGAACATTTTACCAATACTAAAGGCCGCTTTTTCCTCTTTTTTTTTTGCGAATTTGTATAATAAGAGGAGTCTATATGTATACATTGGGTGTAATTTATAATACTTCCTGATAAACACAGTGAGACAACTGATGTATAAGTATATAATGATATTGTTTTTGTGCTAAAACAAATATAAATTTATGACTTGTCTGTGTGTTAAAAAAAAAACATTAATTTTTTTTTTTTTAATTTTTACACTGGGTTTTTGTGTCACTTTGTTTTTTGTGGATTTTTTTTTTTTAAATTTAAATTTTGCATATATTATTTAAGAAAAATCCTTCCGTTAATTAATAACATTAATTGTAAAATAATTTATTAATAATTATGTTCATATATGTACGTGCAATTTGCGTTGTACCCCTACATATTACTCATACGCAACCAGAGTCATGGTATCCTCTTTTTTGGTAAAATTGCTTATTCATAGAAAATAAGTAAATATCTTGATTTTTTCTGAAATACTTTAAAATATTCCTAAAACCGCACCAAAATGAGATCAGTTTTCAATATGTATACAATAAAAAAAGAACTTGTTAAGGAACTTAAATGGAATAGTTTTGTGTACTCAAAAAAAAAAAAAAACAAGTCAGTAAAAACAAATGTTTAAAGTCAGTAAAAACAAATTTTGATAATGCAATAAAGCTTTATATTTTTGTATAATTATATATTTATTAGGATATTGGTAATTGAAATCAAAATCGTTACATGGATAAACTGTTCATAAGTGAAATGTAGTCGCGATATTTGTTATGAAAGTCCGATTTTCTTAATGTACCTTTATCTTCGAGAAAGGGGCTTTTGGTGTATCTCGTAAACTAAGAAAGCTAGAATTCTCTTTTAAAAGCATAATAATTCTCGGAGAAAATACAAAATTAAAATTGGCTCAATCTGGCAACTCGTTATGAAAAAATCGTTACTTGAAATTTTGAAAATTTGCATATTTCGGGCTACAATTTGGTAATGTTTGTTAGCAGATACAAACTTGAAAATTACAGAGTACTTACTCCCTACTTTTAACTTTATAACACTTTAAGACCCGTTTAGTTATTTTCACTCCTCTCGGATTTACAGGGTTTTAAAGAAAAGCCTTTTTGATTTTTTGTATGTATTTTTATACTTTCCTCAATTGTTTTATACAGAGAAATTAAATTAAAAACAAGTAGTATTATGAAGTAACAAAGAATAATTATGGACTAAAAAATATATTTAATAAATTCAGTAGATTTTTTAAGTTAAAAAATTTTACAGTGGTGGCAGAAAATAGGCACATAGTATATTTTTATCATTTAAAGTAGAAAAGTTATAGTTTAAATGTGGGTAATTAAGAATCGTGGAATAAGAACAAACGATCAAGCTACTCTACATCCTTTTGTAATTTATTATAAAGAAAATGGATCAATCAAAACCGAAACATTGTGCGTAATTAGTGATTGTTTGAACCACAATACCATATCATTTTATTCATTTCAAAAAACTTTCATCGATTATACAAAAAATAAGTATCCCAGTTTAAAAAAATCCATTACTTTAGCGATGGATCGGCAGCTCAATCCACCCAAATTCGTGGTGTAAAATTTTTTTTGTATCCATTTCTGATGTTGATGCTATCGAAAACTTTTTGTCAAAAAGGTTTATTGATGTTTGCACAATTAAAAATACAAGAAACTACCACAGTTTCTCTCTGATTTCTCACAGTCAGTTAAAAGTACGAAAGTTTTCAGCTTCCGATAACTTTGAAACTCCGAATATTATAAGAACAAGTACTTTATTAAAATAAAATAAAACTTATTCCGCGGTTCTTAATTACCCACATTTAAACTATTACTTTTCTACTTTAAATAATAAAAATATACCATGTGTCTATTTTCTGCCACCACTGTAAAATGTTTTAACATAAAAAATCTACTGAATTTATTAAATATATTTTTTAGTCCATAATTATTCTGTGTTACTTCATAATACTACTTGTTTTTAATTTAATTTCTCTGTATAAAACAATTGAGGAAAGTATAAAAATACATACAAAAAATCAAAAAGGCTTTTCTTTAAAACCCTGTAAATCCGAGAGGAGTGAAAATAACTAAACGGGTCTTAAAGTGTTATAAAGTTAAAAGTAGGGAGTAAGTACTCTGTAATTTTCAAGTTTGTATCTGCTAACAAACATTACCAAATTGTAGCCTGAAATATGCGAATTTTCAAAATTTCAAAATTTCAAGTAACGATTTTTTCATAACGAGTTGCCAGATCGAGCCAATTTTAATTTTGTATTTTTCTCCGACATGTCTAATTTGTATTTGATAATTATTATGCTTTTATATTCATTAGCGCCGACACTGGAGTTCATTGAAAAACACAAAAAACCAATGAAATATGCTTATTTTCAATACCACGTTATTTTTCGGGTGTATGAATTAAGTCAAAATTTTTATTTTTGATAGAAACTATAAGCTATACTTCAGCTTTAAAACAATGCCTTCATCATGTAGATATCTCTAGCAGAAAAAATTTAACAGCTCAAACCACTACGCACAAAAACAAGACTTTTTAGTTTTTTTATTTTGCGTGAACCGGTAGTGACTTGTGCAAAAATTAAATCCTCTTGGATTTTGGGTTTTCAGACCCTAAATATCATTTCCAGTTAGTTTGAGTAAAATCTTAGATATGCCAGCTTTGCCGATTTGGTGATTTCATACAAAATAACTCATAAACAGTTGAGTTTACTGAAAATACGAGTTCCACATCTGTAAATGTAGCTGCAGCATATTTGAAAACATGTAATTCCGAAGGGGATTAGTTTTCAATGTATGAATCCTTTTCTTTCTTATTAAAATATATATATTTTATATTAGTCAAAGCTTGCAGGCCACTATTTCGATTGAAAACTTTATAAAATTTTTCAATAATTTCTTTGTTGTTGGCATCTTTAATCTTTTCCTTAACGTAATCTATAACATCTAAAGTTTAATTTATAGAGAGTCCTTTTGTTTCCAATTTGGTGATACTTAAACAACGACATTCGAAATTACTTATTATATAACCTAAATCATATTTTATTTCAGGTTTCTGAAATATCAAATTTGCATTGCCTGTAGACTCTTCATCATCGTCACTGATCATATTTTATACTGCACAAATTTCATTGAAATTATCACAACAATATTTTCAGCCTTACCAAAATTTTGTAACAAATTTTGGCGATATGAAGCCTAAAGAGATATCAACATTATAAACTAGATGACATGACACTTATGCCGAGTTTTTAGCATGAATATTATCTTTAATCTTAGTTTCACACAGTTTGTAACTAGAATACTGCTATTGCAATTTTGTTTATTTTGCTTTATTTTGGTAAAGCCCGAAATGCTGAACTAGAAAAAATTGTTCCGGCAAATGTTTGTTAATAAAATTGGAAATGATGGACAAACTTAGTTGTCGGTTTAGCAAAACGAAGTTTAAATGAGATCCCAAAAACTAGGCCTTAAATGTTAAAATTACCTTAAGAAATACTGCTCTACAATTTGCAATAAGTGAATTAACATCTTCAAAATTTAAACGCATAAAGTCTGCTACTCTACAATCTCTCACTTTTAAGGAAAAAATCTTAAAAAATATTGCAAGAAGTAACAAAATGGCATTTCATGGCAAGATGGATCAAAAATGGCATTTTTGGAAAATAATTGTAGAAAAGCAGTTTGTGGCAAACGCCTAAAAAAACTTGCCCTAGTCATTACATATAAGTCAAAATACAATCACATATAATTTTAAAATCCATTGATTTATATTTACATTTTCATTATTATTTGAAATATGGAACAAAATATTAGTGAGGATTTCTAAGCAATTTTAAAAGATTTTATAACTTGATAAAATTAGATAGACCCATTTTTCTGATCAAATTACATCACATGAGATCTCATGCCATCACAGAAGATAAGGTTATGCATGCCATTTTTCGGCTCTATGAAAAAAGCCCCCGGAAAATAACCCCCCAGAAAATAACCCCCCAAAACAAAAATGAAAAAACCCCCCAAAAATGGGGAGTTTTTTCCTCCGTCTACGGAGGAAAAAACCCCTAAGAGCGGCCGAAGGCCTCCAACCATGACGAACTTCTTATTCAAATCAGATGTCGATTCCGTTGAAATCTTATATTTTTAAGGCATCAGGTAATTTGTAAAAACAAGTTTTTCTGTGTGGCGGCCTTCGGCCTTCGGCCTTCGGGATTCGAATTTTTTTTTTAAACACTTATAATTTCACAAATTAATTTTCTACTCCAACAATCTATATAGAGAAAATTTTTTTCCACATCAATAACGAAATAACTCTCCAAAAATAATTACTAGGGAATTATTTTATTTTGAAATTTTGGGGACTTATTTCATTACGAAATAAATGCCCAAATAAAAGAAGGAAATAAATCCCCAAAAGTGGAAATAACTCCCCAAATTGTCGTTGTTGTTGTCTTCTATATACATTTTTGGGGATTTATTTCAGTTCTGTTTTGCGGAGTTATTTCCTGGGGGTTATTTCATGGAGCCCATTTTTCGGATCAGCTAATATATGATGTGATATGAAATTATATATATGACTATATAATTAAAAATATTTTATATAAACGTATTTTGGTTCTATCACAAATAATAATCCATTCCAGAAATATGAAATAAAATTTTAAAACAACGAAATCTTTTGTAAAATGCACAAAGTTTTGTTTATTTTACAAAAGCTTTTGTTATGTTGATAATTTTTTTTGCGTATTTTTATGCATGGATTATTATCAGTGTAAAAACCGATTTGTACCTACACCAACATAGAACAATTCTTGAAACTATTATTGTATAGAAATATAATAAAATTACGCCGTAGTTTTTATTAGTTTCAGGAATAATGCCTTCAGTATCCCCATTTGCCTTATAAATAAAACAAAATCCTAACTATTTATATTACTCATACCGAGGGCCCCCCACGTAATTGTAAGACATTTTCTTTCATCTATTTATTCCCGTTTTTGTCAATGTCATTTTTGTTTTCAGTGAAAGTGAATTGTTTGTTATCAAAGCTCTTTTTACTTTTGCCTAATCTATTCTCTTTTACTTGTTTCATATATTTTTTTTTTTCTGTATTTTTTGTTGTACTTACACAGCTACAATGTGCTTTTGTATATTTTGTACTTTATAGTTCTCTTGTTGTAAATTTACATTCTTCTGGGTATTTCATTGTGTTGTTTTGGTTTTTTATTTCATGATATGTGTGTCGTTATTACACACACACAGGCACACAAATAAATACATCTTCTAGCAATGAGCTAAATTCATTATAGAAAAAAATTATAAAAAAAAAAAAGTTTCAACAATTCCCAACCTACCTCAAGTTATTCTACGTTATGTTAAAACGCACATTATTAGTTTTTCAGATTCTGCTTCTGCTTCGTTTTTTTTCTACTGTGTGTGCCTCTCTCTGCCTGCCTATGAATAATATTGTTTTAGTTGGGTTGGGTTTTAGTTTTTTGTGATTTTAGTTTATTTGTTAGTTAGTACCTACTATATTTTGTATACCGTGTGTGAGTACACTCACAATATTCTTACAGTAACTACATGTAGGTCATATGGGTAGTAAACAGTAGTAGTTGTTTTAACTGTTATTGTAGTTATTTTTCTATGAGAAAATGAAAAACGACTGATTTAGGCAGTCATTTCAGAAAATAACTAACCAAAAATACTGCACTTCTGTAACAGTTGTTTTGAGTAGTTCTTTAAGTATTTTAACCCTTTGTAGGCAATGAACTTAAAAATAAAAATTTTTTTGGTACGGGAAAGGTTAAGGTAAATGAAAAAAAAATGTATTACTTAGAAATTGAAAAATATCCTTTACTTATTATTTATTTGACATTTTAGGGATTGTGACATTACTGTTACATAACATAAAAATATAATTTTTTCATGTAAAAATATGCATTGTATACAATAAGTAAAGAACATTATTCACTTACCTACAGGTTTTCATAAAAACAACCCAATTTTTTGCACTTTTTGTATTGGTTTATAAAATTTTAAATTTTCAAACTGACGGAAGTGAAAAAAATTACGCCATCTATGATATTTTTTTGGTACTAATTTGATCAGTGGTATGTCACAGTAGAGTCACACACATTTGAGCGAGCTAAATAAATTCAGTATGTATTATTTCGGGATTTTGGGGTTTGTTATAGTAATGTTACATGAGTCTATAAAGGGTTAATAAACAACTGGCAAAACAGTAATTTTGCAGTAAACATTTAATTTTTGTTAGTTAAATTTAGAACAGAAGATTATGTCGAGTTTTTAAAAATTCGGATTCAGTTTATATTTGTTATTATTAACATGTTCAGTGTTTCCAATTCGGTTAATCGATTTACCCATTCTTCGATTAATTGCCTCCATTTCGCTTAATGTCGAAACTATTGAAAACTCAAATAATTATTCGACTTAAATAATCGGTTGAAATAGGTCGATTAACGGGTTACATTTTTTGTACATATTGATTTTTCTCCGTTTAGAGTAGCTCTTCTACTTTGGAGCAATTTACTCTGTTGCTTTTAGAAAAATTTAAACAAAAGTCATTGGTAACTGACCCTGAAACGAGTTATAAGAAAAATGAGTGTTATCATTTTGAAAATATGTTAGACTCTTGGAGAATTTTAGTAGAAAAACTGGATTACTCTAGAATATAGTTCCACTGAAAATATCTTATAACTATGGCATGTTTTTTCTGGATTTTGTAATTAATTGTCATTTATTAAATGATTTTGAAAAAATGTAATTTTTGTGAATTTTTAGACACTTTGTACAATATATTTGCAAATATATCTTTGATGTTTGTTGAAATAAAATTTTGGTATTTATATTCTGGTTTACAGCAATAAAACTTTTAAACTTTAAAAATCATACTTGTTGTTGTTGCGCAGGAAATCGATAAATAAAAATAAATAAAATAAATAAATATATACCTACTAATTTTCTACTTAGGGCGAGTAGATTTTCTAAAAGTAATCAGTTTGACAATTATAACTATGGTTTAGACCTAATCTTTGACTACGAGGGCGGATCAATAAGTTCGTGACTTTTCAAACTTCCCTCGTAGTTATATGAAATGCAACACTGCTTCCATCAAGTACCACCTGTTAATAGATTACTGTCAAATTTTGAGCAAGTTCCGTCATTTACTTTGCGTTTAACAGCTGTTCAAAACATACAACCTCGTGGATTTTTTTAAAAATGGAAAAAAATGAATTCCGAGTGCTCATTAAACATTATTTTTTGTGAAAAAAAAACCGTCAATCAAACCAAGGAAAAGTTTGATAAATATAAATACTATGGGGACTATGCACCATCGATTTCAATGGTAAAAAAGTGGTGTACTAACATTCGTTGTGGTCGCACAAGTACAAATGACGCGGGACGTTCTGGACGGCCAATTGAGGTCAATACACCAGAAAATGTCGAAAAAATCCACGATATGGTGTTGGCCGATCGAAGAATAGAAGTGCGTGAGATTGTTGATGCCATAGGCATTTCATATGACAGTGTGGTTTAGATTTTTTTAAATGATCAGTTGGGCTTAAGAAAGCTGTCTGCAAGATGGGAGCCGCATTTGCTCTCTTTGCCACATCGATTACCTTAAAAGGGTAAATCAATAAACGGCGAATATTATGCAAACTTATTGGACCAATTTAACGAGAATTTAAAAAAAATCGACCCCATATGGCCCATATGGACCTCGAAAAATCCTATTTTTTGGAAGGGATACAAAAATATGATAAACGTTGTATTAAGTGTAATGAGGTGAAAAGAGATTATGTTGAAAAATAATTGTTTTTGCGAAGAAAACTGTGTTTCATTCAAAAAGTCACGGACCTATTGATCCGCCCTCATACTTTGCGATTAGCAGGCCTTAGCAGTTTAACTGTAAATTCTTTCATTATTAAAATAAAAAAAAAACATCTTTAATCAAATGGAATTTTTTTAAAATATTTTTGTCTTTTTTCGTGCCATTTTTTTAGTTTTTGTCCCATTACGCTTTCCATTTTTAAGTTTTTTTCTGCCATTTTAAACTTGTTCTGCTGATCACATTTTCTTTTTAAAGAGCCCTAAGATTCCGTCAAAACAAAACACCAACATTCTAAGGAAAGTTCTTTTGAAAAATCACAAAATGTTTTAAATAATCTTCAAAAAACACTTTATAAACAAACTTTACTTCAACTTTACTTGATATTTAACAAAAAAGGTGTTCTTGGAATTTTTATAGATAAAACCCAAAGAATTGCATTAATTTTGCATAAAACGATTAATCGATTAATCGCCAATTTTGTCCTTGACCTGAATAACCGGTTAATCAATTTATGAGATTTTGCGAAAAATGCCTTAACCGGTTAATTAGAAACACGAATCTCCTTTGACTTTGCATTTTTAACAAAATGTAGGAAAACACATTTCTATACTAATTAAAAGAAAAATATATTTTTTTTTTTTTAAAAAAAAAAATTTCAAAATACCGAAAAATAACTGTTAAAAACAGTAGTTTTTAAAACTTATGTAGTCGGTTTAGGTTTTCGTTTGTTTCTCGTTTTTATGGTTTATGCATTCTTTGAAGGTTAGTTGTTTATGACCGCGTTAGTCGTTTTTACTACTATTGTAGTTGTTTTATCAATAGTCAAAAATAACTGCATGTGTAGCCATTTTAATGACAAATGCAGTCATCGTCTTTTTGACTACATTTGTTTTCATTTCAACTATCATTTTTAGTCATTTCTACCTTCTTAATTTCCTGAGTGTAATATTAATGGTTTGGTTTAGTTTGTTACACGATTTCCGTAGTCTTTTTTATATTTTTTTATTCAAATTGTGCTAAACAACAGCAACAACAAACACTCATATTATGAAATATATCAAAAACACAGTTTATATTCTCTTGACATCATTCTCTTTTGTGATTTTACCTTTTTGCTTTACTTTTTACATCACTTTAACAGTTGGGTTTTATAATGTAAAAAAATTATTTTGAAAATATGTAGAAATTTTACGTATACGTGGAAATTCATAATCATTATGAAAGGTGTAGGTTACATAAAATGTTTAATTTATTTCCCTTATTTATCAAGTTAACTTTGAAGATTTGACGCAAAGGCTTGAAAATTGATTTTTAGGGATATTTTTGAGATGATTATATTTTAGGACAACGGTTTCCAAATGATGGTCCGCAAGAGTATTACAGAGGCTTCGCGAAGTGTTCCGACAAAATGATTGTTTAAAACAAATTTCACAATATTTTTGGCAATTATATTTATAATTTAAATTAATGAAAAAAAAGGTAAAGACCACTGCAAATGTAGTTAAAAACAAATTAAATTTCACTTAAGATAGGACGACTTACATTTCAGTAAATTCAACTAAAATTGTCATTTGTTTTTTAATGTTCAAAAAAGAACTACAATTGTAGTAAAAATGAACCAAATATGCAGTAAAAAATAAACAAACTTTTATTTGTTTTATTTTTTTAAATAAAAAAAAACTACTGTATAAAATGGATGTTAAATCATAATACAGTAATTTGATGTGGTTTGTTTTTTTTACCGAAAAATGAAGTTTCTTCTACAAATGACTGTTTTTTCACTAAAAAACTAATATTACTGTATTACAACTCAAACAACACATATTTAGAGTTTCATTATATTGATGATATTGTTTCATAAATCGTTTGTCATCAATTATTCATCATATTTATGAAATTTTCTTAAATATGATGACAAGTTTTATGCAAATTTATAACAAATGTTTCATAGACCTTCATGGTTTTATAAAAAAATTTATCGACTTTGTGAAAAAATTTAAGCTTTTTATTGAAATTTTTATTTAAAATTTTGGAAATATCATTAACAATTGAAGAGGTTTTTGTAAAAATTTTATAAGCCACATTTACTGTTTTATGGATTTTGGCTGTTTTCTAGGCATTCATTGATTAATATTTGATAGCGGTCTGTCTTAAACTCTTATTGCAAGTACCTCGAGTATAAAGGTTGTGCAAAAGTCATATTGGATGATTTTTTTAACCTTTAAAAGGCGAAGACAGACTAAAAATAAAATGTGGCTTGTCAAGTTTTTACAATAAGCCGTTCAAGTAAAGGCTGAAACATAACTGGTTTAAGTGACTTAATTCAGGTGTTGGTATTTCTGCTAAAAAAATTTCCGAATCTGATCAGAGGCAGGTCCATATTTATTACAAGGAATATAAGTATTTATTATAAGTACATGTTAATTATGGAATAACGACTTTGGTCAATTTTGCTCTATTTCGCTTAGTTCCCGAGATATAGCCTATTTAATGATTATAAAATGAAAAATATGTGAAAACAACAAGTGAGACCGATAACTGAGACACAAAAATATAATAGTGTAAAAACAATTGTGGGTTAAATTAACTTCCACGGTTTGTAAATTTGAAAATCCCGAATTATTAACTTTAGGTTAAAAAATTAGTTCAAATACGGATGAAATTTGTTCTAAATGTAAAATGAGATAGCTAATAACTTTAGTTAAATGAAAATGAGCTCCACTGAATTGAAACTCGATAACTTTTCAACATGGATTACAAACACAAAAATATCAATCCTAATGCATTATTGAACTCATTTAAAAAAGTTAGAATTGAAAAAGAAACGCAAGTTTTTGTTTCCGATCCATCAATCGTTTTAATGAACAAAATTCAAATAAATATTAATTAAAATACAACTTTTAGTCGTTTCAACATCATCTTCTAATTATTTAATACCCTTTAGAAAAAAATTTATTAATGGCGAACTTTACCAAGCAGGTTCGGTAAAGTGAGCCGTTTGAGTTGTTTTAAAAATTGTAATGTAACTTTTTATATTAATTGTTACAAGAAACTTATTTATTGCCAAAAATTGGACTATAAGATCATGTATTTGGATTTTAAAAATTCCATTTTGTTTTTCATATAACTCAAAAACCAGGTTTCTGCCCACATTATGGAACATTCCTTTATAAAAAAGTAATTATGAAAATTTCAAAATTTACATTTTTTAAAAATTTTAATTGAAAATGAGACATCCAAAGAGTTATATTTTTATGAGCACTAAGTCTATGCAAATGCCCAGAAAAATTCGTTTAAAAAGATTAAAAACAAACTATTTAAATTATGCAAATTTTTGGAAACAAGTGCAAATTGGGGTGAAGTTTTAATAAAAGAATTCATAGCTACTTAAGCAAAGAATTAATAGCAATTTAAGCAATTTTACAATCTGTTTAAATTGTATTTGTGAAATGTTTCGTAACTGTGACTTTTTTAATTAAGTTAAGAGATTTGCAAACTACTTTAACAACAAATAAAGGGTCCGCCAAATAACTTTTTTTTTTTTTGAACTCTTGAACCAATTGGACTTTGTATGTCGTCATACCAAGGTCTTTATGCAAAATTCGTCTCAATGATGTCTCCGAAATGTTCAATTGTTGAGAACGACGGTGAATTGATGTTGATGGCGCTTCACGCACACTTTCTGCCACAGCAGCAATATTCTCGGGTGTACGCACTGATTTTGGCTTTTCACGCTTTGGTTTATCGATGAGGATGCCAGTTTCTTTGACTTTTTTCACAAGATAACGAATATACGGACCATATTCGTTCAGCGGAAGGATAAAACTAATTATCTGTCAAATCAGACATGAACTAAGTGTTACCATTCACGAAATAAGCATTAGTTGAAAAAAAAAACGTTAGATGGCGGACCCTTTATAAACTAAACGAGAATTTTTACAAACTCGACATAATCTTCTATTTTTAAATAACTAACAAGAATCACAGGAGTAAAGTATTTTTGTTAAGTTATTTTTTGAAATGACTGTTTAAAATAGTCGTTTTCCATTTGCTCATGGAAAAATTACTATAATGACAGTTAAAACAACTACTACTGTTCACTACAAGAATGACCTATATGTAGTTACTGTAATAATATTCTATTATATAATTAGGTCAGAGTAAGCGAAAAGAGTGAACAATTCAAAATCGGTTCGGCAAAACAACGTTATAGTCGTCAAAGGGTTAAAGCTTAAGCATTCTTTTGCTGAATTTAAAAACATTTCAACAGTGATTTTCTAAATTTAGTTTACAGCAAAAATTTGACTACAACCCAAAAAGATTTTCCCACCATTCTTACGAAAAAAGGTAGTATTTGTTTATTCATGGCATATTTATTAATGTTTTTGTGGCTATATATTTTTTGCTGTTATTGTTTATGGAAAAGTTTAAATGTTACCAACCAACTAAACCAAACCAACAAGTGATAGTGAAGAATATGTCGTCACTCAAAAGAGTATAAAAACTACATTATGAGCATTCTCAATTCAAACATATAGAGAGTAAATATATTATGGGAGCACATATAATGTAATTTTAAAAAAACTGCCCGTGTGTGGCATTATTAAAGGGAGACTTATACATATTTCAACTAATTTCAATGGCTACACTCAAATAAAAAAGTCTGTAAAAGTTACAGAAAAATTTGTACTTTTACAGAAAATTTTACTATTTTTAGGCCAGCAGACCGTATAGCTGATTTTAATCTGTAATTATTAGTAAATTTAGTAAATTTGACTAAAACTTTAGTAAACCCTTAACGAAAATCGATTTTGGATTTTATAATATAAACATTTTTAACTTAAAATATCTTTGCTGACAACTATAGATAAATAAAATGAGTCAAAACTATTGCTTATTTCAGCAATACGGGTTTGGTAAAATCAGCCACCAAAAACAGTAAAAAAAATTTATAATTTATAAATATGTAAATTTTGACTAAAAATGGATTTGGTACTAAAAATTAGTACAAAAATTGTATTCAGAATATTCTTACAATAACATTTTTCTATGAGAAAAAATGAAAAAACGAGATAGGTAGTCATTTCAAAAATTAGCTAACCAAAAATACTGTACTCCTGTAACAGTTGTTTTGAGTAGTTATTTTAGTATTTTAATAAACAGCTACCAAAACAGTGATTTTGCAGTAAACACTTAATTTTTGTTAGTTCTTTGAAAGTGGAAGATTATGTCGAGTTTTTAAAAACTTTGCATTTTAAATAGGATTTGGGAAAAATACAAATTTGTATTGTAAATATTTTTATTGACTAATATTCTTTAATTTCAACATGTTTTCATAACACGGTATAAAGGGTTAAATTAAAACCACAAAACAAGTTGCTATTAAGTTCTATCTTGGTCTTTTAATAGAGAAGCTTTACATGTAATATAACGACAAAAAAAACTTACTTCACTACTTTCGAAGTTAAAGTTGAAGTAACAAGAGCTTTGAAAACACCGAGCTTATTTCTTCATCAATAGAAAACAGCTGGCACGCAATTTTAACAATTACAAGTCGCATCACATTTTTTGTCCAACGTTTGCTTAAATAGAAGAATTCATCGGCAGTTAACCCTAGATGAAGCCATAGAGACACCTGATGAATAGATTGGTATCTATGAAAATGCACCAGTGTCAACCATTGGTTCTAAGTGGTTTTTTATTTTAAAAGTTTTTTCTCTATATGTTGTAAAAAAAAGTAGTTATCCATTTCTATTTAGGATTCAATAATATGATCTTAAACAAAACAAAATTAAAATTTGTTTAACAAAATTTTTTTTCATTAAAAAATATTTTTAAAATACCGAAAAAATAACTGTTAAAACAGTAGTTTTTACAACTTATGTGGTCGTTTTATGTTCATTGTTTTGCTGCTCGCTTCGTAAGTCGTTGTTATTGTAGTTGTTTTAGCAATAGTTAAAAATAACTACATGACTAGTAAAATTCGCCTTTATGACTACCTCTGTAGCCATTTCAATTGCCAGTTTTAGTCAATTCTACCTTCTTAATTTCCTGAGTGTGTAAATTGAAATATAAAACGTTTTACTAATTTTTATACTAACTTTTTTATTTAAGAGCACACGGAAAAATAAATCGACAATAGAATATAAAAACATATTTTGGTGTCTACATTCAATAAATTCGTATAGTGCATATATATAAAGGGTCCGCCATCTAACGTTTTTTTTTTCAACTAGTGCTTATTTCGTGAATGGTAACACTTAGCTCATGTCTGATTTGACAGATAATTAGTTTTATCCTTGCGCTGAACGAATATGGTGCGTATGTTCGTTATCTTGTGAA
This sequence comes from Delia radicum, assembly GCA_021234595.1. Lineage (NCBI taxonomy): Eukaryota > Metazoa > Arthropoda > Insecta > Diptera > Anthomyiidae > Delia > Delia radicum. The sequence continues at coordinate 21,696,428 of CM037853.1, read as the reverse complement.
AAAAGTGAAAGAAACTGACATCCTCATCGATAAACCAAAGCGTGAAAAGCCAAAAACAGTGCGTACACCCGAGAATATTTCTGCTGTGGCAGAAAGTGTGCGTGAAGCGCCATCAACATCAATTCACCGTCGTTCTCAACAATTGAACATTTCGGAGACATCATTGAGACGAATTTTGCATAAAGACTTGGTATGACGCCATACAAAGTCCAATTGGTTCAGGAGTTCAAAAAAAAAGTTATTTGGCGGACCCTTTATAAAAACACTTTCGGAATATTTTGGGTGTTGAATTTTTTTGTGAAAACCAATATTAAGTTGCTCCAACCGATTTCAGACGTAGTAACCGAATTTCAGTTGGCAAATAACTAAACTTTTCTCTGTGTGTGCCTAAAAATGGAGAATGAAACTATTAGACCAAGAAGAGTACCACCAATACATACATATACAATATAAGTTTAATAATGCTTAGATAAGCAATACGGAAATGAGCATAAGAGCAAAAATAATATCAAAATGCCAAACAAACATCTACAAAATTAAAAAAGAGGCAACCAAATAAACAAAATGTTGAGTCAACCAGTTCTTTTTTTGCGCGCCGTAAAGTCATATTTTATACCAATTTTTTCGTCTTCTTTTACTTCTTGGCTAAAATTTGTAATGCTCTTCAATAGATTTTATATCTGTAAAAAAATGTCTAAAACAGAAGTATTTTTTTCTTTTGTAACCAAACAGAAATTTATACAGGCCATAAATATAAAAAAGTGAGTATTTTTAGTATGAGCATTTGTAGTATATAATGTTGCCTTTTTTGCTTTGTACGCTGTTGTTGTTTGGCAAAAAAATATACCGGGCTACTACTACCTTAAAATCAATAAAATTGTTGAGGTGGGTTAGGAAACTGTTACGCAGTCAAAATACACACACACTTGCTAACATTCTCTGTTTTAGTTTAAATACAAAGTTATTATTAATTGAGAGTTAAAGTTAACTTTTTTTTTTTTATTACTTAAATAGTTGGTAAGTAGTTTTGTTGGTAATAGTTGCAGTTATTGCTTCTGCTAACAACTTTTTGTTTTTTTTTCACTATTTTTTATTCAAATGTAGAGGAAATTACTCAGTTTCATGTGAAAAGGAAATTTCCCAAGAATAGTAAGTAACATGTTGTTGTAATAGTTTTATTAACCCATTTTTAATGACGTCTACACACAGAAAAAGATTTTTAAAATCAAGCTGAAACAAAATTAAATTAAATAGAAAAAGCTTTGAAGTCAATTTAACAAAGAAACTCCAGACTTTAATGATATCGTACTTGGATATGTTGTAAGAGGATATGGATATGTTATTAGACACTTATTTTTTTAGGGGGGGGGGGGGGGGGTTAAAGGGGTGGTCAATAATTGCACATATTTTTTATTTGTAGGAAAATATGTCTTAAATTTACAAAATTTAAATTTATTTGTATACAGTAATTATAACCTAAATTCTTCCATGTAATATTTATCTTTAATCATTTGGCCCATTGGGGCTTAGATTATAAATAAAGAATGATATGAAATGAAATGAAACTAAAAATTTGATATCCATATTGTCTATGTTGTGGACCCAGGTTTGCTATCTATTTGAAATACATATTTCAAATAAGGGGTATGAAAGCTCTTCTGGGAAAAATAGGCTCAAAGCCGAACGATTACAAAAATTCAACTTATTTTTAAAAAGTTTAAAACAAAATGTTAAAATGTTTGAAATATTAATTTAAATAAGCAAAAGATTATTTTAACAACATTCAAAAAAGTGTGACTGTAGAATCTGCTGAAAATGACAGTTAACACAGCTGTAAATTTATTTAAAATGGCGACAAAGGTAATTACCGTTAAAATAACTAAAAACTTAGTTAGTATTAATTGTTGGAAAACAACTAACAAATGCAGTAAAAATAACTAACGATGACGAAAAAATAACTGAAAGTTTTTGCTAAAAATTAATTTTTATTTTTTCGGTTTTTAAAAATATATTTTTTGTTTCGACTACAACAAAAGCCTTAATTTTCTACATGCCATTTGAAATTTAAAATCAAAATTCCAAATGGTGCTTAAGTTATTATCTTTTTATGCATTAAAGATACAATAAAATTTTCTAAGTACAGTGGGCCCTCGGTTAACGAACACAATTCGTTCCAGAAGCGTGGTCGTTATGCGAAACGTTCGTTAAGCAAAACCATTTTTTCTATATATATCAGTGCAAAATAAAATAATGCGTTCCAAGTCGGAAAAAGGACACACTAACATATTTCAACATCAATATTTATTGAAAGTAATATAACATATATTTATCAACATTTTTAAGGAACTGAGTATAGGACGAAATGAGACAATCTGCAATGGAAAAATTACAAAAAAAATAATTTTGTATGATACCTGGACGCATACCTAGTTCTTCTTTAACAAAAACTGTCTAGAGTCGTTTGTTTTTGGCGACGCTTTAAAATTTGTAGAAAATGCGAGACAGCATTATCATTGAATAAATCTGTTGCGCGTTTAGCCACTGTCTGATTGGGGTGATGCTTTTTAATGTTACGTTACACTTTCACAAAAAATAACAACACGTCTTGTTAATTGTATGAACACAAGTGATGCTACAGCTAAACATAAACAGAGAAGTTTTATGCGCAATTCGGTAGTTCCCCTTTTTTAACAAAATCAAATAATGAACATGTACTATATGTTTGTATCTCTCAACACGTCTTCTTAATTGTATGAAAACAAGTGATGCCAAAGCTGAACACCCACAGAAGTTTTTCGCGCAATTCGGTATTTCCCATTTTGCGTTGGTCGTTATACGAAACTTTGTTCGTAAAGCGAAACATTTTGTTTTTTTTTTTAATGTATTCGTTGTGCGAAATGTTCGTTAAGCGAGGCGTTCGTTAAACGAGGGTCGACTGTAATTATTATTTGCGAAGTATAAATATATCAATATTAACAAATATAAATCATGGTTGGCAAACACTAACCCTAAAATACCGATAACGATGCAATACCGTTTCAATGAACTGTTGTTAGCCCTAAAATAACACTAACGAAATAACTTAAAATACTGTTAACCCTAAAATACCCTAATGAAATTATTCTAAAATATCGATAACCTTTAAATAATTGTTTTTTTTCTCAAAAACATCATTACTTTAAAATTTTGAAAAAAAAATTCATAGTTTTTAAATTTTGTTAACCATAAATGCATATATACAAACATACATATCGTTCATTCCATGAAAGAACATTTAAAAATAAACATTGACCTCATATCATTCGACTTTTTCATATTGTGTCTTCCTGAATTTATGGAGCAACAAAGACAATTTTTTGTCTTTGGACCTTTAAAATTTGAAAACTTTTGAGAACTAGTGAGCTTTCTTAACTGGCTACACCAAAAATTAAAAAAGCATCTGAAAGTTGCAATTGTCTAATTTTACGATCTGTGATCCACATTAAAAATTGAGTAAAATAACGTTAACCCTACAATAACCTAACAAAATAACTTAAAATATCGTCAACCTTAAAATAACCTAACTAAATATTCACAAAATAGTGTTATCCAAAGCCGATAACTAAATGAAACGGTTTCCAGCCCTGATATGCACTAAGCAAGAACTTCTACGAACTCGAAGAAATTTTGTATTTTTTAAATAACTTTCATAAAATTAAACGTTTACTGCAAAATAACTGTTTTTGTAGTTGCTACAAAAATACAGTATTTTTCTTTAGTTGTTTTTCAAACAACTATCACAGTAGTTGTTTTTCATTATTTCAGAAAAAACCAACTGTAATTGAGTAATTGCAGCTAACTGAAAACAACTACTGATAACTACACAAACAAATGTTAATATTAATTCAAATATGGATGATATAAAAATTGATTTAACTATGATTTTTTCTGTGGGTTATAATGAATGTTTTTTAAAATGTATTGAAGTGTATAATAGCACTTTTTTCAATAACATATTTTTAGCCCTTTACTCTTTATAAAGAAAATTTATATAGTTCCTACTGATTACAAAGTTCATTTATAAAGTGCATCAATAAATAGATTATAAAAATCGTCAAGAAATTTTTACTATATAAAAATTTATTAAGTTAGACTCAATTTACTATACACAGAGCAAAAAATTGCCAACCGAATTAAAAAGTGTATATTAACGGTTACAACTAAAAAATTGAGTTAGTATAAGCATATTTAAATTAGTGTTCTAAATATTTTTTGTGTTGCAACTAAAATTCAGTTGAATTAATCGAACTTTGTTGAGAAAATAGTATATATTTCTTTGTACCATCCTATTTCAGTCGTAATAATCAAACTTGAGTCATAGTAATCGAATTTCAGTTGGTAAATAGCTAAATTTTTCTCTGTGTGTACTTAAAAATTTTAAAACAAATTTTGTCATACGAGTTAAAAATATTCGGTTTTTTACTTTTAACCCTTTGACCAAAAACAGGTATTCTTGCCCAAAACTATTTGGCACGATTGTCCAAAGGTAAGAGATTTAGTAAATATGACCAAAAGTAATTTATAGAGGAGGACAAAGGTCCCACTTTCTCCTTAAAAATAATCAAAGTTGGTGAAAACTGTTTTTTTTTTTCAAGGGGCATAAAGATTTTCACAAGTAATACAGGAGTACAATTTTTGTGGTTGGAAAGGAAATTGTAGAAGTTGAATCCATTAAGTATTTGGGAGTTATTCTTCAAAATAATTTGTCATGGCACCAACATATTCAACATGTGCGTTCTAAAACATCATCTGCGCTTGGAATCTTATGTAAACTTAGATACAAACTGGATGAATAATTTATAATTTTCCAAGCTTTAGTTCAGAGTCATCTCAACTATCTAACGCTTATTTATGGCTATAGAGGAAATTCTGATCTAAAATCATTACAAATCATTCAAAATAAATCATTAAAAGCTGTTTTTAATCTCCCACATTTGTTTCCCACAGTATCACTATATAAGGATGTTGCTCAAAAAGTTTTACCAATATATGGACTGTTTACATAACAGTTGTTGCTTTGCATTTATAAAGTCCTGCATAACGTTGGTCATCATACAATCAGCTTTATAACGAATCAAAATGCTTTTAATACAAGGAACAATTCTAACCTAAGAACTGCTAGATGTAGGCTAGAAGTGACCAAGCAAAGAATAGAATATATCGGTAGTATGGAATACAATTTTGTGTATCAATTTCTTCATTTAAAAATAGACTAAAAGAATATTTACTACAAAATATTGAAATGCTTTTGATATAAATATTAACATTGTATAAAACTTTGTTTTTTTTTTTTTTGCTTCTTTTTCTCATATGTTAAATTTAATACATACATAATTTTATAAACATATCTATACTTTTTTTTTATTATAGATTTTACTGTAAAATTAGTTAAATTGATCTCATTGCCAACTTTGTCTCAACAATGCCCTAGAGGCGCTGAGGCTCTATTATTTTAAGAATCAAATTTTGTAAAAAATGAATTTAAATAAATAAAAAAAAAAAAAAAAAATAAGGGATAAGGGATAAGGAGGTGGTTAAGGTTAATTTTTTTGTTGCATAACTATATATAGGTCGTTGATCACAGAAATCACGAAGAAATCCAAATTGCTTAGTCGGGAAATTTTTGTCAGTCAAAGTAAGTTATTGGTCGATATTTTTATACTGGATAAAGATAAAACACTTATTTAAATTTTTGACTTTCTTCGCGAAACCCAAAATTCCCCAAAAAATTGTTATTTAAGGTCGCCAAAAGTTTTTGATGTCACTTTTTTCAAAAATTATGAGTACACAGAGAAAAAATCGTAGCAAAATCAATTACATTATATTACAATTGAAATAACATCTTATTTTTTTTTACAAAAATTTTTAAATTTCGTATGAATCTCGTTAAATCATATATTATTCTAGTTAAAATAAACTTTTTCGTACTCGTATTTAAATTAATATGACAACATTTAAGATTTTGCGAACGCATTTTAAAAATAAGCAGATACAGAAAATAAATTGGTTGGAATTCCATTGCAACCAACAAAATTTAATCATTATTCAATCATTTTAACTGTACTTAAAATTCATCATCAGAATAATTAAATTTAATTATGAACAGAAAACTTATAATAATACTCCCATAAAAAAAAAACTTAGTTCAAAAGTCTGTTAAATTGGTTCTAATACAGTTGAACTAATTTCTTCTGCTGTTTTCGTTTAAATCAGTTAGTTAGCTAAAGTCATAAGTTATCTTATTTTGCCTCAAGAACAAATTTCGTCCGTATTTGTACTAATTTTTCGACCTAAAATTTAGTAATTCGTGATTCTTAAATTAACAAATTTTGCCAGTTAATTAAAACCACTATTGTTGTCAAATTATTATTTGTTTGCGTCTCCGCTATCAGTCTCACTTGTAGATGGCGTTATTTTCTCAAATTTTTTTATTTCATAATCATCAAATAGGATATATCTCGAAAACTAAGCGAGATAGAGTAAGTAAGTAAAGTACTCTGTATTAACTAATTATATTTCCGGAAATATATATGAACCTGGTCAAATCCGGAAAGGCGTATTTAGCTGAAATTTTCAGTTGATTCAGCTTAAAAATTCTGTTGATTTAGCTAAATTATTATTTAATTAAACTACAACTGTCAACTTAAATTTAGTTCTTCTAAGCTTTAGGTCACCTAAATTTAACAGACAGTGATTCTAAACTTCATTGAAAATTCTGCTGGCGCATTTCTGTTATTTTCTGTAATAGTAACTCAATTTTCTACTATTTGTACGGGCTTTTTTATGAGTGTAACCAAAACACTGTCACATCATCCAATATATTGGCTTTTCTAATCTAAATGAATCCATAATGAGTTAAAGAAAACCAAAAAAAAAAACTTTAAGGCCAATATACATAAAAAAATTAAAAATTAAAACGTTTTGTACACTCAAAAAAAATAAGTTAGTAGAAAAGTTAGTAAAACGTCTTGTAAATTTTGTATATTATTTTTGCAGAAATTGTGTTTTCAGCTAAAATTTTAGTTATTAACAGCTTTGAACTAATGTTTTACTAATATTTTACTAATTTATTTTGCTAAAAAAAAATTTTGTTGATAAGTACAAGAAAAGTGTGGACGACAACCAGATTAAAAAATATACGCAAAATGAAGTAGATGTAGCGGCATGTCAAAATGTAGTAGAGACGAGGAAAATGATATTAAAAAATACAACTCTTTTAAGACACAATCAACCATGGAAGATTTTTGTACCTGTTTTTCATACATAATAAAACAAAAGAACTCCAACAATGTGTATCGTATACTTATAAATTGCGGGTTGAAAAAACTTACATTTTGTGTTATCGCCGGCTTGACAAAGTAATTGTCTATTAATTAAATTAAAGACAAAATAAAATATATATAAATTAAATAAAAAATAAGATATGTATTTGTAAACTAAATGATTATAGTGACTATTAATGTAGTGTGGTAAAATTGCAAACAAATATACATTCAGGTAGACATACTAAAGCGAAAGACAATGACACACATCTTACACAATTTTGTAAGTTTCCTTTTTCTTATTGCAAAAAAGAGGGTAGTATATTTCATATTTTGTTATTTCTTCTTGTTTCGTTTCTAGGAAGATGTCATCATTTATGTATATATTTGAAAGATAATTTTGTTTATGTTCTATATAACTATTTCTACATATTTTCAGACAATAAACTAATTCATGCCGTCAATGTTGCAGTATGAACAGTTTTATAATTTGTAACGAATCGTAAATTATTCTTAAAAGAATAACAAAAAAATTGTGAAGATTTTCAGCAAATAAATTAACAAAAGTATGATTTTTCTACAAATTTTTTTAGTTTTTTTCAGTCAATTAATATTTAGCGATAATTTTATTAACTTCTAGCAAGAATTTTTTAATTTTAAATCAACTAAGTGTTAGCAAAGCTTTAGTTGAATCTACTAATTTTGTTGCTAAAAATCAGCTTGCTAATTTTCAGCAAAAGATTTTGCTGACATTAAATATTTTTTTTTCCAAGTACCCCCCCCCTGATTAGAATTTTACTGACTCAGCAAATTTTTTTGCCGAATTTACTAACTTTTTTTTGAGTGTACGATTTTTGACATGTCAAACATAGTTCGCCATATAGGATTAGCCATTTTAAAATCGAACTTCTGATTATTTTTACTAACACTAAAAATCGAGGTGTAAATAATTTTAAGTAAATCCGATCACTATTAAAAAAATTGTCCGCCATCTTGGACCCGCAATATTCAATTTCAAACCCTTAACATTGAAACCATTTAAGTAAATGTTTTATATGATTTTAATAAATTTAACTGATAATTGACGTTAGACAGAAAGGTATTAAGTCAAAAAATGAATTTTAAGTTTTTGATGGGATTTAACTCAATTTATTTTTCTCTTTCGTCTGGTATCAATGACTTATGTCTAGCATAACTGCTTCCCATCGCAATCATTTGCTCTTTAGGCTATAAGTCAGAAAAAATGCATATTTTGTTTGTTGGTACACTTAGGAAATTATGTTGGTAAAGACGACAGCAATTGCAGTCAAAAACAAATGAAATTTCATTTAAAAAAGGACGACTTACATTTCATTAAATTCAACTAACATTGTCATTTGTTTTTTAATGTTCAAAAAATGACTAACAATTGTAGTAATATGAACCACATGGTAGTAAAAAATAAACCATATTTTTTTTTTTTTATTTTTTTAAATAACAAAAAACAACTGTAAAAAATGAATGCAAAATCATAAAACAGTCATTTGATGTGAGTTGTTTTTTTAAATGAACTACAAGGTTAGTTAAAAATTTTATTTGTTCTACAAATGACTTACATTTACATTAAACATAATGAAACTGTATTACAACCCAATCAACTACATATTTTTAAAGCAGAAGTTCCCTGAGTGTATTAACGAAAAACTTCAGTTTTTGACTTAAGAGCTTTTTGCCTAACTTCAAATAATTATGTGGCATTAGAAATCAGTTTATCTATACTACGGTCAGTGATTGCACAGAAAAATTTCATATAGACGCAATCGAACAAATAAAAACATAACAAATATTACATTATTCAAAAATTCAAAAAAAACAGGGTCACTGACGAAGGTTCAATACCAGAAACTGCGCAGTCTGATTCAGAAAAAATTGAAAATTTGCAATGTAGTTATGATTTTTAGAAAATACACTCATTCTTCTCTACCACTCCTTTCACAAAACCTACACTAGTTGTAGAGATGTAGGGATTAGTCATTTTTTTTAGGTAATGATGACTTTGTCAACTATTTTCTATCTATTTGGGTCTTATTTGAAATTATTCTTCTACCAACCCTTCTACCAACCCTTCAAAGATCAAAATCATTGTTAATTTAATTTTTTTTAACCTAATTGCAACTCATCGGAAATTTATCCCCAAGAAGAAATCTCTTGTAAGATTTTAGAAACTGACTATTAAACGATTTAATAATTCACAACTAAATTAGGATATTCCTAGAATTCGAGGCATTTAAAACCTACAATTAAATTTCAGTTATTTCTAGATGTTAGTACCTGCAGTTAGTCTTTTCTCCAAATTTAAAACCCTTTAAAATATTTTTAAATTATTATCTTTTTCTTAAAGTCCATGTTTAATAGAATTTTCTTATTAGGTTTAAAAAACGCCAGAAATTTGCTAAATTTAAAATTATGAAAAACAAGTCCTTTATTTTATTACGAGCATGTTCCTGTTTCTTATACGATTTTTACTTCTCACTTAAATTATGGTAATTTATTTTAAGTTTGTTTTGTTGTAATTTCATAAGAATTTCCTTTTTTAAGGGAAATTTCTCATTGGTTTTTGTGTTGCAATAAAATACCGGAAATTGTAAAAATAAAGTTGATTAAAAAGTGCATGTGTTTTAACTGACTGACTGACTGCCTGCCAGCCGACCTGCTGGTGTATGTTTGTTGTTGCTACTGCTGCTATTATTGATGTTGGTTGAGAATGTTGATGGCCTAAATTATGGCATCACATGACATATAATGTTTGCCTTGTATTACCAACTGCATACAATCAAACACTATACACACACACACTAACAAAACTTTTACATCCATATGTATAATCGTGTATTAACATGGCACATGTCATGCAATGCCTTCCTTCCGCATTGACCCAGATTTCCCATTAAAAAAAAAAAATATGTACAATTTTTTATTTTTGCATTTTATGCATAAGTTTTTTTATTTGTTGTTGTTGTTTTTATAGTTCAGGTCGGTCATTTTGAAATATGTAAAAGTATGTGTGTGAGTGTGTGTGAGTTTGTGTATACTACTATTAAGGGTAGCATGTAGGTGAACTTTTAAGTATGAAGGAAAAGAAAATAAAATCATGTTAAGAATTCAACCTAATGATGATTGCTGTGTGGTTTTTCTACTACAACTACAAGTATGAACTAATAAAATTATATTGCGTACACTTAATGCAGTAACTAACACAAGATGTTAACGAGTCTTTGATGCAATTTAAGTAAACAATTGTGTTGTTTTTTTTTTGTATGTTTCGAGAATATTGTTAAGGATTATTAAGCAAATTGTATGTATTTGCTTTAAGAAATTTTGAGAATAATGATGTTTTATGAAATTTTGTAACGAATTTCAAATTTTTCAATATTTACTTACAAGGAAACTACACATTGGTGAATACTTAGATTTGAAAGAAACTTGGATGTGTTGTAAAGGACAAACAAATATTAGACAAGTATTTGCTGTGCGCAATCTCAAGTTTAGGGATTGAAAATTGGGGTCAAAAATTATCCATTTTGACGTTTTTTAAAATATTTCTTAAATAAGTAATTAAAACTATAGGCAAATTGGGTATCAAACGAAAGTTATTTCGTATCCACTGACATATAAAACATGTCCGTTTATGTTTTTATAAGACAAATTCGGCCGTTTAACTATAAGTGTCTTTGATATTCGGCACATTTTCGAGATATAGAAGATGCTATTATTAGAAAATACAGAAACTCACGATTTTATTAGAGTTTTTTCCATATACAATAAATTTGAAACGACTTTTATATTTTTTTTTAAGTTTTGGTACTTTAAGGAACCCAACCCTAAAATTAGAGTTTTTAAGATTTTGATAATTTTAGGAACTCATGATTAAGTTCTAGCTTTTTAATAAACATACTTTTAGTTTTAAAGGTGGAATAAGTGAATATTTTTAGCGCTTCTTTGATACTTTGTTACTTTTTTAAATTAAATAACACAGGCCGACAAGGTTTCGAACCAATAATCAAACTATACCTTCCCGAAGTATAGACGTGCTGAATCCAAATCAGTATAGCCCTATCACATCAGGTTTTCGACATGGTCTAACCTAAAAGTGCAAAAACACGTTCTTGGGTGCATTTGAGATTTTGTAACTTGCAGATTTTTTTTTTTTTCAAAAAGATCGTTACGGCATCTAAAAGTGCTACTCCTCCCCTACAAAATACATTTTCAATTTTTAAAAAATCTTCATTTGTCACTGAGAAGTCGTCTTTTGAACTTACTGAGTTAGCACCCTTAACCCATTGCATGTGCAGACTTGTACAGACGCAAATAATGAAGTGTTAAGAACTGTGTATCACTGCTTCTCAGTGACAAATAAAGATTTTTTAAAAATTTAAAATGGAGTTTGTAGAGGAGTAGCGCTTTTAGATATCCTAAAGATCTTCTTGAAAAAAAAAATTTTTGGAAGTTGCATGACCTTAAATGTACCCAAAAAACGTGTTTTTTAGGTTTGAATATCTCGATAACCTGACGTATTTTTGTTTTTAAAATTTGACTGTGGACCTTATTAATTTAGATGATTTGTAGATTTTGGTAACTTTGTTTCGGTTAACCATTTGCTTGCTGCTCAATTAGTTTGTGAAAGTATATTTTTTTGCCCCTTAGAGCACCATTTCGTTTTTAAACAAGGACACCTACACTGACAGAATTTTCCTCTAATTCAGTTGGATTCATTGATTGAATGAATAATTTTCATTAAATTAATGAAAAATTCATTAAGCAAAAGAAAATGTTTTTGGTTGCTCCTTAAAATATGCAATATTTTTAATATATTTATATATATATTTGTACACCAAACATTTAGTTGCATTAGATTTCACCACGAGGAGCTTCAACTAATGGAAAATCTATTTTAATACATAAGACAAAATAAGCACATCATTTTGTTTTGGCTATTTAGGTCAGTCGGTAACGCGATACTGTTTACATGTTGGTTGCAGGCTCAAGTCGTGTTCAGGGAGAAAAGTAAAATAAAAATTTAAAAATGTTTTCTTTGATCTTCTTTTTTTAATCCTTTTTCCTTTTAAACGATCTTAAGATCCTTTATTTATAAATTATGATTATTTATTTCCAATATTTCGTCTCCATATTGGGTGACTTCATCAGGGAACAATTATTATAATTTGAGTGCTCCCCGGTTGGCTAGTTGGTAGCGTGCTGGCTTATCAGTGCGGGGGTCGTGGGTTCGATTCCCACCAGAGGCACTGGTCTGTTTTCGCTACAACGCGCCGAAAGCCATAGTAGCTAGTGCTCGGTTAGGGTAATAGTATATAATTTGTAATTATATGATTATTAATTATTAAAATAAAAAAAAAATATTATAATTTGATTAACCAAATTTTGTTTTAACAATTAAAAACTTATGCCTAACAAATTTTTTAAAAAAGGCGGGAAATCAAAAATATTTTGGTACCTTTGTGGGAAACTCTGTAAATGGAACTTTGTGAAATAATTTTTTTGTCAAATAATTTTAGATTAGTCGTTTGTCATTTCTTTCAAAAATCAGTTCGTTTTTAAATTAAAAAATATAAAAAATAAAATATCGTATTTGTCGTAATTTTATACTTTGGTACTATTAAATTAAAAACGAAATCTTTGATTTGGGATCCTTTTTAAATTTAAAGTTTTAAGATTTTGAAAACATTATAAAATATTGATTGTATAAAAATTTTCCTTGATTTTGGTACCTTTTAAACTGAAAGATTTGATGGCTTAATATCTTAACAAATCCGAGAAGTATTTTTTGAATGTTTTTAATTTCGTTTCTTTATGAAATAGACATTTTGAGATTGTGGTACTTTTAGAGACATGAGAAGATCCATTGACTTTGGTAACTTTTTATTGGAAGTCTTTTTTTTATTTAAGTAAATGTGGAAATTGACGATTAGTGGGTGATTTCTTTGTGTTTGATGCTTTTAGAAGCCTTTAGATAAAATCGATTTTTTTTTGCGTTTTTTAAAAACATTAAACTTTTAAATTTTTAAAAATTAAAAAAAAGTTTGTTTTTTGATCTTTTATTATAAAATATGAGTTCAATATCATTGCACTCGAATAATCTTTAGCAACATAAAGTCTACCCTGAGAGATTAACATTCTTGATATTAATTAATGAATTGCTTCATAATAGCGATGAAGTTTTGTAAAAAAACGTTTTATACATTTATTGAAAAGTTTAATGTAAAAATTGTTTTATAAAAATTTTGAAACTTCTCTTAAATTTTATGAAATGTTTCGTTTATTTTGTAAAAAAAATTTAATTAAGTTAATGAAGAGATTAATTTGCTGAAAACTAGTTTACTTAAAATTTTGAAGCTTTTTATTAAGTTAGTTAAATTAGCAATGCTTTTGGAAAGAAAAAGTTCATTAATTTAATGAACAGTTCTATATTCCTTATCTGCTCAAGATGTACCTTGATATTATTAAATTGCTCCATAACAGCGATGAAGTTTCGTTATAATTCAACCAGTGAAAATTTTAATTAGAATACCCGAGTAAAAAGAGACTTATAATATTTTATAGTATTTAATATAACTATATCTGATTATATATTACTTTGTATTTCACAAAATATAAAAAGATATAATTTTTGTTTTTCGAAAAAATTTTATATTGCCCCATATCCAAATATATATTTGTACTTATGTTACCATATTTAATCAGATCTACATCAAGGAATTTAAATTGTAAGATCAAATTTAATCCAGTTCCATATACAGTTAAAATTATAATTTTTATTTGAAATCAATTACACTCCATTTTTAATTGGAAAATGTTTGAAAATTTCTTAGGAGAAACTATTATAAAAAAACTTGTTTGGGGTGTTGAATTATTTCTTTGGTTTTTGTCAGAAAAAAAATTATAAAAAGTGCCAGTTAATTTATTTAAAAAAACTGCATTAATTTACTGAAAAGTTTCAGTGCAAAAATTCATTGATATCATGCAGAAAATTCTCTCAGTGTAATTTTTATAAAATCATATTGAAAGAAATTGAATTTTTCAACTTACAATATCTTTTCATCAGCGATTTCTTATAGGCCGCCTTACGTTCTTCTGGTTTCAAACGACGCGCCTCATGCAAATGATGATGGTGACGATGATCATTAACTCCCGAACCGGAATCATCAGACTCAGTGCCCGAATAGGTACGCATACGATTTCTGCTGGCAAGTTTTGTGGGTAAAGATAAATCCAAGGGTGAGTCATCATCCAAATCTTCCTCATCGCTATGATAATGATCGGAAGGAGGATGATCCTCTTCCATGTGTTTAACTGATACATGATCAGCAGAAGATCTTTCCTGAGATAAAGAATCTTCTTCTTCACGACTGGTAATGACAGAACGTCTATTTTGTTGTTCTGTATCCATGCTGGGTATAAGATCCTTAGGAAGATGTTGTTGCTGCTGTTGCGGTTGATCTTGCAGACGTAACGAGTTAGGAGGATGTTGCCGCAAGTGATTATAAAGAACCGTAAATTGTTGACGACAATTGCTTAAAGGTTTAGCATCCTGATTTGTAGGAGTTGTTTGTAAATGATGTTCGTATTCCGTTTGCTGTTCCGTATGATGATGATGAGGATGTTGTTGTAGTTGTGTTAAGGAATTTGCCGATAAAGCTGGTGACGTAGATGGTGTATGATTAGCTGAGTTCAAAGTATGATAATTATCATCATGTTCTGGTAAAAGCTGTTCTTCTTCTTCTGTTCTTCCATTTATGGCACTTGTTTTATTATTTAACGCTGCTGTCGTGGTTGTAGTTATCGATTCCATATTATCCTTAAACTTTTGACTATGTGAAGACCACTCCACCGAATCTCCTTTATTGGTTGGAAGTGTTAAAGGAGAACAACTTGATCTATTACTACTAATGCTACTGCTAGAGTTTAAAGAACAGGCCAGTTTTGTTACCATTTCGCGATTATCATCTCCGGGAGATGACAATGGAGATGAAGCCGTTGTGGGATGTGATGATATTGAGGCTGTTGGTGAGGCCAAGGGAGATTGTAAATTATTTCCACTATTAAGAGTAGAGGGAGGAGATGGTGAAGGTGAGTTTGTTGCAGTGTTTACAAATGTATGAGCATTTGCTGCCACCAAATGTTGCACCATAATCATATTGAGTTTTGTAATAAATTACTTTGAGGTTTTCTCTTTAAATTTCTTTATATTTGTAAGTTTAACATATTTTTCACTAAAATTTTTTTTCCACAAATTTTATAACAGATATTTTACTAAAAATTTGTTAAATTTTTTAGTTAATTTGTTTGTAAATTTTTTGTTTTTTTTGTAAACCTGAGTTGTCTGGTAATTTTTTTTTATGAATATTTTTTTTTTTAAATTTAATAAAATTTAGTTTTTTTCTGGATTTTAAGTTTGTTAAAAATTTTGTTTTTTTTTTCTAAATTTTATAATTATTTGAGGTAATAATTTCTTTTGTACATTTATTTGAAACGGACGTTGCTATAAAATTATTTCAATATTTTAAATTTTGTAATTAAGAAGTTTGAATTATATTATTTAACATCATTTG
The DNA here is from genome assembly GCA_021234595.1 of Delia radicum. NCBI lineage: Eukaryota > Metazoa > Arthropoda > Insecta > Diptera > Anthomyiidae > Delia > Delia radicum. Next base: position 21,680,521 of record CM037853.1, on the reverse strand, counting down.
GTTTTAATTTTTTATAAGAGTTTTATTTTTTAAATTAATTTACTAAATTTTTGATTTTTAAATAAAATTTTCAATTTTATGTTGGAATGACACAATTTTGTAATTTTTTTAATTTTTTTTAATTTAATTTTATATATTTTAAATATTTATTTAAATAAACTTTTAAATTTATTTGGTATATCCATTTTTGTATTTTTTTTTTTTTTGAGAAAAGCATCCGTATCCGTTAAATTTAATTAAAATTTAAAATATTTTTTTTTTTCAAAATTTAATAAATAAAAATTTTTTTGTTTTGTATGTTTGCAAAATATTTTTAAAAATTCTTTTTTTATAATTTTTGTTAAATGTTTGTTGGTTTTCGCTCGAACGTTTTCAACACAAACGTCGTTTATCTCTTACGGTATCAGCGAAACTGAAATTTGTAGTTTTTGAAACAAAATGATTACGGTTGAAGTGGCTGCGACTCGATATAATATTTTTTTTTTTATATATTTCTGTTGTTGGTTTTTTTCCCGATGATGTTGTTGTTTAACTTTGTGAGTACATATAGGCATGCGCTGCCGTTGTTGTAGCTGTTGTTGGTGGTGTTGCTGTTGCTGGTGGTTTGTTTAGCTGCTGCTGCTGTTAGTAGCAGGCTGGTTTTGTTTGCTTCAACAAAATGTTTGTCTTGGTTTGTTTAGATTTGTAGACATTTTCATACTCAATTTTCTTTATGTTTCTTTTGTAACTTAAAAAAATCTACGATAATTGAAAATTTTGTTTTATAAATTTTTTGCAAAAATCCATCTATCTATCCGTTGACGTTGTAAATTGTTAAATGACGACTGTTTGGCTGCAAACACAACACACACCGTATTCAGTTTAAAATTTAGCAACAACAGCCATTCCAAAATCCCCAACAACATAGTAGCGGATAGATGAATATATATATATATTTTTTTTTGTTTGTTTCTTCCACTCACAGAAATATCCAACACCAACCTCTAGCAGAGACAGCAACATTATTTAAAGAGCAAAAAAGATAATCATAGATTTACTCTGCTCCCCAATTTGAAAAATTACATAGATACTCGTTAATTTTTCATTTCATATTCTCTTTTTTACACATATACCACGTTAATCGTACTACTCTTTTTCTTATATTATTATCTATGGTCTCCAAATCGTGCCCCCTATTTTCCCCCCTAAAACAAAATTTCGTATAAAATTTATATTTTCACTCTCACTTCTGCAACTTTTTATTTTGTTTGTAGGGTTCTTGGCAGATCTTAAAAGGAACTAACTCTTAAAATTTTAATACAAATTTGCTTAAAAATACACAGAGATAATTTTAGTGGATGGAAAATGATGAAAATTTTCAGTAAACTAACACATGTGTTAAAATATAGAAAAAGTGCTAAAAATTCGCCTTGAGCCAAAAAAATTCGTATGTCCATTAAATTATTACTGTAGCCAACTTGACAAAACGAATTATGCAGAAGTTCTTATTTTTGGGGATACTTCCACGTGCAATTCCCAGAATTGAGTCCCAAAATCATTTGTTGAAAAATCGGTCTTGAGCCAAAAAAATTCGTATGGCCATTAAATTATTACTGTAGCCAACTTGACAAAACGAATGATGCAGAAGTTCTTATTTTTGGGGATACTTCCACGTGCAATTTCCAGAATTGAGTCCCAAATTCATTTGTTGAAAAATGTTGTACTGTGTAATGAAACTTTTTTTCATAAAGTAAGCGAAAAATTTCTTAAAACTAATGACAGGCTTCACGATATTTTTAAAACTATTATTTTTATGAAACTTCTTCATTAAGTGAAGGCAATTATTAATAAATAAAATTATATTTTTCATAGAATTGTATGAAAACTTTCATTAGTTTAATGAAAAGTTTAAATGAACGAGTTCTAGTTTAACTTCATTGCTTCTATGCTAAAATTGATTGGTATCATGCAGAGAATTCTCTCAGTGTAATAAAATGTTAAACATGTTTATAATCCTCAAAACTTTATTGCACTTTTCGCAATGTTTTTTCAGGAATGAGTTAAATCTAAAGGGATCTTACTCTAGGTTTTTTAATAAAACAATTTTTGTTGTTGACAATATTTTCGGGGACAACATTTTGAGTGTATTATAGAATTATTTCGTTTGCCGAAAAAAGTTAATTTAGGTTAAATATTTTACCCATTTTACGAGTTGGCTTTATATGTTTTAGTTTCAATCTCATACCTTGAGTACCTGTAAGTGCGTTTTAAATATTATTTTTCTTAATAATCCAAATTCCTTAAAAAATTATTCCGTTTTTTAATAAAAAGCTTTCTATAAATTCAAAACAAATTTACTTTTTATTATTTCTATTGAGCGGAGTCCCGGGAAACTTAAAAAAAAATTCCTGCTTTCCCGAGAGTGCGAGAAAAAGATAACCCTTCTTCTAGCTGTTTGCAATGCATTCTTGGAGGAATACGATCAAATACTGCCCGAACTCTAACAAGTATCGTATACTATGCCTATGATATTTTTTCGATCTCGAGCAGTTAAAATAGTTTTTACAGACCTCAACGTAAATAAGTCACCGGAGCCGGATGGAATACCATCACTGGTGCTGGAACAGTGCTCTTCGATAGTAGCTCGTCCATTGAAATGAAATGTTGCTAATATCCAGAAAATCAGTTTGAGGTGATGGAGAGCATTGTTTACTACCATCTTATGAATTATCTGGTGCCTAAATTACCTCTAAGCACGGTAAAGTTTCCATACAATTCGTTCTACAGGAAACCTGTTAGCGCTCGTCTTGAAAATTAGTTTTTTTTTTTTAAATTTTAGTTTTTAACATTGTGAAATAGAGAAAAATAAACAAAAATCTAAAAATAGAATATTTGTGTTGTCACTTCTGAGTATAATATACAATAACAGAAAAAGCTAATAGGAAAGAAAACTGCAATTTAGCTGCATTAGATTCCAGCCCATACTTGGGTGTGATCGCTAAACGGTCATGACTTGGTATTGTTACGTTTGTTATGTAAGATGAGCGCAGGTTTGATTCTTACAGCCGCAGGTTGTTGAAAAATTTATCATATAGAGATAATTTGACAATTATAAGACACAAATAATAATACAATTTAAAGGGAAAATCACTGATGAGCCTGTCAATAAAAAGGCAGAAACTAGTCTAGTCTGATTTAAAAACTAATAGTGTATATAATTTTTAGAGGAAAACGTTTATTCTTCTTCTTAACCTCAATATTTCTAAATTTTTTCAAATTCGTTTAAAACTGTGGGCCGCTGGCAAATTTGTTCAAATTTTCCCCACTGTGAGAGGCTTCGATGTCTATGCTTCAAATCGATTGTAAGTTCAATGGGAACACCGACGGTGGACGCTGACGTACAAAAACTCATAGATAGAAAACTCTGTGATAGAAAACTCATACATATTAGTTTTCTAAATTGATATCGTCTCCGGTAATCTAACCCGGCACCATCTGTGTAAGAGGCCAACACGCTAACCATTACAGCACAACACCCACAGCACTCCACACACTCCCCTCAGAGGTCTTCCCTATCGCTTACTATGAAAAGGAATTCAAAACAAATATTCACAAACATTACTCCCTCTTTGCTCCTTTCCACAGCCTATTTTCCTAAGATCGACACAATGCACTTCAGCAGTAGGGGCCATCCCCTGAGTGTTGGTCTAACGCAACAAAAAAAAAATGCATGAGTAAATAAGTTTTGCAAAACCATTTGAACCATCTTTTGGCTCCTCTACCACATGTGCAAAGAATGATTTCATTCTTTTAATTATCTGCATCTGTTTGTTTCTACACAGTCTGCTACCGTCTCATGCGCATTTGCATTCAAAGCTTGTGCTGCTAATAACAAAACAAAACAACAAACAAAATTCGTTTTTATTTTGGTATTGTTGTAGTTGTTGTCTAAATAAACGGTGTATAAGAAATTTAAATTAAATAAATTTACCAAAAATAAAATCAAAACAAAAAACTGAAATGTTTTTTGTTGTTTTAAACGCAAGCGTTAAATGTTGTTCAACACGACCCAGACCCACTGTACGACTGCCTAATTCTGGTACGCATTGTATTTGTGTTTTTTTTAAGTCGGTTGGCCGACGTTTTTGTTGTGTTGTTTGGCACATTTATCATGCCAAGTGCCCTACATTTTGTATTGTAATATGAAAATTTAATGGGGACATTTTGATGCAAAATTTTAAATTTATACGTGTGAGTAAGATTTTGTTAAAATGCTGCTGGATGTCTGATGTTTTGTGATGTCTAGGTTTAAAAAAAAAATAAAGTTCGGTGATTAACTGCCACCAGATCATTATTTGGATCAATGGTTTATAAATGGTTTTTAGTTCGGCTCTATGATCGCTTTAAAAGGGATTTGAAAATTTAATTTATATGATGGTTTGTCAAGATCGCAAAATTCTCCAAAATCATGAGTTTAATAATGTGTAAAAATTTTCACTATATCTGGAGTTTACATTTGAATTGAAATTTGTCATTTTCGGGGCTTAAAACAGACGTTGAAATTTGTTTATAGTCGAGGGTTTTTAAAGAAGCATATTATTAAATAAAATCGGGAACCAATACTCGACTAAATTGTGCTTTTAAATGGAGTAAAAATTGGCCTGAATCGTGAATTTATATCGATTAAAAATTCGTCAGTATCGAGTCTTTAAATATTTCAAACTTCGATTGAATCGATATATTAAAAATTGATTGAATCAGGAGTTTATCGAAAGAACAAAATTTAATTGAATCGCGGATTTATAAAAAGTTTAAAATTTGATTAAATGGAGGGTTTACAAAAATTTTAAAATTTTACTGAATCGTAAATTTGTTAAACGTTAAACTCTACTCAATAGTGGACTTATAAAAATGTCGAACTCTACTTAATAATGGGTTTAATAAAAGGTCAAACTGAACTCAATCGAGGGTTTTTGAAAAGATCAAACTCTTACTAAACCGTGGCTTATTAAAAGGTCAAGCTCTACTCAATTGTGGGGTTTTAAAAGGTACAATTCTACTCAATCAATCGTGAGTTTATAAAAAGTCCAGTTCTTCTCAATCGAGAGTCCAACTCATTACAAAAGTGGGTTTATACAAGGTCTATCACTTCTCAGCCGATTCAACTCTACTCAATCGTGGGTTTAAAAAAGCTCACATTCTAATCAATTGTGAGTTTATAAAAATGTAAAATTCCTCTCAATCAGACTTGGGCGACGTCAATAACATTTCAAAATCGTTCTCTTGTGAAATTTTTCTATATCATTAATAATTTTAGACCTACGCTCACACTTGTGGGCTTAAACGTTTCCTTGGGAAATTTTCAATTTTGTCAATACCAGACATGGGACACAATTCCAATATCTGTGTATTTAATTACAGGTGGGTGTAATTGAGTAATTGCCCTGTAATTAAATACCCAGATGTTGTTACTAATCCCCATGTTTGGTATTAAAGATTTTACAAATTTTCCAAGGAAGCGATTAAGCTCACAAGTGTGAGTGTAGGTCTGATATTATTAATGATATAGAAAAATTTCATAAGTGAACGATTTTGAAATGTAATTGACGTCGAACAAGTCTGCTCTCAATTTTGAATTTTTAAAAATTTCAAATTTTCAATCTTGAGTTTATGAAAAGGTCAAATTCTACTCAAACGTGGGACTGATTGTCTGTTTATAATGAAATAAAAATTTTACTTATTCGTAGATTTCTAAATCAGGTAAAATTGGACTTAGGCGTATTTTCCAAAATCGGCTCAGTTTCGACTGAATTGTGGTTTTCTAAAATGCCTCAGTTTTGAAATGATCGTGAATTCCTAAATCCGGATTTCTAATAGTGGTTTTCTAAATCGGACCAAATTCGATTTAGTCGGGGATTTATAAATCGGGTCCGTTTTAACTTAGTCGTATGTTTACAATAAAATATATATTTTACTGAATCGTAGATTTCCAAATTTTGGGTAAAATTCGACTTAATAAAAAATTGGCTCAATTTCGAATATATTGTAGATTTCTAAATCACACCAATTTTGATTGAATTGTCACTTTCTAAATTAGGTAAATTTTAAATGAATTGTGGATTTATAAAACGGATCAGTTTTGACTGAATCGTGGATTTCTAAATTTCGGCTTAAATTCGGCTTAATCGTGGTTTCCTAAATCGGTTCAATTTTGACTAAATTGTGGACTTTTAAATTGCAACAATTTTGACGTGATTGTGAGTTTCTAAATTGGACCAATTTTTACATAATTTTTGATATCTAAGACGGCTCAGTTTTGCCTAAATCGAGGATTTTTACATTGGGGCCAATTTTGGCTGAATCGTGGGTTTATGATGAAATAAATAATTGACTTAATTATTCACTACATCGTGGATTTACAAAATCAAGAAAATTTTGACTAAATTGTTGGTTTCTAAATCGGTTCAGTTTTGATCGGTTTGCAATTTTTTTTTAGAATTGCGCACCATAGAAAACTTTTTTATACTAGACAAATTTAGCTTTGACCGAGTAGTCAAAAATTAGATGCCAATTTTAAAGTCTTAAAAAAATTTTAGATGAGGACTAAACTAATTAACTTTAGTCAAGTTCGAATAGAAACAAGACAGCAGAGCTTTATTTAAGTTCATTTGGAAAATTTAACTTTGGGATACAATAATTTTTTAGAAACTTTTTGCACGAAGAAAGTGGATTTCTCATTCGGAACAATTTTGATGGAATCGTGGGTTATAATGAAATAAAAATTCGACTTAATTGTACATTTATAGTGATATAGAAATTCGACATAATCGTGATTTTAATGTAACTAAAATTGGACTAAATCGTGGCCTTAAAAACTCAACATAATCGTATGTTTCTAAATTGAAGCAATTTTGACTGCATTTATAAATCTGGCAAATTTTGACTAAATCGAGGGTTTCTAATTTAGGCAAATTTCGACTGAATTGTGGCATCATAATGATAAGAAAACCCGACTTAATCGTAGGTTTATAATAAAATAAAAATTCGACTTAATTGTTCATTTATAGTGATATAGAAATTCGACTTAATGAATTTTTAATGTAACTAAAATTCGACTTAAGCGTGGCTTTATAATGAAATAAAAATTCAACTTATTCGTAGGTATAGGGGTTTCTAATTTAGGCAAATTTCGACTGAATCGTGGCATCATAATTATAATCGTAGGTTTATAATGAAATAAAAATTCGACTTAATCGTGAGTTTCTAAATCGAATAAATTTTTACTGAATTTTGGATTCGAAATAAAACAAAATTTCTACCAAATTGTTTATTTACCCGACCACTTGTGTATTTTTGAGCGTTTCTTAATGCTATCTAATCGTTGATTTCTAAATTTATCGTAACCGTGATAAGTAAATGAATGTTAGTTAAACAGAATCTTGAGGGTTTGAAATGATCGTTTGGGACAATCAGTCGATGCTCAGACACAGATAAGCATTCAAAAAGTTATCTTTAAAATTTTTCATAGTTTTGCAGTAGGACTTTAATAGTTCACAAGACTTGTTATGTCTATTTCTATGAAAATTATTCCTCTACTCCAACAATAATAAACAGAGAACACGAAATAAAAAAACTCACAAAGTAGAACATTCATTAGTATTTCCACAAATATATTTTATAACAAAAACGAAATGAAAATTGAGAAAATTGCAACAATATTAAGACTAGAGAAACCTAAATGTATATTTTTTTGTATGCCAACAAGAGAATAAAGTTTTAGAAAAATCTCACTAGCATACAAAACTTTACAAAGGTTATGAGAATATACAATAAGGTATATGGAAAATTTACCAACACATGGGAAATTTTGTAAATGTATAAGTATATGATGGGTTGCAATATGCGATTAGGGAAAGGAGTGGTTTCAAAAAAAATATAAAGGGGGGAGAAGGCACCAAATGTAACTTTGTTTTTTGTTATGGTATGTAGCAAGTAGCCACAAATTTTCACTTTCCGTTCAGTTTCAAATGTATAATCAACATACTTACTACGACTACCATATGGACTACTCTAATATAACGAGTATAAGTATAAATGAAATTATCAGTGTATTGGTGTATACTTATTGCTAGGTTTAAATAGGTACAAAGTATGTTTCTTTAGTTGTATATGTATTTTATTGGGGAATTGGATTCCATGATGAAGGCAAAACAACAATAACGAAAATATAGGCGAAATGATGTTATATTTTGTGCTACTACTCTATGAACATCATCATCAAACAGCAGCTGTAAGAGTGAACTCTAGGAAATCATCTTGTGTTATGTATGAGGCTATAATAATGTTAAGGGAGAGACTAAAATACAGCCAGAGGAGATTTGGAGGCGTTTGGAGAAAATGAAGAACAACAAAATAAAGCAGACTTCCTTTTTATAGCAGCATGAGTTTTGGGGGTCAGTTAGCAAGTAACGAATTTTATTGGAAAATGTAACAAAGAAAAAATAAAAGACATAAAATATGTCTGCAAATGAGCCATACATACGTGTGTGTGTATAACAAAAAAACACTGAGAAAAATTCAAACGAAATACAGAATTTGAATTTGCAACAGAATCAAGTTTTCAAACAAGTTAAAATTAGACTAATTTGTGAAGTAATCTATAGGTTCGAATTTAAAAAAAGTCTTCAGGAAAATGTAGTTTTTGAAATGTTAGATTTATCGTATGCATTTAAATTTCTTTAGAATCGAGAGTTCGTAAATTTATCCAAATTTAACAGAATAGTCATATTAAGAATTCATCTGAAGCAAGCGGTTTTAAATAGTTCAAATTCATCCGTATTATGGGTTAAGATGGACTTAAATTTCGACAAAATAATAGATTTATAAAGGATTTTAACTAATCGTGGATATAAAAAGTTTAAATTTGACCGAAAAGGGGAAAGAAAATCGAAAGAATAAGGTATTTTTAATGGTCCCAAGACTATTAAAGATTGGGTTAAAAAATTAATAATGTGGGTTAAATTTTGAAAATTTAAATCATTTGTTAGGTTAGGTTGAATAGAAAATGACGAGTTCTGTCGGAGGCCATATGACTCATTTCGTTTTCCGTTTCAGTCTCCCTGACATCCACATAAAAAAACTACGACCTGAAAAACAAAGAAACGTCTAAACTGCCTCAAAAGAGTCAACGAGACCTGTCAGAGACCATCCTATTAGCAATAAGTAATTTTTTGAACCGTCTCTAAAGACCGATATTTACCCATTCGAAAGAGCATAGTCAGCGGTTTAGTCCATCCTGGTGGGTACAAAAACCTCAAAAGTTTTATGAAAGTTCACGAGTGGAAAAATGTAGTCCGTATCATGATATATTCCGAGCATCACCTCCAAACACGAGTGGGGTGCCGAACAGGCAGCCCCCGTGGCCACAGCAATGTCCCAAAGGTCACTATCGGTCTAATAATCGCAGTGAACCCACATGAAATGGATGTTTCGCCACCTCCACCCAAAAACCCTTTTGCAGGTATTAAAAGTATACAAGGCCTTTTTATCCTCTCCTCTTTTAGGAAGTTTCGATTTCTTTTAGGAAGCTTCGAATTCTGTACGACTCCTAAAGTACATCTGTATCATTCTGGACTCCTTCTATTTTAAGGAAATCAAACTACTCAGAGTGTATTTTCTTGTGAAAAAACACGTTCAGTTTTTTGTCAAATTGACTACCAGGCAGGTCTCCTTTGCCCATGGACTTACATAATCTAACAAGCACTGTGTCCATTAGATCGCTGATCGTTTGAAGAAATTCCACCCAGATCAGTACTACAACTTTCTCTCCCAGATCTCTCAATTGAGTCAAGGTTACACAGAAGATGAGAAATGGACCTATCTTCTTGAGTGCCCCTTATTATCACCTTAAACACCAATGGTGAGAGATATGCAAGAGGTAGCGAAATGTCGGCGGCTAAAGCCAACAACTATCAGCGGTTGCGGTTTTCCGGGCTTGCACCTCAAGATTTTTTTCCGATCGGCGTCTCCTTGTACTAACCATTAGTGTCCGACCGAACAGTTCGGCCAAAAAACTATATTTTGTCGGTTTTTTGGTATCTAGAGATTTCAAATTCGATTAAATTGCCAGGTAAAACGGATTAACAAGCTCCCTGTTATTACGAACATTGCCACCATAGACATTATCCTCATTTCGAGTTTGGAGATTATGTTCGAAATTTCCTTCGGAGTAAATTGGACTTAGCACCCAATATCCAATTTCCAATATCAGCAGGTATATTTTCAACAACGGCTTTGCAAAAAATTGCTTTATGTGTAGGTTGTTGCAGAATAATTTGTCATAATTATTATAAAGATTAATAAATTTGAAATCCGATTAATTGTTTATTTAAAGTAAAGTAATCGTAGATTGAGAAATAAATTAAAACTTTACTAAATCGTGGATTTGAAAGAAGTGAAACTTTTACTGAATCGTGTATTTGAAATCTGACTAATCGTGGATTTAAAATCCGATTAATAGAAAATATTATTTCCGATTAATCGTCATTTGAAAATTCGACTCATCGTGGATTTGATATCTGACTAATTGTGGATTGAAAATCCGATTAGTCGTGAATTGAAAATCCGACTAATCGTGTATGTACAAACATTTGACTAAAACGTGTATTTGAAACAGATTAATAGTGGATTGAAAATCTGATTAGTCGTGAATTTAAAGAAGAGAAAATTTGACTGAAATGTGGATTTGCAACTGATTAACTGTGGATTTATATCCGATTAATCTTGGCTTTGAAAGAACTATAAATTTGACTGAAGCGTGGATGTAAAACTGACTAAAAGTTTATTTAAATGATTAATCTTGGATTTGAAATAAGTAAAAACTTGATTTGAAACTGATTAATAGTTTATTTAAATGCGATTAATCGTGGTTTTGAAAGAATTTGAAATTTGACTGAAACGTGGATTTGAAACTGACTAAACGTGGAGTTTAATCCGATTAATCGTGGTTCTGAAAGAATTTGAAATTTGACTAAAGCATGGATTTAATTAAAGTGTATTTGATAGTGTGAAAATTTTACTGAAACGTGGAATTTTATTGAAACTGACTAATAGTGGATTTAAACCCGAGTAGTAGTGTATTTGCAACATGTGAAAATTTGACTGAAAATGGATTTGAAACTGTCTAATCTTAGATTTAAATCCGATTAGTCGTGCATTTGAAAGAAGTGAAAATTTCACTAAAATATGGATATGAAACTGTACAATATCAGATTTTAATCTGATTAATCATGAACTTAAAATCCAATTAATCGTACAGATTGATAGGAGTGAACATTTTACTCAATTGTGGATTTAAAATCTCTTTAATCGTTCCCATCAAAACCACACATTACCAAATAATGAGTAAAGATAATGTATTGCCATAGAGATCCACGCATTACAACACACCTTACTTCACTGATGAATTTTACAGGCGATGAGCCTAAAATAAATGGGTGGACTCATAACCTAGTAGGGGGTAAAGTAACTAGTTACTTATATGTTTACCGAGTAGGGAAAAGTAATGTCTATAAATAGATTTTTATATAAAAAATATTATTACAAATATATTTTTGTATTATTAAATAAATAACGTGTTCGCGCCGATATTCGAATCTGGGGTCTCTGGTTGTTAGGCGAGAACTCTACCAACCGAGCTATCGTCACATATAATAACGGGTTGATTAAAATGTAAATGAATTGTTGTGTTTTGAGTTTTAGTTTGTGATGTTAAAAATATATACCTTACCCTCATGCTTAAAAAAAATCATAAAGTAATGTGTCTAAATATTGATTTATAAAAAAATATTTTAAATACTAATTTTCGTTTATATTTGATGATCGGTAAATCATTATTTTATGTTTTGAAATAATGTAACAGTTAATGATGTATCATAACAAGGTAACCCATGAGTGGCAAATTAATGGTAACTTATTACTTTATGTTGCAAAATAATGTTGAATTTAAGAAGTATACACTACAAAGTAATGCATTATGTAACCCATTATCGGCAACTCATTACTTTTTGTTGGAAAATAATCAGGTGAGGAGTATACTTTACAAGGCATTACTTTATCGCACTCATTACCAAAGTTTTGATGGGTTATTAAGAACCTTTAATTCGACAGTATAATAAAGTTGTTGAGTACTTACATACAACCTAATTAATAGGACTAAATGTATAAACGTGAAATAATTAAAGACTTTAAACACAATTAAATTGACAAATTTAGGGTTTTCCCTTTCGCTTTAAAAATAAGAATAAAGTATTAAATTTAAATTTATTAACCTTTGATTTAAAAATTGTTAATATTCAAAATTTTCTTAGTGTAAGTCAGACATATGTAAAGAAAACACCAAACCAAATCAAGTAACCTAACTAACACTCACACATATTCTATAATATCCTTTGGCGTTTCTCTTTGCCTTTCTTATAGTAGGTTCCGCCCCTCCGGCCCAATAAAATTGTATTTGCTTTATAAATAGCAAGAAGGAAGACTGTTATTATATAGACTAACAAACAGACAAACAAACAAACAAACAAGTACAACATACAAAATATGATATTAATCTTTTCTAGTATGAGAAATGATGATGGTTTCGAGTAAATAGTCTTAAAACTCATTCCATATTAAAGTGGCTGCCTCTGCCAGACCCTACATACATATTACATTTCTGGCTACCTTTACCCTTCCTGTTTTGAAAACTACAACAAAAAAAGCAACATTATCTGCCCCGTAAATACTATTCCCTTGGTTAATGTAAGTAGACTTCGACGTTTTGACGATTTGACTGTAATATTTAAATGTTAGTAGTAGTGATGGTTTAGTGTAGTCTAAATGTCGATGAACAGACAACACCTTTTGCTCTTTCCACAATTTCCTCTTTGCAAACAAACAACCATCCAACCAACCATTCATCCGACCAACAACATTTATGGCACAGTGGGGTGTTTCACAAATATTTTCTAAATAATTGTGTCATTTCTTACTGGCTGCTTGGATTATCATGGAACTTTACACAGCCATAACAAATATAGTTTCAAGATTAAGTTGACCCTCTTGATCCATCAGGCGCTGATCAAGTAGACTCCAAAGTTGGACACGGATATGCAAACATTTTGAGAGCTCGCCAATTTTTTCTTTACCAACTGATTTTCAAAAATTAAACATTTCTGCATTCTGATTGTGGTGGCAAAAAGTAGGCGGCGGTGGCTTAATTGCCTGTAGCCGCCAAAATATGGTCAGCCTCGGCTTGGAAAGAAAAAGTAATCGGCTGAAGGATATATTTCGTAAGAATTTTATATGTTACAGCAGGTACAAAATCAAAATTATTCAAACAGAAGACACAACACGCTCAAAGACCACATTTATATTTAATGTGGGAATATTTAAGTAGACAATTTTTTGTAAAACGTACTCATATATTTTATTTTTGGATTAAAAATATAAAGTATTATGCGGAATGAGGAGTCAATATACCCTATGGGGAATGAAGAGTCAATTGACCTAAAAGTGACTGGTTAAAGAAGGACTTATCACAGTACTGCTATAATTTAATACTGAAGTGGGTTAAGCAGTGTCAACTGTCCTTAAATTACCAATCCTGTGTCTGGTAAAGGGAGCCCATACCACTTAACCAGAATGCTTATTAACAAGAAAAAGCCAGTTGTCCAGAATTTTACCCATTGGAAGCTGTTTTATATTTTATTTTTATGCCCATCTTTATGCACATCTTTGGTTAGTCCTGTGGCATGCCACTATGTGGTTTAAAGCAGGACAAATGACCCTCTCCTATGACAAGTCCATGATACAGTTGCCAGTTGTTTACATAGTGTAGGGTTTAGCAGAGGACCGGTCTTTGGCACGAAGTGTGGCACACGCAGGACCGGTCCCATTCCCCATAGAGTATGAATAGAATAAAAAATTACAAAATTAGCATATATGAGTAAATAGAAAAAACAAAGGATGTCTTCTCTTGATATGAAAGATAAAATAACGTTATCTCATCCGGTTTTATGAGGTCCAGAAAAATTTTGAATTCACGAACTCCATTAGCGTAAAAATGTGCCATGGGAAAAAGTTTTATTTTTAGTTCGCATTTTGCCATTAAAGTTGTACCGCCTCTTTTATTAAATTTAGTTTAAAAATGAGAAAAATTAAATACAATTATTTTGATCACAAAAAATCAAATCTAAATAAATACTTTTTTTATGTATATTATAAATATGAATTCCAAATTAAAATCGAACTCGCGGATGTAGCGAAATTAGAAACTTTATGAAAATGAATTTGGTCTGCCAAAAAATTTTAAAGTTCCACTCGGTCTATTTTTTTAAATTAATTAACCTTTCCTACTACACTGTTGTTAGGGTGTTTTATACCCCAGTGTGAGGTCGGAAGTTTACAATTATAAAATTAAATTAAAATCAAAGTAGCAGATTTTTGGAAAATTTCATTCAAAACACTTTTCTCTGGAATGTTCTCTTATGTATAAGCTAAAAAAGAGAGAATACTTAAAAGAGATGAAGTTTAAGTTCAAGACTTAAAACAAGTTGGATTTTTTATTACATCTTTTCAGAAATCTTGGAAACTATTACTGAAATATGCAGTTTTATATAAAATTTAAAAGAAAAATTGAGAGTAACTTTAAAGTTGAGTAATTTTGTTTATGATTTTTCCTTAAACGAGCTTAATATCATTTATTTATATATTATAATTTTTTATTTCCGGCGCTCTCGAGTGGATGCCGGAAATAAATAAAAGATCTTAAGCTCGTTTAAGGAAAATTATTAAATAAAAAAAGATCAAAGAAAACTTAATATTTTTAATTCTTTTAAGTTTTCATTTCCTATTTCTTTTCTTTACATGCCCAATAAGCATTGAAAAACTAGAAATTAAAGTGCTTTAAATATTGCTTGAATTAAACTTAATTTCACGTGTTTTTTTCAAGCAAAAATCCAGTTTATACAAATTGAAATAATTTGCATTCTTTTTAATATAAAAAAAGAAATATACACAATATTTTTTTTTTTTGAAGATTTAAGGGAAATCTGGATTTTTCTTTTAAAACTTTTTTTTTTCTGTGTAGGTTAAAAAAGAATAAAAATTAAACCTGTTTTCTTTTTATTAATCTCTTATAGAGGCAAATTACTAATTTTAAAAGGTTACTCAAAGTAACAGTGGGAACAATTTTGTATAACGAATAATCGTGTAACTCGATTATATGAAAAATCATAAAATATATTTTATAATCAACAATTTTGAAAATTTTTAAATGTAATTTTGCAGTGTGACCGTTTTTTTTTCAAATCAATACAGTTAAAAAGCAAAATTAATAATATACACTGAGAGAGTTCTCTGCATGATATCAATGAATTTTTGCATTAGAAATGTCACTGGAACTCGTCCATTGAAACTTTTCATTAAATTAATGCAGTTTTTCATAAAATTTTATGAAACATTTTATTTTATTTAATAAAAATTTCATACAGTTAATGAAAAAGATTTGTTAAAAACAGTTTAATTAAAACTGTGAAGCTTTTTTTATAAAGTTTAAGAAAATTTTCAGTCATATTGTGAAGAAAATTACATCAGTTAAGTGAAAAGGTTGCATTAAAACTAGTCCAAGAAATTCTCTCTGTATACAATAAACTTTTTTCTAACAAATTAGCGAATAGCTTTAAAGCTAAGAATTAAATTTTTGTGGACAAAAAAAAAATTGCTTATAAAATATGGTTTGTTTAAGTAAAATATTGGAATGGTAATAAAGGTTATTTGGATTTACTGCAAGTAAAATAAAATAACTAAAACTTTTCAAACTACAAATTTACACAACGTTCATACTGAACCCCAAAATATAAGTTTTGGTTTTTTCAAGTTTTCGATTTCAAACTTTTATGGAATTTCAAAGTCGAAAATTCTACGAACGTAGTGTTAATGATATTTTTCAAATAACTTTTTTTAAAAGAATTATTCATAAAAAATGCAAAAAGGACATATACAACACAATTGGATCAAGAAATAAAAGAAAAGCAACTAGTTTTTCATAAAAAACAAAATATGGTTGCATCTCCATTCTATATTATGTTGCATCTTTAAATCTTAAAATGTATTCGTTTATTATTTATGTCATTCATAGCATCTGCCATTTCCAATACACAACTATGTGAGAAAACATACCAACGCCTAATCAAGAGTTGGACGCCCATCTCACCCCTGGAGACGGCAACTTGAGCTTGAAATTAATCAAAGCGGCCTAAACTGGAGAGAGATAAAACATCTTGCATCAAGAAAAACCGAATGGAACGATTTCGTTGTGCCCTTTGTTCCTCTTAAGAAACCATAGAACATTATATATATACATATATATATAGCATCTGATGTACAGTTGCCAACTTTTTGAGAGCACCAGATAATTTTTTTTTTTTAAATTTGTTTACAAAGCTCAAGAAATGAAGTCAAGTTGATCATAAAACCGTTTTATTATGGGATTTCATGCTAAACTAAAGTAAACACATTTCTTCAACGACAATTTCGGTGTTTTTTGTTTAAGTATTTTGTGAAAATATCTGCAAAACTTTATACAAAAAAAAAAAAAAAAATGTGTTTTCGCACCAATTTAACAGACAAGACCATTTAAAATGAAGTGAAAAAGTGACACTTGATTGCAATGTCCTTGACACTTTATTGCAATGCATTTATATTTACCATCGAAATCCAGTTTAAACTAGATCATATCAATCATATGATCAATTAATCATATGATTGTGCATAAAATAATATGCGAACTAGATTTCGAAGTCTAGTTTAAACCGGATTTCAAGGTAATGTAAATGCAACTTTAGACTGTAAAAATTTGAGTTTTCGACATATTTTACTGCAATTTTAGCAAAGTTAACCATTAAACAATATTATAATTGGATCTCTTGGTAATTTCGGTGCTTATATAGCATATTATTCATACTTTCTAGAAAATATCTGTCAAACTCCACACAAAAAAAATAAGTTTTTCGTGTCAATTTGATTTGATTTGACTGTAAAAAAAATTGGAGTTTTCGATAACTTTTACTGCAGTTTTAGGACTTTTTGAACAAAGTACTGTTCTCTAAAACGAAATTGTTTAAAAAGCACCAAAAGCACTAACAATAAATTACAAAAGCACCAATTTAGTGCTATTCATTGTTTTGTTAGTGCTATTCATATGCGTAAAATTTTAGCGTTTTGTGACATTTAAAAACACCATAATTAGTGCCAAAATCACTAAAATGGCATCACTGCTAATATGTCATAAAGGGTGATTTTTAAGAGCTTTCGGATTTGATTTAAAAAAAAAAAAAAATTAAATGTAGAGAAATGTATGAAATCTTTAACCGATGTTAAAAGATGATATCATGTAAATGTTCATACGCTGGGTCCAATTTTGGCATACTTTCTCCAACATATCGGCCGGTATCTCACGAATAAATTCTTCAATATTGGCTTCCAGAGCGTCAACCGTTGCGAGCTTGTCCCTATAGACATGAGAGTTAACATAGCCCCAAAAAATAGTCTAAAGGCGTTAAATCCCACGATCTAGGCTGCCAATTTACCGGCCCCAAACGTGAAATAAACAGTTCACGGAACTCGCCTCTCAATTGGGCCATTGTTTCGCTTGCTGTGTGGCATGTGGCACCGTCTTGTTGAAACCACATGTCACCCAAGTCCCGCTCCTCCATTTTAGGCAAAAAAATTTGTAATCATAGCACGGTAGCGCTCGCCACTCACAGTAACGTTCTTTGAAAAAGTATTGTCCAACGATGCCACCGGCCCATAGTCCACACCAAACTGTGAATTTTTCGGGATGCAGTAATTCTGCTTTATCACGTATCCATTCAACCATAAATGAGCTTCGTCGCTAAACACAATTTTCCGATAAAAAAGTGGATTTTCATCCAACTTTGCCAGCACCCATTCACCAAAAGTTAGCCAATGTCGTAGGTCGTGTGGCTTCAATTCTTGCACTAGCTCTAAATCCGTCAGCAAAATTTTCCACGTAGTGGAGTAACATAGGCCCAATTGCTGCGAACGGCGCCGAATAGATAATTTAGGGCCATCAACAACACTGGCGGATACAGCTGCGATATTTTCCTCTGTCCGCACTCTGGGTATGCGTGTTGGTGGTTTAATGTCCAATAATGTAAATTTGGTTTAGTCACAAGATTTCGAATAGCCGCCTCAGAAGGTCGCCTACACTGACTAACAATTGGAAGAAGTGCACGATGCACTTTCTTAACCGAGCATGAATTTTGATAATAAAATTCAATAACCACTTCGTGGTTAAACCAAACTGCACATGTTTAACAGTACCATGTTACACGAAAATAGCTGAGCTGCTAAAAACAGTGTTGTCAAAAACAAAGTTGCTAAAAAATTACCCTTTATATGCATGCAAAAATAGAAAATTTGTTGTTCTTTGTGTATTGTTTTTCACTCATATTCGTTGTAAAGCAATTTACAGGAAAACATTTTTTTGTAATAATGATCGAATATTTTAAATGGCTTAGCCGACAGACGATACAAGGCGTCGGCTTGAAAAAATACCTGTCGGCGGTGGCGGCTTGCATCACTGATTGTGGGCTTATTATGTATTGTTGGCCATTACAAGCAGATTAAAGAAATTTTTTAAGTTTGAAAATCCGTTTATAAATATAAAATTGGTCAGCTCTTAAAAATTTTGTATACTCCTAATTTGGAGTTTAATTGATTAGCGCCTGATTTATCTAGTGGGCCCTTTTGAAGACTTGAGGTTGAAATTACTTTGATTATGGCTGTGTGAAGTTTCATGGCAATTCGATCAGCCAGTAAGAACTGGTTGAATTATTTCCAAAATATTTGTGAAACATTCCACTGTGCATTGTGTTGGTGGAGTGCAAGCGGCGGCAACACCAGCAAGTGCGCAAAGGTTTTTATGATGGTTTTGGGTTCTTTTTTGTTCGACGTATAAAATAATTCTGTGTATATTTTGTTTTTATGATATTGGTGCTGATTTCTAGATATTCGTATGTGTATATACAAATTAAGTGAATCATGAACGAGACAACATTCAACACAGTGAATGACCTGAAAACGATCTAACACGCGCCATCTACACCGTCACCTCTACAAAAAAAAAATAAAACAAAAATCTAAAAAAACTCTTGTTGCTCTGATATTAAAACTGGTGCTGCTGCTGCTCATGATGTTAAAGATGATGATGCATTTATATACAAAATTTAATTCTTACTTATATGGGGAACATACAGGCATATAAATAATATTCTTATGCGAAAAACTACGTTTTATTTAATTTGACAAATGTTACGCTTTTGACAAAGTCAGACCATTATAAATCATGGCATTTAAGCTGGTTTCCCTAAACAATTGAAAGGTGTTATATTGAGTTGAAAGAAACACCTTTTTATGTAAAGAATTAAGGAAGAAAAGAGGTGTGGAAGGAGAAAGAGCTTCATTAGACGTATATCAAATGGAGTACAATTTTTAAAAAGGATTTACCGGGGTCAGGATGAAATATGTCTTAACTAATTTAGAACACGTCATAGATCAGCTGTAGATCCAGAATAATGCTAACTTAAGAAAGCCCTCCTTAAAGAGCCCTCCAGTGGAAATATTAACCAAAGTTGAAACTTTGACAGAATATGAATCCTAGACTGTTGAACATATTTTAAAAATTTGAGTTTTGTATTATACAGATATAGAACTTTAAGTTGGCAACACTTTTTTAACTGGCGGCCATTTTGTCAGCTGTTAAGTGATTTATTATTAGTTTGGTTTGGCATTCCAACATGAATAGATTGACGCCTGAACAACGCTTCCAAATTGTGCATATTTATTTTGAAAATCATGGTTCTGTTCATGGTTCTGTTCGAAACGTCCATATTACGGTCAACATAATCGTCCATAAGAGTAATTAATTCGATTAACTATGGAACGTTTCCGCACCACGTTTACTGTAAATGATAATATGCATCCACAGGGACGTCGTACAGTGCGTACAGAAGAAGTAATTGCTGCTGTAGAGCGTAGCGTAGAGGAAGACTCCAACCAGTCTATCCGCCATCGTGCACAGGAATTGGATATGTGTCCATCCTTTTTTCGTTAATCAATTGAACAACCATGATATGCAGGAGCTGTGGTTTCAACAAGACGGCGCAACATGTCACACAGCTTGTGCCACAATTGATTTATTGAAGGAAACGTTTGGTAACCGCATAGTTTCACGTTTTCGACCCGCGAATCGGCCTCTAAGATCGTACGATTTAACGCCGATGAACTATTTTCTGTGGGGATATGTGAAGTCGCTAGTATACGCCTTTAAGCCCGAAACGATTGACCACTTGGAGGACAACATTCGCCGCGTCATTGACAATATACGGCAACAAATGTTGGAAAAAGTCATCTAAATTAGACCTCCAGATTATACTACGTCAGAGCCAGCCGTGGCGGTCATATGCCAGAAGTAATATTTAAATTATAATGCCAGAAGATAATCTTTCGAATAAAGTAAATTTAAAAGATTCATCTTTGGTTTATTCCATTTCAAAGTTCTCTACCTCTATAAAAAACACCATTTCAAAAAAGTTTACCCAGAAGTTATTGACAAAAGATTATAACAATTTTTCCAAGTGGATTATTATCATAAAACGGACAACATTTTTGCCAAACTTATCATACGTAACACGAACCGTTCCCCGGTTTCATTCAAATCGTTCCAATGTTCCATTTTATTATCAGAGTGATTAAATTGTCACGTACGTATTTGGATAAACCAATAATTAGGACACCCTGTGGCTGTTTCATAAAAAATTAATCTCTCGGGATCTTTCCCGAACCTTGCCTATTTGTGTTATGAGGGTTAATTAATAATCCTATCGAACAAAACTTTTGACGGTTTTGCCCTATACCGCTTAGTTTCGAAGATACTGGTCATTTTAAAAAATCGCCACTTTATAAAAAGGCTAGTATATCGAAAATTTAGCGAGATATCGCAAAACGGACAAAAATTTTTCAAAACAGAACCTAAATAACATGTTCCAATAATGCATATGTATTAAGTGTTCCGTTTCCACTCGTTCCCCATTTCATTAAATATCGTTTAATTTTGGACCAATGTTTCATTCTATTATCGGAAATCCTGTGCCTGTTTTATAAAAAATTAGGTATCTTTTCCGGACATACTTAATGCTCCTGTGAAGCCATGATTTCATCGATATTTACCATTAGTTTTTCGAAAATCTTATCTTTTAATTGTTATTTGTTTCCTTGCATTGAAGCATTACTAATGGCAATGAAAATTAAAATTATTGAAACCCTGCGTGAAATGAATGGTCACTTGATCCAATGTGGTAATTCTGTGATATATGATTTGGAAGACACGTCACGAAACTGGTGAAACCAAAATTGTGGTGCACCAAGAAGTGTTTATTTGGGTGAAATGACCAACCACATGACTATAGTTATGGTAGAAATTGTTCGTAATTAATACCAATATTAGCAAATAAAGAAAAAACTCGAAAAAAAATCTATATTTTGAACAGTCGGTTTTTTTGTCTAGTTTATGTACTTTTCCACATTTGAATTGTTATAATGAATTTAATGTTATAGTTTTTTGTTGGGTATAGACAAAATAAACTAGTTTTAAAATTGATTTTTTTTGTGCCTTTTTAAAGGTTTTTGGAACAGATGGTATGACACACTGTTTTGGATAAGCGCAGTGACTGCTTGCGGAAGGGCTATTTCGCAACCCGTACATAATATGACACACGCTGAATAAAAAGCGACTTGCTTACTTTCTAATTACTTTTCGAAGGCTCGGCGACCTGTACCCCTTAGACCAGTGCAGTGGTACGTCGCAACTATTCCAGTCAAACTACCCCTATCACAGAACACATTGCGCTTAATATGTGATTAGTTCTGCTTCAAAAATTTTTCTCCCGTTCTATGATACGTACACCTTCACCAGTCACGTGATAAATTTTTTCCCGCTGGTTCTGTTGCACATCACATAAATTCTTTAATGGCCCTACTTTAACACTACCTACTTCTAACTTGCCCCGTAGCATATTCGTTTCATTCGGTACGGTGATAGGTTACCTTGGTCAAGTTATTTTCCACGTCACACAGTGCTCCACAGGTAGCAATTGTCACCTCCTATGACAAGCCCATGTTAAAAGTACCTGTCACTTTCATATAACAGAACCGGAACTATGACATGTTCATACACACAAAGTTCTAGTCACGTGACCATACCAGTAACTGATCCATTTCCCGCATGGTATTAATCAATGAAATCAATTAATTAAAAAAATGCGAATGAAAATCATTTCATTACAATTGATATTAATGAAATCATCAATTAATTAGTTCTTTATTTAATTTGTATGTATAATTTGTATTGTATTTATTTACCATTTCCGCTAAAATCAAGTAAATTTCATATAAATTATAAAGTGTTCTGTTTGAAATGCAGAACATTTTTATTGATATTGAAAATTTTCATTTGTAATTAAAGAAGTTATAAATTAATTAAGGATTTCTTTTAAATTTTTAAATGACAGTGCATTTTACTTGAAATTTTCTCAATTTTAAAATAATTAGTTACAATTTAATCTATAGTTTTTGCAAGTTTTAATGTAAAATTATAATTATGTTTGTAATTTTCAAAAAGTTGTGGTGTAATGGTTAGCGCGTTGGACTTTTACACAGAAAGTCCCGGGTTCGATCCCCGGTGCCGGCAACATCAAAATAATATGTATGAGTTTTTTCTATCCCTCATACGTATCGCAATGTCCACCTTCGTTGTTCCCATAGCAATTAACCCCACCGAAGTAAAATAATGAATCAGGGCTATGCACCAAAAAGCTTCAATAAGTTCGCCAACTCTCCATCAGGTGGCGAGCAACAACTGTTCTAAGACTTATCACCTCGCGCAATTACAGTGTTGTCATGTCTAAAGCCCTTCATCTTTTCCCACCTTTCATCTCTATACTATCCCTTTCCAAAGAAAGCAACACACTAAATATAGGAAGTATTTAATGAGTGTTGCCTCTCTTTAAAAAAAAAAATAACAATTTAATTTGTAATTTTCAACATGTCCAAAAAGAAATTTAATTTTAAATTTAAAATTGACATTAAACACTTTGGATTCGATGTAAAAGTACATTTTAATATGATAATATATGCTATTATACGTAACATTGTATTAAGCCATATAAAATTATATATGAAATCATGTTAATTAATATATGCCAAAAGCAGCAAAATAAATACAACATCTACGGTTATATCAATCGATATACTTTAAGATATTAATATGTATGAGACCATATCATAAATTTTCGAAAAACCAAATCCAAGATCAAGTTAGATATGATCGTATGCGCCATCACATATATTCATATTTAGCTATATAAAACTGTTTTAACATTATGCTATATTAAATAAGATATGTTTGTATATGAACGTTTTTACTTGACATTTTATTTATAATAAAATTAAATTCTTTTGATATAAAAATGTATTATAAGAACTTGCATCTAGTAATTGAATTGCTTTCTTAAAAAAATCACACACAACTTTAAAATGATAGTTTAATGACACTTATACTTATTGAAAATTTAATTATTTACAAAAATTATAGTTTAATTGTCCTTTTTCGATAAGGTTTATTTAAATCCACATGTGCACTTTTATTACCACAGATAAAACACGAAACTAAATTAAGTTTTCGTGCGTACACGAATATCTTAACAAAAAGAGTGTTGCAAACTCTAGTGAAATAACTACGATTTTGCGTGTATTTGAAATCGGTAATTTACAAATTAAATAATATATTGATATAATTAAACCTTTGTTTGATTATTTAATCTAAATAAAATAAAAAAAAAAAAATAGTTTGCCAAATGTTTAAAAAGTTTGTTTACATGTTGTCGACACTGTATGGATATATTAGAAAATTCAATAAGTTTTTTAATTAAATCAATTAAAAAAATTGTTTAAATTGCCATTGATATTCAAACAATCGATTAATTAGATATTTTTGGCCCATAATTTTTTCTGTGTATTCATGTTGGAATTTAGAAAAGTATTCTTCGTTAACGTACATTTTTCAACAGAAAATCGTTCGAACATTTTGCCAGATACACCATTAGATTGGCTTCTTATAAACCTTTTATTTGAGATAGAGTTTATTTAGGGTTAATTGATAATAAATATACAATCATGGTACTTAGTTTCTAGGAAGTTTTTAAGTTGTTGCTCTACCAGTGAAATTTCCTAGTTTAAGCCATTTCATACCACCACTCATCAATCCCGTGGGAAGTTTTTGAAGAAATTTGGTAAAAAGATGTAATGGTGTCTCAACAAGCTCTTTCTGTAGTTTTTGTACACTTAGTGCGCCTTCTAGCATTTGAATTCGCAATTAAAATTCAAACTTTGACGTTTTGTATGTATTTAAAGGGTTAAGTTTTTTTTTAAATTATAAGTTTTATTTGTTGTTAAAGCAAATATATATCAAAACGTAAAACACGATTTAATCAATCGGACTTTATCGATTATTGAGAATTTTTGAAAAATATTGACAATTCTTTGAAATTGTGATATGGCAGCACTGGCAAATCAATTTTTAAAATTTTTGTATTTGTTGCAAAAAAAATGGCTAATATTTTACATTAAAAAATAAATTTTCTGAATATTAAAGTTTTTACAAGATCGGAAATTTCTTGACGCAATATTTTAACTATACATACAAAATGGATATTGCACAAAAATTTTTCTTAGTCAAAAAATTTTACCAGACGTCCTTAACAAAATTCGCATATAACTTTTATAACACTAGCAGTGAAGACCTCAAATATTAACATGCTTTTTACCGTATTATTAGATCTCTCTCCTATCCAAAATTATCGGACCTTATAATTAAGTGTTGCTTTAAAGCAACGGCAGTGTAAACTGGGTTAAACCATTTGGCCCGATATTACCCTCTTTATTCATTAAAATAACTCAAATTCGACTTATTCCATGAATTAAATAAAAATTTTATTACTTTTTCAAAATATTCTAAAGTAAATAATTTCAAAAGGTTATTTCAAAAGATTTTTTTAAACAAAGTTTGATTTTTTTCAAATTTCTGCAAAACCAACAAATTTTTTTAAATTTTGCAATGTCAATGGTAATGTCGCGCGACTATTGTAGCAATGACATTGAATCTCTAAATTGTATTTATTCTTTTTTTTTTTTGGTGGTTAAATTTTATTATTTATACTTGTATTGTAGGTAATTATTAATTTCAATTGCAAAAAAAAAAAAAAACTGAAAAAATACCTTAAGTCAACATTATTTACCTAAAAAAAACTGCAATTTTGTGAAAATTTCTGTATACAGACATTGTCCGCAATAAAAAACTAGAAACCACAAACAAATAATCAACCAACCAACAACAGACAATGGGAAAAATTTAAATGTAAACAAATGTAAAAGTGGATTAAATTTCTTTTCAAGGGCTATAGACTATAACAACAAGAATAAAAAAAAAAAAAATTTTGCATAAATATACAAAAAAAAAAAAAAAATAAATTTAGGTTTTGAAAAATGCTTCCGTTAATGAAAGTATTTTAAAAATATAATAATGTCGAAAACGATAAATAACAATGATCTCAAATTTCATGTTAATAATTTTAAATGTTAAAGTTATTCGACCCACTTTTAATATAAATTTTAATATCCCAGCAATTAATTGCATTTTAGTTTTTTTCTTAATATAAACAACGAATGAATTGCATTTTTAATAATATTTTGAAATATGTTATTTCAAATTCGGAATTTATCACAATTTTTGGCGCAACTAATTCATAAAAACATACAGTTTACAGACTTAAGGCCCACATTACGTATACTTAATATAAAAATTTGTGATTTTATTTATATCACTCATACGTCATGATGTCTATTGTTATTTAAACTCATTTCCGGCAGTAGTTAATCGGCTTTAAATCTTTAAACAAAAGTTAGGGTATGGTTAAATAAACATTTCATTTCATTTGCCCCAAAAAGAACATAAATAGGGAGTGTTGACTAATGTTAACCACTACCCGGTTCTTGGGCTGTATACAAAATAAAAAGGTAGAATACTTTAAGTCCAAATACAGAGCTTAAGGGCAACTGTTCGGAAAACTGATTGAAAATAATTTTTATAGAACATCACGTATACAACAGCAAAATCATGGTAATGACTACTTATTATTTTAGACATTATTTTGTAATGAGTACTTATTACGTTCTGCATTATTTTATAAATAATAAAATAATGGGTTACTAATAAAGAACTTATAATGCATTACTCTTATACAAAAAATTATGCAAAACAATACAACATTTTTTAGGAAATCTATTTTTAGACGTATTACATGTCTTCATTTTGTAAGCTAAAAAGTAAGGTTTTAGTTTTGGTACACTCAAAAAAATAAGTTAGTAAAACGTCTTGTAAATCAGGTATACTATTTGTTAGCAAATTTTTTGCTAAAATTCTGTTTTAAGCTAAAATTTTAGTTTTACTTATTCAGCACTTAACTGTTTTGAACTAATGTTTCACTAATATTTTACTAATGTTTTACTAATTTATTTTGCTAAACAAATTGTGTTGATTAGCACATCAATAGTGTAAACGACAACCAGACTGAAAGATATACACAGAATGAATTAGATGTCGCGGCATGTCACGATGTAGTAGTGACGAGGAAAATTATACTAAAAAGTACAACTCTAGTAAGACATAATATAAAAAAATCAACCATAGAAGATTTTTGTATCTGTTTTCCATACATAAAACAAAATTGTGGATTAAAAAAACTTAAATTTTGCCTCGTCACCGGCTTGTGAATATAATTGTCTATTAATTATATAAAAGACAAAATAAAATATTTAAAGTTAATAAAGATTAAATGTGTATTTGTAAACTAAATTTTTATATATGTTAATAATCTTGTGTGGTCAAATTGCAAACAAATATGCAATAGGTAGACAGACTAAAGCGAAAGACAAAGACATACATCTTAGGTATATTTTTCTGTTTCCTTTTTCTTATTGCAAAAAAGGGTTGTATATGTTGTTATTTTTTCGTTTTGTTTCTATAATTCTCTTCGGCATTTGAGTTCCTTTAAAAGATAGCATCATTTAGACAATAATGGATGTAAGTAGTTCAAAGATAATTTCGTTTATGTATAATTATTTCTATTGTTTCTAGATATTACATTAATTCATATCGTCAATTTGGGAGTATAAATATTTTTATATTTTGTAACATTTTGTAAATTATTTAAAAAAGAATCACAAAAACACGTTTTATGATTTTCAGCAAATAAATTAACTAGAGTATAATTTTTATTACAAATTTTTTGAGTTTTTTTCAGTCTACTAATATTCAGCAAAAATTTTATTAATTTTTAGCAAGGTTTTTTTAATTTCTAATCTACTAAGTGTTAGCAAAGCTTTTGCTGAATCTACTAATTTTGTTGCTAAAAATCAGCTCGCTGATTTTCAGCAAAAGATTTTGCTGACATTAGCAATTTTTTTGCAAGCACCCTCCTGACTAAAATTTTGCTGACTCAGCAAAATTTTTTTGCTGAATTTACTAACTTTTTTATTTGAGTGTAGCTTACATTTACGAATATATTTCTATTTGAAAATATTATTAAATTTCAATATTTTACACCGAATTTGAGTATACAAAATTAATTAAATGAATCCGAAATGAATTGCTTTACTTATTTGTAAGTACCTTAAAAAACTAAACAATCACAAAAAACTGTCAGTTAACAAAAAACATCATAAATCTCCAATCATTTTACAAATCATATTTCACTTTTGATTTTTTTTTTTCAATGCTCTAATCACTAATCATACATTTATGGTGATGACGATGATGTTGTTGCAACTTTGCAACTTTTCTGCATTTTTACCACAAGTTTAACGCCAATTCACTTCACTTTCATTATGAAGCGATGCGTGCCTTATAAAAAAAATTTCAAACCTAGACATATAAAAAAAATATATATTCAAACATATCTAACTTGTATGTATGTATGGGTTATATCCTACGACACATAATGTCTAATTGCTATATGCCACGACATAAAAAAACACGTTTATAGTTTTTAAAAATAATGTTGGCCAACGAGAGGCTCAAAAGAAAAATAAAAAAAGTAAAACTGCTTAGAAGAAGCAATTCATAATAACAGTTAATAAAAAAATAAACATGTTAACAAAACACCGTCTAACAAAGTAATTTTCTTTTGCAATTTTTCGCAACAAATTTTTAAAGAAAAAAAAAAAAAAATATTAAAAATTAGAAAAAAATCAGTTTATGTTGCATGTTAAAAATACATGTTTTTCATTTGAAAATATAATGAAAAATTAAAAAAAAAAAAAAGAAAAACAACTCATTTGATGATGTAGCCGCAACAGCAATAAAATTAAGGTGACCAGGTTTAAAATTACAAAATGAAACAAAATTCAGAGAAATTTAACTGGTTTTGTAAAAAAAAGCAGAGCACAAACAACATTTTTTTGGGAAAATCAGGAGTTTTTCTAAATTGTGCAATTTTACAATGATATTTATTATTGCACTCTTAGAAATAAACCTGTAAAAATATATTAAAAAAAAAAAACTGCTATAAGTAAGTTAAAAATTATTTTGCAAAAAAAAAAAAAAAAACAAAAAACTGCTAAAATTACCAGAATTTTTTTACTAAATATTAGTAATATAAGAATAGCACAAATATATCGGTTGAATTTACAAATATTTAATTATATTTGAGCTAAATTTAAGTTAATTGAAAGTAACAAAATAATCGGCTAACATCAGCATGTATGGGAACCGATTCGATGCGAGATTCGGTCAGGGTAACGCTATTTTCGTTTATTTAGGTAACGGAATTTTAAGGGTAACGATATTTCAGTTATTTCGGTAGCAGTTTTTTAGCATTAACGGTAATTTACTTATTTCGGTATCGGTATTTTAGCGGTAACGCTATTTTAGTTTATTTCGGTAACGTTATTTACCGGAGAATGGGACAGTAATGGCCATATTACCGGGCACCGTACTATTTTGGACCAGTTGCCAGGGTATTGCGTCCCAGAATGGGACTGTGACAGGATTTCAGATAGGTCGGTCACGACGCTCTGTGACACGTTAAGCCCAGACAGGGAACCATGGTTAAATGGGACCTTCTTGGGGAACCACGCGGGGATCCAATTTTACACGAAACTGGATGGGAAAACGGGTCTGGGCTTCTGTGCCGCTGACTTCAATGTACGCAAATGCTTCCGTCTTCCTGACCATAATACCGTACTACAGCCGGAGGTCACCACGATTACGGAGTGCATTAAGCAGGTGAATATCATGGGCTTGACCGGTGATATTGTCATTTTCACGGATAGCCAAGCGGCTATCTGGGCTCTATCTACGGACTCTGTGGGATCAGTGACGATACTCAGGTGTAAAGGGGAAATTAACGATTTCTCTGCATGGGGACGCATTGAGATTATATGGGTGCCGGGACACTGTGGTATAGCGGGGAACGAAATGGCTAATGAATTG
This sequence comes from Delia radicum, assembly GCA_021234595.1. Lineage (NCBI taxonomy): Eukaryota > Metazoa > Arthropoda > Insecta > Diptera > Anthomyiidae > Delia > Delia radicum. The sequence continues at coordinate 21,650,871 of CM037853.1, read as the reverse complement.
GCTAGGGGAGGATATACCCTGGAGTTAGTCACTTTTGGGAACGTTAGACCTTTTCGAGCTCTCAGGGCGGAGCTGGTGGATTGGGCTGACACCATGCATAGGACCAACTGGGAGAATGCGGATGTTGGCAGAACCACGTGGATTCTCTGGGGAAACCCGGACAAGACGAGGGAAATTCTGAATCTCAGTAGGAAGGAACTGAGTCTTTTGATGGGAATCCTCACGGGACACTAGACACTAAGGGCCCATCTCCACCGTATTGGCAGGGCAAACTCGGGAGTGTGTAGGGCCTGTGGGGAGGACGAGGAGACCTTGGAACACTATCTCTGTGAAATACTAATCAGTGACCCAATACTATCCAGTGACCCAATATCAACATTGGGGAATCTTAGGGGCATAGGAGGGAAGACGTTGAGGAATTGCGTCAGTACGACTGAGTTCCTGGGCTAGGAATGTGACATAGGACCGATTTTTTTTAGAGCGCACAACAAGCCGACATTCTGGCTAAACTCTAAGTCCTCAGCGACTTGAGTCGGATTAGGGAAGCATTTCCCTTCTCCGAATCCTCTTTTCGACCTAACCTAAAGTTATTTTATGGATACTGGATTTTCAGTTATTTCGGTAACGATTTTTAAAGAATAACCACATTAAAGTTATTCAAGTAATGTAAATCCAAATCGATAATTTTAGCTCCATTATGCAAAATTTCTAATGACTGGCTTGTTTATGATCAAGATTTGGAAAAGTACATTTCTTTTTACAGCGATTATTTTTTCTGATTTTGTCAGATTATTTTAAGGACAACTCTATTTTAATTATTTCGGTAACGGGAATTTAGCGATAACGGTATTTTAGTTATTTCAGTAACAATATTTTAATGATATTGGTATTTTAGTCTTATCGGTGACGATATTTTACTTATAACGGTATTTTAATTATTTCTATAACGGCATTTTAGGGATAACGATAGTCAGTTGTAAGGGTTTTAAATCTATAACGGGTTTTAAATCTGCCATCTCTGCAAAAAAATCATTAAAAAATGTGTAATTTTTAGAGTTTGTTTTTTAGTTTTTGTTTTAATGCGAATAAAAATTTTCTGTTATTTGCATTCTACTAATTTTGAGGTAAATATGTAAGCAAAAATGTTGTTAATAGTACAGTTTTTGTTTGCTATTTTTAGTCTGCAAATATTTAGAAAAAGTATTTGCTAATTTTACATAGTAAAATGCTATTTTCAATTAACTAAAATCCACATCGAATATAACTAAAATTTTGTAAAGTTAACAGATATATTTTTGCTGTTCTTATTTGATTAATAAATACAAAAATAAATTGTTAAATTTAGCAGTTTTTTCTGGAAAGTAATTTTGAATTAATTTTTAGTAGCTTTATATAAATATTTTAGTAGCTATTTTAAACTATTTTAATATAAAAATGTTAAGTTTTCTTTCATCATTTATTTAATTCTTCTTATTTTAAACGAGCTTAAGATCATTTATTTATTAATTATAATTATTTATTTCCAATATTTCGTCTCCACATTGGGCGACTTCTTCAGGGAACTATTATTACAATTTAATTGTCACCCAATGTGGAGACGAAATATTAGAAATAAGTAATTATAATTAATAAATAAATGATCTTAAGCTCGTTTAAAATAAGAAGAACTATTTTAATATTTTAAACTATATTAAACTTTTTATAAAACATTTTATTACTTTTATATTTTATTTATTATATAATTAAATTTTTTTTTATTAAATTTCTTGTTACAACAATTTATGAGTTTACAATTATATTAAGTTTGTATAAGTATTTTAATTTGTAGTTGTATTTAATTTGAACTGTAGTCATTGTAACTACTCCAGTAATTTAGAGTTTGCATATAAGATTAATTTTTTTAATTTTTTTTTATTTATTTTTTTTATTTTTATAAATTAATAATCATATAATTACAAATTATATACTATTACCCTAACCGAGCACTAGCTACTATGGCCTTCGGCGCGTTGTAGCGAAAACAGACCAGTGCCTCTGGTGGGAATCGAACCCACGACCTGATAAGCCAGCACGATACCAACTAACCTAATGGGGCGCACATAAGATTAATTATTTGCACTGAACATTAAGAAATAAATAAATAAATTAAAATTAAAAAAATTGCTAATCTTCATACAATTTTATGGAAAATATCAATTTATTTATTAAAAGTTAAGAAGTTTCAAGTTTGTTATAATTTTTATTAAAAATAAAAATTATGTTTTTTTCGACCTTTAATTGTGCAATGAAAATGAAAATTATTCAAGTTCGAGGCCATACTCTATATTTCTTCATTAGGATATTGTCCTAACAAATAATCTATAGAGTTTTTTGTTTTCAAATTTATTATTTGACCCTTTCAGGAATGTGTAGTTCATATGTATGTTTGATGTTTGACATGGGATTGTTACCCGCTTTCAAAAAGTGTTCTGATGATGGGAACCTAGAAAATTCCCGAAATAGATCTATCAACACATTCCTGAAAGGGTCAAATAATAAATTTGAAAACAAAAAACTCTATAGATTATTTGTTAGGACAATATCCTAATGAAGAAATATAGAGTATGGCCTCGAACTTGAATAATTTTCATTTTCATCGTTAAGAAGTTTCTTTAAAAAAACTAGTTTCATAAAAAGTACGTAGCTTTTCAATAATTGTAAAAAAAAATTTAGTTCACGTTGTAAACAAAAGTTTCATTAGCTTACTGAAAATTTTCATTATTTTTCGTCCACAAAAATTCTATTTGTGTGGAATCTTGACAAATAAAAGAAGCATGACGAGTATGCAGAGTACCGAATAATGATCAAATATTCTTGACATATACAAAAAACATATTTTAAAGTAAACACATTTTGATTATAAAAATTTTCCCCTTCCCCAACTAGAAGTCTGGATACACGCCTGCCTAATGCACAATTTCTCTGCTTTTTAACATTTATTGATTTTTTTTTTTAAAATTCGAATTTGAATTGATTAAAAAATCCTCTTAAAACATGGTCACCCTAACAAACAGTGATCGTTAAGATGACTAGTTTAATAGCTACATGTTTGGTTAGTTAAAAGATTGAATAGTTATTTGTGTGTGCAACAAAAAAAAATTAAAAAAAGTTAATAAAATAAAAAAAAAAAAAAAAATTAAAAAAGAAAAACGAAAGTTTTTCCACAAACTTCATTTCATGCCCATAAATGCAAATAGAAAGTGCAAGTGCAGTGTCTCACTAGTGCAAAAGACAGTTAGTTGGAATCGTTAGTTAGTTAGTTTGTTAGTCGGTCAAAGAAAACAACAGCAACAGCCTGTTATAATATCCAGTTAATCAACAACATCAGCAATAGTTGCAGCAACAAGCAACTCTAACAGTTGCTTTTTTTTATTTAAACCAGTTGTGTGGTTTGAGTTTGAATTTCAGTTTGTGTTGAATATTATATTAATGGCATGGATGGTATAACTAACCTATAAATATAGTTTTTCTTTTCAAATGAAAATCAAATGAAAATCTATGCCTTTATGTTATTGTTTTTTTTTTTTTTGTACATGGATGCTATTATTAGGTGGTGAATCTTTTGGAAAATATTTATTCAATGTTTAGACATACTATGTTCAACACAATGATACACGCAATGTTAGCTACTGTTTTTATTTGATTGTATTCAATATTTGAAAAAACCGCCTAAAAATAACTATAAAATTTGAGGAGAAACTTTTTTTATTTTACTATATCTTTATTGATCTATCAAAAATTTCATATGAAAATAATCATAATAAAAGGAAACATTAAATTAGTTTATTAAAACCATAAAAATATTAGACTTTCTTTTAAAAAGTTTTAATTTTTTTTTTAAATTAACGTTTTTTATGGGGTGGAGGATTTGCAATTTGGAAACAGACTTTTAATAGTGTTATTATTATTATTACTAAAGTACTGGAGTTGTCAAACAAGGTTTTTTGAATTATTAGATAAAAAGGGTTTTTTCTATTTTCCCGCTTTTTTAAAACTAATTTTGTAAAAAGGCCGGTTTTCGAGTTATTCGTCTCAAATAAATCGGCATTTTCGAATATTTTTCAATTTGAAAATTTTAGAGAAATAATGATGTTTTGACATAATTTGCAAGAGTTCTCTCAATTTAACCCTTAAATGCCCAACAGCATCGATTTCAATGTAAAGATGTTATCATGATGTGGAATGCTAACGAAACAAAAACTGCTTACCACAATTTTTTTAATATTTTTTAACGCTTTTTATAACCATAAAAAACAAAATGTTGAATTTCTCTTTACACAAAAATTAACTTATGGGCGAAAAATATAAAATTTGAAAGCTTACATTTGCCTCTAAATAGTTAAGTATTTTATTTAAACTTTTTAAAATTATTTTTGTCTTTTTTTCGATATCATAAAAAACGCATTATTTAAGTTTTCAATTAAGTTGATAATTAATACAGGTGTTCTGTGGAGTGTGAAATAATTCACTTATAACGCTCTATTTAAAAAATACTCAGAAACGTCGTAAAAATGCGATATGAAAGGTGAAAACCCTCCCCCTTGGCAGACTGAAATTAAGTGTGAAAGTTTCTCCTACCACGTAGACGGTCTTTTGGACGAAAAAAATCTTTTTGGAAATTCTTTCGGGTAGGATCATAAATGGGGAAAAGACTCTCCCATTCCAAACCCCTTTAGCCAAAATTTTGAATATGTGTTCCCTGCAATTTTCTAAAAGAACGTGTTAAAAATAGAGTATTAAAAAAAGAAAAATCTGTCCCTCAACAGAAAGTCCAAACCCCTGAAGATGTTTTGGTTGTTGTTGGACTAGTTTTAATGAAATTTTTCACTACATTAGGAATATTAAAATTTTAATAGATGAGATGCAATTTTGCATAAAATTTTATGTTTTTACGAGTAAATATCTGCCCTTCTGAAATCAGCAATCTACATTTTTTTACCAAACATTGACAGGACAATTTCTGAGCGCATGCAACAGGCTCTGAACTTTACCTTAAAGTGGTGCCAGGAGAAGGGATTGACTATAAATCCCTCGAAAACCATCCTGGTGCAATTTACTAGGAGACGTAAGTTATGTCTCACTGAGCCATCGCTTCAGGGGACGAGGATCTGCTTCTCTGATAGCGTTAAGTACTTGGGGTTATATTGGATAGGTCTCTGAATTGAAATGAGCACCTTGATATGATCTCTAAAAGGGCCACTAGGGCAATGTTTGCCTGCCAGAGGCTCTTTGGCAAGACCTGGGGCCTTAGACCTCAAATGGTCTACTGGTCTTTTAACACCATTGTGAAACCGATGGTCACATACACCTCTTTGGCGTGGTGGACAAAGGTTGAACAACTCGGGGCTCAGATGACTCTTAAGAGGATTTATCGACTGGCATGTATTGGTATCACTGGTGCCTCAAAATCATGTCCGACTGATGCCATTGGAGTCATGCTGGGTATTCCTCCTTTGCATATTTCTGTAAAGGAGAACGCGTGCATGGGATCCCTAAGGCTGCGGGAGATTGGCAGCATGAGGAGTGGGGATCTGAAGGGGCATCTTGAGATTGTGAAAATGTTCGCTGATGACCCGGTTATTAGGGTCAGTGACAAGATACTGAATGTGCAAGTATATGTTAGGCACTTTGTTGTTTTGATTTTCGATAGCAGCACGTGGTTGAATGGATCTTGGGTACCGGATGTTGGTGCACAGGTCTGGTTCACGGATGGCTCGAAACAGTCGAACATGGATACGGGGGCGGGTGTCGTCGGACCCGGATTTCAGCGTGCTCTGCCCATGGGCAAATATCCCTCCGTTTTTTCAGGCTGAGGTCTTCGCTATCTGTATCTGTGTGGAAGAGTGTCTGCGGAGGAGGACACGGGGGGGGGGGGCACGATCTACATTCTATCTGACAGCCAAGCGGCACTTGGTGCTCAAGATGTGTCGTCTGGTCTGGTTAAGGAATGTATCGACTCTCTAAATCGTCTAGGACTTAACAACTCCTTGACACTGGGCTGGGTTCCAGGCCATGAGGGGCATGAGGGCAACGAACGGGCTGACTGTTTAGCCAACTGCGGAGCTCGTCGACAATTCATTGGCCCGGAACCCTTCTGTGGCGTACCCAAATGGGTATGTCAGAGAGAGGCTCAGAAGATGGAGGTAGTCGGAGTTTGGGGCCTATTGGGCCAGATCGCCTGGGCAGCGACGGGCGAGGCTGTTTATATCTCCCTCTGGGGAGAGATCGCGGAAACTCTTGTCTATGACGAGGGGCGAACTAAGGACCGTAACGGGTTACCTCACAGGACACTGTGGCCTTAGGTATCAATTGTACAAGATGGGACGATCCTCTACGGATACGTGCAGGTTTTGTGAATTGGAACCCGAGACCTCTGAGCATGTTCTCTGCAAATGTCCGAGGCTCTCCGACAGGAGGGTGCGTTATTTTGGTGATCGAACAGTGACGCCATCGGACGTTTGGAACTGTTCACCTGGTAGGATAATTGGCTTCGTAGGGAGCCTGAACCTATAGGGTGTATTCGCTGGCAGCACAAAATACCAATTTCTGGTCGCGGTGCATAGTGTCACTATAATCTAATCTAATCTACCAAACATTTCTGTTAATTTTAACAAAGTTTATAGTTTTTGTTTGCTGGTTTTTTGTCTACAAATATTTAGCAATAGTTTTTGATGATTTTAGCAGAGTTATTTGCTATTTTTATTGACTCGAATTTAACATCATTTGTATCATTTGTATCATTTGAATTCAGCGTCATTTGTACTTGTGCGACCACAACGAAAGTAAACCAATTTTTTACCATTAAAATCGATTGTGCAGAGTCCCCATAGTAATTATCAAGCTTTTCCTTGGTTTGATTGATTTATTTTTTTCAAAAAATAATATTTAATGAGCAATCGAAATTCACTTTTTTCCATTTAAAAAAAAAAATCCACGAGGTTGTATGTTTTCAACAGCTGTTAAAGCAAAGTAAATGACGGAACTTGCTCAAAATTTGACAGTAGTCTATTAACAGGTGGTACTTGATGGGAGCAGTGTTGCAATTCAGATAACTACGAGGGAAGTTGAAAAAGTCACGGACTTATTGATCCGCCCTCGTAATATATTTTGAGCGCCCTAATATAGGACTGTATATATTAACAAGATATTAAATAATATTTGCTCATTTATAGTTTAAGTATGTTGATTTTGCTTAAATAAACGTAAAAAGAAAAAAATACTGTATTCAATCCGCGATTTTTTAGTTTATTAATTTTATGTCAAGTCATTATTTTTTTATTCAACATATTTGATCCACCATTTTAAACGAAACATATCACGTCAATAAAAATTTTTTTCAATATCAAATTCTATATTTTGAATATTAGAATTGGAGAATCGTTTTTATTTAACCCCAAAACGCTCCCAAAAATAATTTAATTGGAATACGACAATTTTTTCAAAAATTCCGAATATACACAAAAAAATAAAAACTCATTTCAATTACAAAACAGCCGATTCAATTATTTTGTTTTGCTGAAATTCCGCCAACAACGAAAACTGGTTCATTCAATTAGAAATTAATAGCTTTTTTATTGAATTATTTTCAATTAAATTTTAATACACATTTATGATTACGATTTTTATTATAATGAAAATGAAAATTATTTAAGTTCGAGGCCATACTCTATATTTCTTTATTAGGATATTGTCCTAACAAATATTCTATAGAGTTTTTGTTTTCAAATTTATTAATTGACCACTTTCTGGAATGTGTTGATAGATCTATTTCGGGTATTTACTAGGTTCCCATCATCAGAACACGTTTTGAAAGAAGTGACAATCCCATGCAAACATCAAACATTCATATAACCTAGTTATCCCACTGCATGAGAACTAATATATGAGCTTGAAGTTAAATATTAGTGGTCAATTAATAAATGTGAAAACAAAAACTCTATAGATTATTTGTTAGGACAATATCCTAATAAGGAGATATAGAGTACGGCCTCGAACTTGAATAATTTTCATTTTCATTATAATAAAAATCGTAATCATAAATGTGTATTAAAATTTAATTGAAAATAATTCAATAAAAAAGCTATTAATTTCTAATTGAATGAACCAGTTTTCGTTGTTGGCGGAATTTCAGCAAAACAAAATAATTGAATCGGCTGTTTTTGTGATTGAAATGAGTTTTTATTTTTTTGTGTATATTCGGAATTTTTTATAAAAAAAATTTGATATGAATTTTAAATGTGTATTTATTACTAATACATAAACTTTTATAAAAAAACAACTTCAAACATAAATATTGCAAAAAACAACAACAATATGTTGGTGATATCTTGCTTTTTTATCAAATGCTTTTGAGCGATAAAATAAAAAAAAGTCAAGCAAGTTGCGAATTGGAGCAATTATTTAATTGATTCAATTAATTTTTAATTGACAGCTCTTAAAATTTTCCACTAATCAATTTAATTTAAAAAAAATGGTAAATATTTTTCTTTGTGTATATCACTATTTTGTCTTTTAAATAAGATTTTGAAATTGAGTTTTGCGATACCAAAAACACTGGTGCATAGAATTAAAAGCAAACTTTGACACTACAAAAACATAGCCGCCATATTGTGTCTGGAGTTTTTTAATTTTGTTGTCGTTTAAAAAAACTCCAGAGTGCAACATTTCAATAGGATCCTCGCACTGTATAAAAAATCTTTTTCCAAAAACTTGACCTTGACCAGAGAAGTAAAAAAAAACTATTTTAAAAAGGCAGAGTTCTCGAAAATTAAGCTCGATAGCGAAAACCGAAAAAAATGATGTTCCTATAATGTTGTTGGCTTGAGAAGTGGTCAAATTGCTTCTGCAAAAAAAAAAATAAAAATAACAGGAAAACGGCTGACTTCTAGTACGCAAAATAATTGTTAGAGTGGAAAATTTATAAAAATTATTTCAAACATAAGATTTGTTTTCAGAATTTTTCTTTTTACTTATTAATGACTGTTTACAATAACAAAAAAATGCGTAATTTTCAACAGACAAAATTCTAATAAATATATTAAATAATTGTCAGCAGACATAATTCTAAAAACGAAAAAAAAAAATCAAAGTAATATAACAAAAATGGAATTTGAAAATCAATTCAAACTCCCTAACTACAACCTAAGTACCATCAACCACTGTAAATTCAATCAAAAACAAACATCACAAGCTAAAACGGAAATTTAACTATTAAAGGATTATTAAAAGTGAAACTTTTCAGTAAAAGTAAAATAATATAAAGAAAAAAAAAATGCAAAAAAAAAATAAAAATAATAAAATCATCTCATGCATGGGATGTTATTAAATACATACATACGTACAAAAAACACATTCACACATATATTTGTATATTTGTATATGAAAATAGTTTTCATTTTCAATGGGAAGCACTTGGCCATGAGCCCAATTAACTTAGTTGTTGCAAATTGTAATACATAAAACATACACTAAAAAAAAAATAGTAGAAAAAACCACTAAAAATTAATTAAAATTTACGTTGTAGAAAAAACTGCTAAAATTAGCTGATTTTTTTTAGTGAAATATTAATAAAATAAGAACAGCAATTCAAATTAAATAACCAATTTTTGTGTTAAAAATACAAAAATTGTTTGTTGGGCTTTCTCTATTTTTATATATTTAATTAAAATATTGTTCTACCGCAAGTCTAAAATCTAATATGATATTGTCATATTACATTTTATTTGTTGCTTTTCAAAAAGTTTGATAATTTTCATGATAGACTGTAAAGTTGTTTCATAGGCATCACCCTAATCTTGAGTTGTCCGTAAAATTAAACAATTGTATTGTCTATCAATGATATGATCAAACTTTTTGAAAAGCAAAAAAATAAAATTTAATATTTAATAAATTAATAAGGTACAGCAATATTCAAACTTAATATATGAAAATACAAAAAAAAAAACAATTTTTGCAATTTTAATACAAAATTAACAAATGTTTAGACAATTTAGCATACCACGGCACTTCTTATACATACATTTTTTGTTGGTATATATGTTGTTTTTAAAACTTGTAATACAACAAACACACACAATACATATAATGTTATACAAAGTATATTGATATGTAAAAATTTTTACTTTTCAAATAGTTTTGATTTTAAAATTAGATTTACCAAATCAGTAGAGTTGTGTCGTTCATGAACGAACTAGTTCAATTGAACGACACACTCAATTGAACGATATGTCTCGTTCACCAATATTCAATCTTGTAGTTCAATCGTTCACTTCATTCAATCGTTCATTTCGTTCTTTTTATTCCCAGAGCAATTGCATCTCTATTCAATTAAAACTGCTTGTAAGAGCAATTATTTTTTTTTATGAAATAGTAGTAATATTGTTTCAAATTAGGAAAAGCAATTATAGTCATATAAATAAAATTTTTTTTACACAAAATCAAAAAATTTTTTCCAATTTATAACACTTTTTGTCTATGTTCAATAACATTTGTGAAAAAAACTCGTAAAACATGAATAGTGCGTAATAATTGTCAAACGAACGACACAGTTCACAACACGCAGATCAGTTACAAGTCAAAGGAAAAAAGAACGATTCAACGATTTGAACGAACTAGTTCACTGACTCGAATTGAACGATACTGACCTAGTCACCAAAATGAACGATTAATCCCAGCTCTACAAATCAGCCAGTTTATAAAGGGTCCGCCATCTAACGTTTTTTTTTTCAACTAGTGCTTATTTCGTGAATGGTAACACTTAGTTCATGTCTGATTTGACAGATAATTAGTTTTATCCTTCCGCTGAACGAATATGGTCCGTATGTTGGTTATCTTGTGAAAAAAGTGAAAGAAACTGGCATCCTCATCGATAAACCAAAGCGTGAAAAGCCAAAAACAGTGCGTACACCCGAGAATATTGCTGCTGTGGCAGAAAGTGTGCGTGAAGCGCCATCAAAATCAATTCACCGTCGTTCTCAACAATTGAACATTTCGGAGACATCATTGAGACGAATTTTGCATAAAGACCTTGGTATAACGCCATACAAAGTCCAATTGGTCCAGGAGTTCAAAAAAAAAAGTTATTTGGCGGACCCTTTACACTAAGGCGGACAAATTCTTTTAAAGTTTATTTTGTCTGTTGTCAGTTTGAGTTAATCCAATTATCGTTTTTTTTTTCGGACAACTGAAGATTAAAGTGACGCCTTTGAAACAATTGTATTGTCTATCATGAAAATTATTAAACTTTTTGCAAGCAACAAATAAAATCGAATATATGTAAATCTGTTAACTTTAGACACTTTTAGTTATATTTGAGTTGAATTTAAGTTAATTGAAAACAGCAATTTAATCTGCTAAAATTATTCTTATCTTACTAATATTTAGCAAAAAAAAAAAAAAAAAATTCAGCTAATATTAACAGTTTTTCCGACAACGTAGTATTTAACAAATTTTAAGTGGGTTTAGCACAAAGTTTTTCTATCAGTGTACTTATTTATGTAGAAAAATGTAAGCTGGTTGCATACTATCGTGCAAATATGTTTGATTGAATTGTACAATATGTATAAGAGGTCTAAAGTATGCTGTAAGCCGGTTGTTATTTATAAACATTTTATACATATATACTAGCAACATAAATCTATATATACATACCAACATCATGCACTACATGCACAAAATGAAATTATTTCACAAAATAATAATAATAAAAGTTCATAGATGAATACTAGAAAAAAAAAAGTTTCGTTTTAATTTTCTATAACAAGAAAATTTTTCCAAGAAAGTTTCACCGATTATAAAAAAAACAAAAAAACGTGTATGCAACACCACTATCAAAACAACATCATGCAATAATTACCACCATTGACTATTACTATGGCAGGAGCAGCAACAACAGCTACTGCAGCAATAGCTGTATAGCAAGCAGCATTATTGCATCCATAATAACAACTACAACACACCATGCCAATGGAAAATCATCAATGACAGCATTAGACGACGCCGTTTTCGATTTGGTTGCAGTAGAAGTTAAACTATTCAATAATAGTGCAAAAATGGAAAGCAACGAGAGGGAAAGTGCTTTGTTGTTTGAATGGATAATGGATTTTGTATGAAATTAAAAAAAAAAAAAAATATAGTAGTCAGCTATTCGAAAGAATTGATTTCTTAAAACTATTTATACACTAATAGAAAAAACTTAGTGACACATTTTTGCTAACAATTAGTTAAGAATGATATTGCAGAAAAAACTCCTAAAATTAGCAGATTTTATTTTTTTGCTAGTAAGATAAAAATAGAAAAAATAAATCTGTTGAATCTACAAAATTTTAGTTATATTTGAGCTAAATTTTAGTTAATTGAAAAAAAAAAACAAAGTAATTGCTAAAATCAGCAAAAAAAAAATTGCTAAATATATTTTACATACCATAGAAGTTGGTAGTTTTTGAGGAGCAACTGATTCCCAGGACATTTTATGAAAATTAATTAATTTGTCAAAAATTTAACTAAATGTTAGTGTTTTCGTTAATGTTTGCATGATATTTGAAAATTTCGCCACTTTTTGACTAGACTATAATTATTTTTACTTTTAATCAAAAAATACGAATGAAACGTAATTTTAATTATGACTACAAGATTTTAAAGCTTTTAAATTGATTAAAAGAAATGTCGACTTGACAAAAATAATTATTTTATGTAATTTGATCGACATTGGGTTAATGTTTCAACTGTTGGCCAAAAAAGAAACACTTCTATATAATTTCTTCGGAATAAATGGGGAAAACGGAAACTGGAGACATTTTTGACCGCACCTTTTTAACTCTTAAAAATAAGATTGTTACGATGAATAATTCCATTTGTCTGTTAGTTTAGTACATATCCAAAAATATTTTAAATTTGAAAGAAGAAGAAAAGTGAAAACATTAACCCTATCTAGATAAAATTGCATAAAATAATTATTTGCATCAAGTGGGATTTTTTTTATCAATTGAAGACCTTATTGTAAAAACTTGATAAGTGACATATATTGTTTTATAAATTTTCGTTATTTCGTGGACATTAATGGATTAATATTTGATAGAAATCTTGCTTAAACACTTATTGCAAGTACCAATAGTATGAACGTCCTGCAAACGTCATATTTTTTGCAGTTTTTAACCTTTAAAAGTAAAAAAACACACTAAAAATATAATGTGGCTTATCAAGTTTTTACAATAAGCCCTTCAATTTAAAATCTTTACACCCTTTTAATCATAATATAATTTATAAATAAAATTAAAGATAATTATAGCCTAATAAAATCTAAGTGATACTTTTTCGAAAATTAAGCAAACTTTAATGAAAACAGTAAATTTGTTTTTTTAATTTTGACAAAATAATTTTTATAAAATGTGCTAGAATGGAGTAGCTCCACTCAAAAACACAAATTGTAATTTTTTCAATTTATTGTTTTTTTTTTTTTTTGAATTACAATTATTATATTATAAAATAGAACAACAACCGGCATCTTTAAATTAGGCATTTCAAAAAATCATTAAAATAAATTAAAAAAAAAAAAACACTTTTGGCACACTCATAGCAATAAACCTGTAACAATAGCAAAAAAAAAAAAAATACTCAAAATTTGTTAAAAATTACCTTGCAGATAGAACTGCTAAAATTAGCAGAACTTTTAACTAAATATTAGTAGTATAAGAATATCAAAAATTAAACTGTTAAATTTAGTTATATTTGAGCTAAATTTTAGTTAATTGAAAGTAACAAAATAAGCTGATTAAATCAGCAAAAACATTTACTTTATAGTAGTAGACAAAAAATCATTAAAAAATGTGAAATTTTTTAAGTTTTTGTTTTAATGCGAACAAAAATCTGCCCTTATAAAATCAGCAATCTACAATTTTTTTGCAAAAAATTCTGTTGATTTTAGCAAAATAAACTGTTATTTGCATTCTACTAATATTAAGGTAAATATAGCAAAAATTTTGTTATTATTACAATTTTTGTTTGCTATTTTGGGTCTACAAATATTTAGTAAAAGTTTTTGCTAATTTTACAAAGCTTAATGCTACTTTCAATTAACTAAAATTCACATCGAATAAAACTAAAATTTTGCAAAGTTAACGATTTATTTTTGCTGTTCCTACTTTATTAATATTTAGCAAAAAAATTTGATAAATTTAGCAGTTTTTTCTTCAAGTTAATTTATAACTAATTTTTAGTAGCTTTTTCTGCAATTTTGGAGGTTTATTTCTAAGAGTGCATTTTAATGAAAATTGTGAGTCATTTTTGATTCCAAGATAAAGTGACTTATTGATATGCGATCAGAATTCAACATCTGAATAATTTTGAATATAATAAAAATTGAATAAAAGAGAGTTAGGGCTCGCTAAAGGGGAATCTGATTTGGCGGATGACTAAATCGTTAAACATTATTAATCGAAAAGTTTTTGGGTTCATAAATACAAAACTAGCGGCTCAAAATGGTGGTTTCAATATGGCGGATGATTTTTGAAAGTAATAGAACTCGTTAAAACTAACCAGTCGGAAAAAGACTAACAGACCACCGCTGGCAAGGCACTTTAACAGGGGGTACAAGTGCTGGCAACAAGTGCATTCCCAATCCTAAAATGATAACATCATAAGACAAAATGTACGCCTGTTTAAAAAGTGTGGGAGAAGCATTGCGTAAACAAAATTTCCAAAATTGGTAAAACCATAAAATATTTGGTCAAAAAAATAGAATTTCCAAAATAAAATAGCAAAACAGTTCATTTATATATTGTTTGGTGCTGACGGATTCAAACGCAGGCCGCTAGATTGCCAGCCGACAGCACTATCCACTAAACTAACAAGACATATAATAATTGATAACTTAAATAATTGATATCTTGAAACGTAAGTGAATGATGATAGATGCAGGGTAGCCGATGGCCGCACGAATATGCTAGCACTGACATAAGGTTTGCTGGAAAAAACTTGCCAACGCACAGTGGCGCCATTTGAGTTTTTTCGTTGCAATAATCATAACTTTTGAACCAAGATGATTTGATGATTTGAGATAATCAAACAATTTAAAGGCATATAGATATAGATAATTGATCAACCTATGAAGTGAGTGTTTGAAAAGGGTTCTACGCCTTTTAGGTGCCTACTATGAGTTAGAAAAGTGGAAATTTGTTTAAAAATCAATTTTATATGCAGTGAAATAAAATATTTTTTAAAATTTTTGATTTTTCATGTTTCTTTTTTAAAAGCTTTTATGACTTAAAATTATTTCAGATAAGATTTAAAAAAAAAAAAAATTTTAAATTTATTTTTAAATTTTTTGTAAAATATTGCCCACATTTTCGCTGTTATATGTCATAAATTGCCCAAAAATGCATGCAACACATTTTTGGAACCATGTCTTTTTTCAAAATTTTACCTCTAGCACAAAATGGGGCAAGGACGGACAGCTGGAAATTTTTACATTAGGTAAATGATTAATCAAAGAACTTATTTTGAAAAAAAGGCAAATATAGAATCAGTCAACTTTGAAGGGCAATATCTTCTGAACCAAAAATCTTATTGTAATAAGAGTAGCATATTTGAAATCGTTGGACAATTTCCTGTAAAATAGGTTCATTCAATATTTTTTAGGGGCACAAGAAATTTTTGATTTTTGCAACCTCACTTGTTCTACAGGCGCCACTGTGCAACGTTTTTTTTTTGTAGACCACTGAAATTATTGTAAAACAAATACTCTGAAAACGCTTTTTGCAAGCACTGGTAAAGCGTTTTAAACTAGTGTTCTGCCAGTAATTTAATTACAATTCCTCGTTTAGCCAGTGCCTGATTGTTTGTACCACTGGCCCTTTCGGACTGGATAACCACTTACATGGTAATGAAATTTTGTGCTGGCATATTACCAGCATTTACATATATTTCTTTCAGCGTGTAGACATAATAATAATAAAAAAAATTCTTAAAATGTACTTACTTTTTTTTTTTAATAACTACAAAACATACTTCGTTGAAACTTACCTAAAAGAAAAGAAAAATAAAAGTTAAGAAATTAATAAGCGGATGAAACATTTTGGCAGCAAAAATTAAAAAAAAAATTATCTAATTCACAAAACCTATCATCTGTTCTATAAAAATAAATTAAATTTTAGCAAAATTTTGGATTTTAATTAAATTTTGGATAAAAAATAAAATTTGAATAAAATTTATTTATTTAACACAAATGCGTCAAATGAGCGTTTTATACTTATAAATTAATATATTCCGATAGAAAACTAAATTTGGTAAATATTTTGCGAAGAAATTTTTCGTGTGCCGTCCACTGTTTGGAAGCGAGAAAGCTTCAAAATCAAAATTTCGTAAAATTTCAAAAACTAATTATTTAAAAAATAGTTTTCAAAAATCTAAAAAAAAAACAATTTAAGTTGACTAAAAAAACTCTTTACAATAAAATATAAGTAAGAAGAAAGCTTTAGCTTTAATGATAAGTCCTTATTTTAGTCCAGGATTCCTCTAAAGCAGTGTTTCTCAACGTGGGTGCTCGCCCCACGGGGGGGGGGGGGGCAATTTCAACATTTTAGGGGGGCAATTGGCTAAAAAAATATCTCAATATGACAAGCGTTGCACAGCAGATATTTTTACCATTTCCATCGTCATATTTATTAGAAACCGGATTTAGTGTCATTAGTGATTTGTTATTAAAAAAATGAAATAGTCTGGAAATCACAAATCACGGAGATTTACACCAAGCTCAAAGATCTCATTAATTTTTAGAGTATTAATTATTAATTCTATCTTTATAACAAAAATATATGTACATACATTCATTGAATTAAACAAATTGTTAGCTGTGTGCTTTTTATTTAAAGTACTCTCTATTGCACAGAAAAAAATGAGGGGGGACATGGAAAATTGTTTAACCCAAAAGTGGGGCACGCCCAAAAAAGGTTGAGAAACACTGCTATAAAGGACATCGTCTTAACTTATAAACTAATAGACGGATTTTTATGAAATTTTGCAGAAAGAAGACATTAAGTATTAATAGCAAAGTGTTGAAGTTTGAACAATATAAATTGAATTTTAGATACTTTTTCGCCTAATTTAGCTTTTTCAAAAAGCTCCTATTCTTAAATAGGAGCAGAAAAAAAATAGTTTTTTGAGCGTGGTTATATCCTGGTAAGAGAAATATTTTTGTCCAAGACTTCTCTTTTATATGCTTTAGTTTTCAAAATGCACCCTAAAATATTTTGGCTCATATCGCCTAAATTAGGCAACAATAAACAATTTTAATTGTGAAAGGCGTGGTAGAGAAGAATGAGTGTATTTTCTAAAAATCATAACTACATTGAAAATTTTTCAATTTTTCTGAATCAGACTGCGCAGTTTCTGGTATTGAACCTTCGTAAGTGACCCTGTTTTTTGAATTTTTTGAATAATGTAATATTTGTTATGTTTTTTATTTGTTCGATTGCGTCTATATGAAATTTTCTGTGCAATCACTGACCGTGGTATAGATAAACTGATTTGTAATGCCACATGCACTCGCACTACAAGTTAGACAGAGCGCTTTAGCCCTCTGAGCTATCGTCAGGTCGAGTTTTGTTGTGATTAAAACAAGTTTTATTCAATACACGGTGTTTTTGTTCTTGCATACATAATCTCAGAAGTACAACTCCAACAACACAACAGTTCTATTTTTAGAAACTTACCTCACCCTAATGTCCACAATTTTGTTGAAGAACTTATTATTTGTTTTTCGAGTGGAGCACATGGTATGAATTTCGTTGCAAAACATCGTTTGCCAGTTAGAGGGTTAAGCATTTTGAATTATAGTATGCTTTGACACATTTCTATGTCATTAATTCTAGAAACATGCCCTAAGCCATTTCGTTTGTAAATAATTCATTCTTTAAAGCTCTGCTACATAAAGACACAAATTTTTTTCATTGATATTTTTTTAAAAGATTTTCATTTTCATTTCCACAAATAGTATTAAAAAAAAGAGCAGAAGTAGTAAAACTAATAAAGACTAGACATTGGATTTGATATTGCTGCATTTAAAAATGCAAAGTGAGTCAGTCATTTATTCACTTAGTCATTCAGACAGTCTGTCAATAAGTTAGTGACTAAAAGTGTGAGTGAATGACTAAACTGCTACCAAAAGTTGAAATAATTTCAGTTCTGCTAAAAAAAAAAACTTCTACTTAGATATAATACTTGTCAACAGTGAAGTTTTTAAGTATATATTCTCTCCCTAAGGTCCCCTGGTCAAAAAAAAAAATACACTATTATAATGCTTAGTGTGCCATCCAAAATAATGTAAAAAGTGCATTACAGAAATTTCAAACAACAATTGTTTTAAACCATATAGTATACTTGTGTAAATATATAGAAATACAACAGAAAATAAAAACATCGACTACGACTGCAAAACTAACTAACAAAACAACTACTAATAGACACGGTGACACTGAACATACAAAGCCTTATAGTATAAGGTTGTATGAGGTTGTTGATGCCTCTCAACTGGTTCGCATGACTATGTCAGATTGTCAGACAAAACAACCGCCACAATAATCGACCGTTTGTTTTTAATGACAAATTTGCGAACGAATCTAATAACAAACAACAACTTAACGCCAAATTGTCAGTCAGGCCGTCAGTTAGTCAAGCATTTGGTCTTTCAATCAGTTGCAACTGCATGTAAATAGCAATTTTACTCAATTACACTATACTACCGATAGATATTTAACAGAATCAATGCACAGTGTTTTAAGAATATGGGAAAAAATATTGTGTAGAAGAAGTTTTTTTTAACTAAATATTTGTATTTACTACACACAGAGAAATAAAGTGCCAACCGAATTTAAAAGTGTGTTTTAATGGTAACAACTTAAAAATTCAGTTAGAACAACGATATTTCTGAATATCTGAATATTTTGGTTGTTGCACTAAAATTCAGTTGAATTAACTGAACTTTGTTGTGAAAGCAAATGTTCAGTTGTACCACCACACTGAAATTCGTAATACCCGAATTTGTGTCGTAATAAACAAATTTCAGTTGGCAAATGGCTAAGTTTTTCTCTGTGTGTATGGCCATTTTTATGAATTCTGTTAATATTAATTTAAAAAAAAACGATTTCAAAATATCTTACTAAATAAATCGGTTTAATTTGGTCCTTAAGGAAACACTACACTCAGAAAAATAAATTAGTAGAAAAGTTAGTAAAACGTTTTGTAAATCAATTATACTATTTTTCAGCAAATTTTTTGCTGAACTTATGTTTATAGCTAAAATTTTAGTTATACTTATTCGGCACTTAACTGTTTTGAACTTATGCTTTACTAATAATTTACTAATGTTTTACTAATTTTTTTTGCTAAAAAATTTCGTTGGTAAGCACATTAAAAATGTGGACGAAAACCAGTTTGAAAGATATAGGCGGAAGTAGATGTAGCGGCATGTCAAAATGTAGTAGAGACGAGGAAAATGATACTAAAAAGTACAACTCTTGTAAGACATATAAAAAAATCAACCATGGAAGATTTTTGTATCAGTTTTTCATACATAATATAAAAAAAGGACGCCAACAATGTGTATCGTATACATTGTTGGAGTCCTTTTGCGGATTTAAAAAACTTAAATTTTTTGTTGTTACCGGCTTCTCAAAGTAATGGTCTATTAATTAAATTAAATTAAAGACAAAACAAAATATATAAATTTAATAAATATTAAATTTGTAAACTAAATGATTATAGTGGCTATTAATGTAGTGTGGTCAAATTGCAAACAACTATACGTTCAGGTATACAGATTAAAACGAAAGACAAGGACACACATCTTATGTAATTTTGTATGTTTCGTTTCTAGAAATATGCCATCACTTACACAACCATTGATGTAAGTATTTGAAAGACATTTTTTGTTATGTTATACATAATTATTTCTATATATTTTCAGATATTAAATTAATTCGTGTTGTCAATGTGGGATTATGAACAGTTTTATATTTTGTAAGGTATTGTAAATTATTTTTAAAAGAATAACAAAGGAAATATGAAGATTTTCACCAAATAAATTAACGAAAGTATAATTGAAGGGCTTAGTGCAAAAACATGATAAGTCACGCGTTTTCAAAAAATGATTTTATGTTTTCATTGCATTACCTAACGTGGTATCAATATCCACTTAAATGATTTAAGCTATATTCCAAATACTTTCAGATCTAGAGCAAATGTTACTTTTTACAATTTGACTATATTTCAATATTTTTTTTACCCAAGAACATGATATGCCACACCACATTCCTTGAAAAATTCTAAATAAATTTTCTATAAAAACTTGATAAGCCACATTAATGTATTAAAATGTCTTCTAGTCTCACAGCGAGGAACATGTAAAAGAAGACACATCTTTGCACTTACAACAAGTATATTTATCACGAAAATCTGTCAAATCAGCTATCTATTCTTTAAAATAAAAATATTCTAAATAAAATTTCTGCAACAACTTGATAAGCCACATTAATTTAACAAAATGGGTTTTACTGTATATTAGTCTCCCAGCGATGGACATGAAATAGAAGACACATCTTTGCACTTAAAGCAAGTATATACATCATGAAAATCCTTCAAAAAAGCTACCTAGTCTTTAAAATTAAATAATTCCAAATAAAATTTGTGCAAAAACTTGATAAGCCACATTGTCATTGTATTTTGTTTTGTTTTACAAACTAAACAAATATAAAAAGGAGTGAAAAAACAAAAAACGTGTAGTGAATATCCACCAGAGGAGAGAAAAAACAAAAAACGTGTATTGAATATCCACCAGAGGTGGACCTTACGCAAACAAGTTTTCAATTTATTTTTTGATCAATGGTTATAATCTTTAACTTCAAACTCATATGTATATTAGTTCTCATGTAGTGAGTAAACTAGTTCATATGAATGTTTGATGTTTGGCATGGGATTGTTACCGCTTTCAAAACGTGTTCTGATGATGGGAACCTAGAAAATTCCCGAAATAGATCTATCAACACATTCCTGAAAGGGTCAAATAATAAATTTGAAAACAAAAAACTCTATTGATTTTCTTATTTTTAAGAAAAATTCGCTGTTTTTCTGGACTTTTATATTCTAGATACTTGTAATAAGTGCCAAGAGGTGTCTTCTATTACATGTCCATCGCTTTAATACTCTAAGGCAGTGAAACCCATTTTTTCAAATCCACGTGGCTTATCAGGTTATTGCATAAATTTTCTTTAAGATTATTTTATTTTGAGGAAATAGTTGCTATTTTGCAGGATTTTCGAGCAACATATACTTGTAATAAGTGCTAAAATATCTTGGCATTTATTACAATTTCCTACAGCACGAAATGCCTGAAATACAGATATAATATCTTCAAAATTAATAAATTCTAAATAAAATTTCTGCAAAAACTTGATAAGCCACATTGGCTTAATAAAATGGTTTTTATTGTCTTATAGTCTTCCGAAGAAGGTCATGTAATAGAAGACACATTTTGGCACTTTTTACAAGTATCAAGAAAGACCATCTAATTTGCAACCATTTTTTTTGACTATGAACTTCTTTACTTATCTTTGTGCAATAACTTGATAAGCCACACTTTTTTTTTTTTTTTGTAAAAAAGCAGTTTCCGAAGGATTTCTATCATCCATGAACGGGTATGTGATGGGAGCCTTCCTTAAGCACCTATTATGTATGCTTACAGTCTGGTTTAGTTAAAGCCTTATTTTCTACATTGTTTTTAAACTTTGAAGGCGATTATTTTTTTTTTTTTTATTTTTTTAAACTTTGAAGGCGATTATTTCATTACTTTCATTTTGTGGCTTATCAAGTTTTTGCACTAAGCCCTTCAATTTTTCAACATTTTTTTTTTCAGTTTTTTAGGGTGAAAAGGGGCCAAGTCCACATTTTGTAAGAAACGGTACTTTTTATAAAAACGTAGCTTGAAGAAATTAATTATTTTTAGAATTAGTTCCATACAAATTTAATGATACTTTTTAATTTAAGAAATGAAACAAAACAATTAATTTCCTGAAAGAATGCAGGGAAATTAAAATACCGTTTAAAGGCATTAATTCAGTAAGGTATGAATTGCTTGAACAATAGTTGAATTAACTAAATCTTAATAAATTATTTCGTAAATTTTATGAGGGCTGTCCCAAACTTAGCCGACTAACAAAGAAATCACAACAAATTTGGGAAGAATTTTCTTTATTTCTCAACATGATCTCCTTTTAGCTCGATACTCTTTTCCCAGCGATATTCAATAGCTTCGATACCCTGTTTATAGTAAGAAGTGTTTAGCTCCTTAAAATAGCCATCAACCGCAGACTCCACCTCTTCATTTTTGGCAAATCTTTTACCACCGAGCCATTATTTCAAGTTTGGAAATAGGAATTATTACGAGGGAGCTAATTCTGGCGAATAAGATGCGTGATGAAGAAATTCGAACTTTAATTCATTGATTTTGGTCATCGCAATTGTGGATGTGTGAACTGGTGAAAAACACTTTCTTGCCAAATGCGGCCTTTTTTCCTTAATTTCATTATTTAACTCTGCAATAATTTAGCTTAATACTAGCTCGCCGTTGATTGTTTTTTCTTTTTGAAGATAATAGAAAAAAATTATCCCACGCTCATCACAAAAAACAGACGCCTGCAGATGGAACTGTCTACGCCTTCTTTGGACACGATTTTCCTATTCCAGTACCCTGCTTTGACTGTTCCTTAGTCTCAGGTGTGAAGGGGTCTCATCCATGGTTACACTCAAAAGAAAAAATAAGTCAGTAAGGTCAGCAACATTTTTGTTGGGATGATTCCGGCAGAAAAATTGCTGATATCAGCAAAAAAGTTAGTAAGTTCAGCTAAATTTAGCAAATTTTTTGTTGATATTAACAATTTTTCTACAAGGATCCTTCCAGCAAAAATGTTACTGACTTTACTGAGATTTTTTTAGTGTACGAATCGACGCAAAAACTCTGATTTATTGCGGTGAAAGGTCGCCAAACACTCTATTGAAACATCTCCACGACGCTGTGTTTATTATATTGCGAGCAAACGCGGCATTCCTCTTGCGCACTGCTTTCTCATCTCAAATATATATATAAATATATGTCACAACGTGGCGCCTTGAAATTTAAAACATATATTTTATAGTGTTGCCACTTTTCACTAAAGTAATTTTTTAAACCTACTGCCGCCATGAATACTTCAGGAATCAAGAAAAAAGTTAGTAAGTTCAGCAAAATGTAGCTAATATTAGCAATTTTTCTACAAGGATCCTTCCAGCAAAAATTTTACTGACTTTACTGAGTTATTTTTTAGTGAACGAATCGACGCAAAAACTCTACTTTATTGCTGTAGAACGTAGTCAAACACTTTATTGAAACATCACGCTGTGTTTGTTCTATTGTGAGCAAACTCGGCACTCATCTTGCGCACTGCTTTCTCATCTCCAAATTTTCGGCCAATATGCGATATATGGCACTTAAATTGCCTATCATTAGAAAGTTATTATTTATTACATTTTTTATTGAAAAAATTCATTTTGGTCGAGGACATGTCCTATTTTCACTTTCCCTGGATCCGCGATTTATTTACTGAGATCGGTTATTTTTAATGGCTCCCAAAAAAAAAAACAACGTGGCGCCTTGAAATTTAAAACATATATTTTATAGTGTTGGCACTTTTCAATAAAGTAATTTTTTTCAACCTACAGCAGCCATCTAGACTTCAGAAATCAGAAAATATTAATGATTTCATGAAAATAAATCGAATGAAAGAATATATAATTCATACAATTTCTTAAGTTTGGTCAGGAAATTCATTACCAAAATATGAATTCAGTTGAATAAAGGAGTTAGGGAATCAACTTATTTGAAGCATTGAGTATGATATTTTGGGTGGTTCTGATAAATTGCATTTTAATGGCTCTCAAAAATTTACACAGCGGTATATTAACTGAATTACGAAAAAGTAAAAATCGAAAATTCTACACTTTGTTACCAATTTTTTATCCCAAGTTTTAGATTGAACAAATACGAATAAAAAGTAAAGTACAAGCCCATATATTTTGTCTTCTCTATCACATACCCTATCGAAATTGCTTGTAAGTTATTAAAAAAAAAATACAAAATAAGAAAGTGAAAATGTGCTAAGTTACAAAAGAGATGGCAGACTTCTTTTTAATATTAAAAACAAACCCTTTAGTACATTTTTTTTTTGATACTTAAGAAGTAGACTTAGCACCTTTTCACACTATCACATTTGTTGTCCAAGACAACCTTATACAAATAAATGTGTCAAGCTTTGCATTTAAAACCTCAACAAGTGTTTTGTTTCCCAAAATTGTTGGTTGAGATGGGCCAGCCAGAAATATTCCAAGAATATGTTACATCTTTAAATAACTACAAAAAGGTGTCTCTAATTAATGGATAACTCAAGCGTAAAAAATTTCCTAGAATTTATGAAAATATATGACACGTGTCACCAGAATTTCATGTCTATAATGCAAACGTAATTTGAACAAAAAAACATTAAGATTAAATAAATTAATAAATAAATAAATTTTATCGCTTAATTTTTGAAAATATGATAAGAAAAATTTGTTAAATGTTTTTGGTAATTGATATTATAAGTATCAAATCAAAAACTTTACCTTATAAGATAAAAAATTTAAATAATCTGGTAATTTAAAAAGTCATCATGAAAATAATCGAGACGACACTTATGGCGGTAACTCATTAGGTTCGATTTTAAATTAACTGTTGTACTATATGAAAATAAATGTTAAACGGACTTCAACTCTTGGCAAATGCCACAACATAATTATGTTTTACCATTTGGTATGCCATAAAAAGTCAAAACATATGGTAAGAGAGAGACATGGCAATGCTAAAAAAGTAATGTTAGTAAGTGTCAAAATTGTTGTTATGCCAATAATATTATAACATTGTGATAACATAATAATCAGCAAAAAATAGCATCAATGCCACATGGAGTAGTTTTCTTAATAAAAATGATATAAGCCTAGAAACAAAATGGAAACTTTTTCAATCTGTGTGTCGATCTGTACAGGCGTATGCAGCGCAGATCTGGGGATGTTGGTTATTTGATGAAGTAGATGCCTTGCAGAGATACTTTTTAAAAAGAATTTTTAAACTTCCTATGTTTACACCAAATTATTCTATTATGTTAGAAACAAATGCAGATGCTAGTTATTTCTACACGTTAAACCTTCACATGAATTACGTATACAAAACTATTTATCAATATAAACAAAACAGACTTCCGCACAAATTATCAGTAATCATGTTAACAAATAATATATTTTGGGCAGATCAAATGAATAAACTCGGAAATGAATTTAATATACGCTTCGAAAATGATATTTCGGCAGAAGAATGGCTTAGTCGAGGCACACTTTTGATTCAACAACTTAAAACCAAGAATATTGTACAAATGCAGGAGACAGCCCTGAACAGCAGATCACGATTCTACAAATATCTTGATTATAGTAGAGGTGTTAATTACATTGAAATAATAGAAATTTAACTCAAATCTCAACAATATTTAAAACCAGGTGTGATATTCTACCTCTAAACGGAAACAACTTTGATAATACGCAAACTAAAACATGCAGCCTTTGTAATACGAGAGAAGACGAAACTTTGGTCCACTTTATGGCAAAATGTCCCATACTCAGGGAATTCAGAATACGGCATTTAAAAAAAAGATTATCTTAATGAACAAGAATTAATAAATATTTTAAATGGAGAAATACCAAATGGTTGGAAAAAATTATATAATTATGTTAATACGGCATTAAAATACAGAAATATGATAATAAATGAATTTATATAAATTAAGTTTAAAATTACACAAATTGTTAAAATAATGGATATATAACAGACGACTTTATGTCATTGTTATTAATTATCTTTTTGTTCTTTGTTTATGATAATATATATGATTAAATAAAGAATTACAATACAATACAATACAATACATAATATAATACACTAAGTATGTGAAAATGACATACCAAAAACGTAAACTTAATTTTGGGGCGTAGAACCCCGTGGTATACTCCGTTTTAATATGTAAGGTCAACATAAAAAGATATTTAAATTTTAAGTTTGCATTGACTCATGCGATTTTTTGAGTATATTTTAAGTAAAAGACATCAAAATCTTTTTTGAAATTACTATATTACTCTAAACTTCAGACTAACAGTGATGGCCGTCCAGTTTTAGAAAGATGCACTTCATTTATATGCAATTCACTTATACTGACATCTGTTAGTTCAGTGTCATACACTCAAAAAAATAAGTTAGTACAAAAGTTAGTAAAACGTGTTGTAAATCAGGTATACTATTTTTTAGCAAATTTTTTTGCTAAAATCGTGTTTTCAGCTAAAATTTTTGTATTACTTATTCAGCACTTAACTGTTTTATACTAATGCTTTACTAATATACTAATGTTTTACTAATTGATTTTGCTAAAAAAATTGTGCTGATAAGCACATTAATAGTGTGGACGACAACCAGATTGAAAGATATACGCAGAATGAAGCAGATGTCGCGGCATGTCAAGATGTAGTAGATAAGAGGAAAATGATACTAAAAAGTACAACTCGAATAAGACATATAAAAAAATCAACCATGGAAGACTTTTGTATCTGTTTTTCATACATAAAACAACTTAAATTTTGCGTTGTCACCGGCTTGTGAAAATAATTGTCTGTTAATAAAATAAAAGACAAAAGAAAATATTTAAATTTAATATGTATTTCTATAATAAATGTTAATAGATTAATAATCTAGTGTGGTCAAATTGCAAACAAACATATACAGACATGTAGAAAGAGTAAAGCGAAAGACAAAGACACACATCTTAGTATGGTTCATTTTTCTTATTGCAAAAAAAGGGTTGTTTTTTTCGTTTCGTTTGTTTCGTTTGTTTTTGTTTATTTTTTCGTTTCGTTTCTATAATTATCTTCGGCAGTTGCGTCCTTTAAAAGAAAGCATCATTTAGACTACCATTGATGTAAGTAGCTGAAAGAAAATTTTTGTTATGTTATATATATTTATTTCTATATATTTTCAGATATTAAATTAATTCATGACATCAATGTGGGAAAAAGAAAATTTTTATATTTCGTAATTATTGTAAATTATTTTTAAAAGAATCACAAGAATATGTTTTATGATTTTCAGCAAATATATTAACTAAATTACAATTTTTTTACAATTTTTTGAGTTTTTTTCAGTCTACTAAAATTCAGCAAAAAATTTATTAATTTTTACCAACGCTTTTTTATTTCTAATCTACTAAGTGTTAGCAAAACTTTTGCTGAATCTACTAATTTTGTTGCTAAAAATCAGCTCGCTGATTTTCAGCAAAAGATTTTGCTGACATTAGCAATTTTTTTGCTAGCACCCTCCTGACTAAAATTTTGCTGACTCAGCAAAAGTTTTTGCTGACTTTACAAACTTTTTTTTTGAGTGTATATATGGCTCGAATCTTCAAATTTCATTAGAAAACATTGTCTCAAAATGGACGGCCGTCTTTGTTATCTTTGAGTTTCGACATATAAACAATAAATAAAGTAATTTCAAAAGAGATTTCGATGTCTTTTACTCAAAATTAAGATCCCCGAGGGTTTTGTGTGTCATTTTAAAAGTTTAGATTTTACTTAGATTGTAATTAGGGTAACCATTTTTTTCTGACATGAAATCAGTACAAAATTTTTAAAAATATAATTTTTATGATAAATTCGAACAAAACACTGCGAATTTACCGTTCTTTTATAAAAATTCAGATTATGGAAAAATTTGCTACTACTACTACATAAACCTTTTAGACTCTGTTAATTTTTATGAATTAAATTATACACTGAGAGTTTTATATGCATGATATTAACTAATTTTTGTGGGAAATCAACAAAGTTTTGCTGAAATTCATCATTTGTAATTTTTATTAAGATTGATGGAGTTTTACATAAAATTTTATGAAAAAAATTTTATTTTATTTATTAAAAAGATCATATGATTAATGATAAACCTTCATTCAAATTATGAAACATTTTTATAAAATCCAAGAGAGTTTATATTTACTTTGTGAAAAAACCTCATTCGTTTTAAGAAAAGTTTCCTTAAAACTCATTTAGAAAAATCTCTCTGCGTATCCTACACTGAAACCTTTTCTAAAAATCAATTCAAACAACTTTTTTTCCTCAAAGAAACCTCAAATTCTAAGAAATTTCAATAGGAAAATCTTTAAATTTTAACATATGTTATCTTTTGAATAATATGGGTTGCCCCTTTTTTCGTCCTGAATATTTGTTTGCCTAAAAACAACCAAGAATTTAAAGTATTGAATCTCTTGGATTCTAAGCACTACTTTTCGAACAAATTTTAGATTTTGAAGGGGTTTCCCACATAAATACTTTAGGTTTTAAGATTTTCTTTACTGCTTCAATAAGATAACACACAGAAAAAAATTTAGCTATTTGCCAACTGAAATTCGGTAACTATGACTCAAATTCGGTTATTACGAATTTCAGACAGTTGGCACAACTTTATATTAGTTTTCACAACAAATTTCTTTTAATTCTACAGGATTTTAGTTGCATTTTCAGAAATCGAATTTTAATATCGTTGTACTAACTGAATTTATAAGTTGTTACCATTAATATACACTTTTCAATTCGGTTGGCACTTTATTTCTCTGTGTGTATGAAACTTTTAATGCTTTTTTTTACAGAAACCTCAAAAATTCTAAAAACTTTATTCTAAATGGATCAAAACTTCTGTGAAAAATGTAGTTTTCTAAAAATGTTAAAAATCAGTACAATTAGTACAAATCAGTACAAATCAGTACACGATTTGCTCATCACAACATGTGGTCAAAAATCAGTACATGTACTGATCAAATCAGTACAAATTGTCACCCTAAATATAATGGCAAATGGCGCAACATAAATATTTTACGGATTCTAAAATTTTTATGTCAGAACATAAATTGCAACCAAATAAACAGCAATTTCAATAGACATATGCTAAGAGAAAGATGAAGAAATATCAAAAGTGTCAAAATATTTGTTAAGCCATTTGATATAAATTAAATTTAACATTAAATTAATTGGAAATGTTACTACACAAGTATTTTCCGAAATTGAAAATTTTTTTATGTTAAAAAAGCTAAATGGTATGCCATTTTTGAATGCACAATCCTTGTCTTATTCATTGGATTATAAACTTTGTGGATGTTTTTTTTTTTAATATGGTAGTAATTTTCTTTTTATAATTTTTGTTTATGTTAAAAGCTAAATGGTATGGCATAAAAATGTTAAGACATATAGTAAGATACAGAGGAACGAGTGATACAAAAACAATATTATTGAAATATATGTGTCAAAATTTGTGTTAAGTTGTGCTTGTGGTAATTTGTGTCATAACATTACCATACCATAAGCAATTTCTTGTCCTCATTGCCATTCACATATGTTATGTCATCAAATTTGTCCACTATTTAAACCACTGTTCAGTTCAATCTACTAAATATAGATAGACAATTTTACATCGGACATGTTTTGCATCTAACATACATTCATTTATTAGAAATATATATACTAACATAAATATCTATGTATGTAAACCTACTTCAAGTAGTCAAATACAGGTAGTGTTGCCATTTTAGTATAATGGATGCTAGATCTAGCACTATTTTAGGTGAGTAAGCATCCAAAATGTATAAAAAAAAGTGCTAGATGCTGTTTAGCAGTTTTTTTTAATAAATAATTGAATTTTTTAGCACTTTTTTAAATTCACAAATTTTGTTTGTTTCATAAAAATTAATCAAATATATAAAAATTTATGCAATTAATATATATTTAATTTTTTAACAGAGATTGATAAAATAGGATCTACGTAAATAATTTATGATTTTAAACGGTACAAACGTTTGAAATACGAAAGATTTTGCGTTAAGTTTTGAAGCAACTTTTATATTTTGTTAACTCTTAATAAATTTATTATATTAATTTTTCTCTTATCTTTATAGAACTCATACTATTGCTCTGTGTTTCAATCACCGGATTTATTTTTGGATTTATTTTATTTCGTTAAAAATCCGTAATTTCAGGTTTAATTTCCCAGGTGAAAAAGAGATCGTATATGAACATATATGATCATATATGGGATTCTATATGATCATATATGGGTATAGCTGGTCATATATGTTCATATATGGTTCGATGTATGACCATATATGATCTCATATATTACCATATATGTTCGGATCCGAAATTAGAGGGTATATGGTCGTATATGATCATATATGTTCAGATATGTTCAGATATGCTAATATATGATCCATATATGCTCATATATGATCATATACGACCATATACACTCAAATTTCGGATCCGAACATATATTGTCATATATGAGACTATATATGGTCATATATTGAACTATATATGGACATATATGGCCAGCTATACCCATATATGATCATATACAAGCCCATATATGATCATATATGTTCATATACGAATCAATTTGCACATGGGTTGATATAAATCATATTTTTATCTTAATCTAACGATAAGTGTTGATATAATTTGAAGGAAAAAATTTAAATATTTCAAAACTGGAAATCCATTTTGAATTTAGCTTTCTTTTATTTCAGTACATACTTTAATTTTTGGATTTTTTTTATTTATTTATAAAAGCGAGTAAGTATTAGGCTTACAAGGGAGGTATCCCGACC
Source organism: Delia radicum (assembly GCA_021234595.1). NCBI lineage: Eukaryota > Metazoa > Arthropoda > Insecta > Diptera > Anthomyiidae > Delia > Delia radicum. Next base: position 21,620,032 of record CM037853.1, on the reverse strand, counting down.
AGAAAAAGAGAAACATATTTTTTTTTAGCTGCCCAATCTCACGTTTAAGGGTTAAAAGTAGGGTTAACAATTCATTTGTTTTTGTATGAAAACTTGTCTTTTATTTACGAAAACTAGATTTATTTGTACGCAGCCCAGCAGAACTTTGGTAATGGGTGCGATAAGGTAATGCATTACCTTGTAATGTGTACTCCATACATGTATCATAATTTTCCAACAAGAAGTAATGAGTTACCGATAATTGAACACTCATGGATTACCTTGTAATGATACCTCATTACATTTTACATTACTTCAAAATAAAAAATAATGACTTACCGATCATCAATTATATAATGCATGAATTATAAACGTAATGTAATAATTAATATATACTTTTGAAAATTTATTTATAGACACATTACTTTGTGATTTTTTGTAAGCATGAGGGTAAGGTGTATATTTTTGATATCACGAACGAAAACACGAAGCACAACAACTCATTTAAATTTTAAGCATTAACATATTGTATGTATCGATAGCTCAGTTGGTAGAGCTCTCGTCTAACTAATTGGTAAATACCAGAGACCCCAGGTTCGAATCCCAGCATGACCACGTAATTTATTTAATACAAAAAAAAGTTATTTATTTAATACAAAAGAAAAAAGTTATTTATTTAAATAAAAAAAAAAAGATCTGTAAAAAATTTTTTATGCATTTTTTTTTATGAAAATCTATTTATAGACACATTACTTTTTCCCACCATGTAACCATATAAGTAACCAGTACACCCATTACTTTTATTCTCATCGCCTGTCAAATTCATCAGTAAAGTAAGGTGTAATGTAATGCGTGACGCCCTATGGCGATATAAAGGGTCCGCCAAATAACTTTTTTTTTTTTTGAACTCCGGAGCCAATTGGACTTTGTATGGCGTCATACCAAGGTTTTTATGCAAAATTCGTCTCAATGATGTCTCCGAAATGTTCAATTTTTGAGAACGACGGTGAATTGATGTTGATGGCGCTTCACGCACACTTTCTGCCACAGCAGCAATATTCTCGGGTGTACGCACTGTTTTTGGCTTTTCACGCTTTGGTTTATCGATGAGGATGCCAGTTTCTTTCACTTTTTTCACAAGATAACGAACATACGGACCATATTCGTTCAGCGGAAGGATAAAACTAATTATCTGCCAAATCAGACATGAGCTAAGTGTTTCCATTCACGAAATAAGCGCTAGTTGTAAAAAAAAGTTAGATGGCGGACCCTTTATTACTTTTCCCACGATTTGGTAATGTGTGGTTTTGCTGGGAGAGTTAAAGTACTCAAGAAAACAAAAAATTTTGATACTCATATTGCCTATATAGTGAACCCAGAGTTGCCACATCATCATTGTTGGTACTCGTATCAATTCAAAAAACTTTTTTTTTGTATTTACAAAAATGCTCTATGAGGCATGTTTAATATTACAAACAGAATTTTGTAATTTATTTCTGTGTTCTAGAAAAGTTGTCATATTGACTTTTGTGATAATTTTGGACCTTTAAAGAATGAATTACCTAAATTTAATTTAGATTTAAGATCTTGCGGTGGCTCTACAACATACATTTGATTTATGAAATTAATTTTTGTTAACTTTAGAACGGGTTGTTATGCAAAGCACTACATTAAGTTTTACTAAAATTACATAAAATATAAATTCAATTAATAACTTATATAATTTATTCGTATCTCAAAGTTAACGAGAATTCAAAAAAGAAATAAGCGTTTTAAGGTCTCCTTATTCACATGTTCACGTGTTAAAACACAAAAAGAATATATGCCGTTATTTTTTTGAGACAATATTAGAAGTACTTCTTTTTTTTAAATTGTATGGTTTGAAGGAAATATTTATTATTTTTAATATGGAACTACTTCTTTTTTTTTTTTAAATGAAAGTACTTCTTATTTTTTTCTAGGGAACTATTTATTTATTTTTTTTGTGTAAGTACTTCGTATTTTTAAAATGGAACTATTTCTTCATTAAAAATGTTTTCAGTTCTTAAAAGTATAAAGTAAATAGTTCTTCGATAAAAAAAAAAATAATCAATTCTAAAGAATCAATTATTTTAGTCTCACGCCCTGTTAACCCTCTACTGCATATGAAGCCATATATGGCTTTTCATCTTCAAATGCAAATTCTCAACGAAAATTAACAGTTACAAAAAATATTAGTTTTTGAAAAGCATACATAGGGCTTTGTAAACATGAGAAGAATGTTGTTTTCTCTTTTCTCTATATAGCTCGTGGTGACGTCGTAGTTTGAAAATACACAAAATAAAACATTTTTTTTTTAAGTTACACGTAAGTTGGTATGCTCTCATAATTTTTTTATTGAATATATAGCTTTGTGAATAGTGTTTTTGTGATTGTTTCGCAATTGCGCATGTAGAACTCATGAAATGACGTATTTCTTAGAACAGCCATATATGGCTCCTAATGCATTCACAGAAATCTTTGGTGTGCCATATTTGGCTTCTCATGCATTTACGAATAAAAATTGCTGTATTTATGTTTTTGGAAAAAACTTATCTAAAAGGAAGGTTCGACCTGCTTCCACCCCAAATACTCTAGCAAATAGGAAAAGAGGTTAAGATCCCTGTGGTTCAACCCCGACTTCCTGTAAAGTGGCAAAAAATGCTACAAAAAGCATAGCTAGCCTCCCAGACTTTCCACTAAATGCTGTCAGACTGGATTCTACACATCATCTTCCAGAATGGGAAAAAAGCTGCACTAAATGCGGGGTCCATCTTTGTTTGAACAAAGACAGAAATAGCTTTGCTTCATTCCACTCATAAGTAGATCGTTCTATTTTCGATTTTATAATACTTATTTTCTTTACTCTGTTTTTATTTACTTTTAACCTTATAAAAATATAACCATTGAAGTGTTCTTTTTATTTTATTTATTTATGTTCCTTATACTATTTTTAGTTACTTTTAATTGCTCAAATAAAATATAAGTATAAAAATGAATAAAATAATTAAATTGTCTTTGTTGCATGAAACGCCATATATGGCAATCAATTTTTAGGGTGATAAAGATAGGAGTGCATATGAAGCCATATATGGGAAAAAAATTTTTCCAGAAAATTTACCTACTTTTCTCAAAAAATTTTATTTGCGTGTCTTAATTATTCCATTTAAAAAAATAAATCAAGCAAAAAAAATTTTTTTTTTAGCTGGATCATAATGCATGCAGTAGAGGGTTAAAAGAATCGAGTAGGTACTCCAGAAAGAAATGCGTTCTGCACAAAATGCTTGATTACACTCTCTTACCTTTTTGGAAATTTTTTGCTGGGTAGTAATGTTGATAACATATTTTTATATTAAGATTTTTTTTTTACTTTCTACTTGAGGCATGTCGAAAATTAATTAAAATTTGAAGTTTTTTTCTAAATATTTGAGGACATTTTCAATGGATTTGTAAGTTTAATACAAACATTTATTTATTGGAATGTCTAGTTTATGTACAATGAAAAATTGTTCTTACCATGCATACAATATCTAAGGATAAGCTGAAAAAAGTAAAATTTTAAACTTTTTTGTTATACCAGTGCGATATCCTGATACAAACACCGACATCATTATATTCAAATTAAAGATAATTTTGTGTAGATTTATAAAGGAAAAATAAAGCAAAATATACTCAAAAATAGGAGGGGATTAATATAAATATAAAAACAGCAAGTGAGAAAATAAAAGTGTTTTACAATTTCGGAATCAGCGTTTATTATTATTGATTAAAAAAGATCTGTTTCAAAAACGAGTTTTTTTACCGAGTAGTATAATAAATTTTATATAAATAAAAAAAATCGAACACTTTTTTAGCACTTTTTTTTAATTAGCAATTTCTAGCACTTCTTTCCTACGATCTAGCATCTAAACATATTCAGAATATGGCAACAATGAACACAGGCATAAATACTTTACAAAATACAAACAATTATAGTGCAACTAACTAACAATCGTTGATTGTCGTATATTTTTTTTTTCTATGCGTTAAATGTAAAAACAAAAAAAAAAAAAATATTATAAAATATTCGCGCGGTTGGCATTCAAACAAAAAACGGAGTCAAAGTTCTGAGAGAAGGCGACAGATAGCACGTCACTTGACTTAAATGGGGACATGGACATCAGGCTTACCTCTTAATACACCACCACACGGTAGTTTACATCATCGCTCTTAGTATTTAGTTGTTTGTTGTTTATTATTATATTATATTATTTTGTTGTTGATTTTAGTTTTTCATAGAGAAAAAAAAAAAATCTAATGCCAGTCAGTTAGTGTAAATGCACTTCTGCCCCTGCCATTGCTAAGCAATTGCACTCGACACTGCTGCAATATTTTTTTTTTCGTTTGCATGTTATTGTTGTACGCAGCAATAAACACCAACAACAAAAACCTATAAACCGATAAACACATTCGTTTATTTGAAAATGAAATTTTTTTGTTCATAGATTTTAGAAAAACTAGCAAAAATTATACAAAAATTTTAAATTTTTGTTAAGTTTATATATTTTTTTGTCGCTTCTCGTTCGTCATTGTAGGCCGTATACAATAAAAATATATTTATAATGCTGTTTGTTTGTAATTCAACAACAGGGTGTTGTTGTGAGGCAAATTTTGTATGAATTTTAAAAATTTGAAGAAATAGTTTTCAATTTTGATTTCAGTTTGTCTTTTGGAATCGTAATAATAACTGTCATTGGTTTAAGAAGTTTGGTATTTAAAATAAAGCGTTCGATTCAAGTGATCAAAAGTGAAAAAAATAAAAAAAATTGACATAACCTTGAAAAATTTCTAAACCCCACTGTGCGAGAGCTTTTTATTCCGTTTTTAACTAATCGAAATATTAATCCGTGATTAATTGATTACGGAATAATATCGAAATATTAATCCGTGAATCCAGCACAAAATACCAACTTCTGGTCGCGGTGCATAGTGCCACTCTAGTCAAATCTAATCCGTGAATCTGAAAATATATATGATTTATGTTATGAGTCTAAACGTAAATCGACCTCCACTATTTTCTAATATTTTTGACATTGATTGATTGGTATTACTTATGTTTTTTTTTTTTTATTCGGAACACCCTATTGGACAATTTGATGTATTCTCAGTTGGTAATATATTTTTATTAATTTTTAAACGTTTTGGAAAAGAGAATTTTCCGTCCGCTCTATGGCCTAAACGGTACTCTATGAATGGGATCATAATCAGCTGCTTTGGCCATCGCTCGCATATGGAAGGCGTTGAAAATAAAAAAAAAATAATAACGCAATTTTTTTATTGATGCAAAAACCGAAGTGATGACATCCTAAAATCAAAATTTCGTGACGAACTCTAATATCTACCTTTAATTTTGTAGCATGGAAATAATTGTGAAGTTTGATAAAATTAATAGAATTTTTTTTAAAAAAATTTGTAAATTGCTGATTTCAGATAGTCAAAATTTTGTAAAATTTCTCTTTTTTATGATTTTTAGTTATGAAAACGTCTTGTAAATCAAGTATACCATTTTTCAACTAAAATTTTTCTTATACTTATTCAGCACTTAACTGGTTTGTTCTAATGTTTTACTAATTTATTTTGCTAAAATAATTGTGATGATAAGCACAAGTATGGACGACAACCAGATTGAAAGATAAACATAGAATGATGTAGATATCGCGGCATGTCGGGATGAAGTAGAGACGAGAAGTTGTACTACACTTGTAAGACATAAAAAACAAAAATAAACTATGGAAGATTTTTATAGCTGTTTTTCATACATAATAAAACAAAACGACGCTAACAATGTGTATCGTATACATAAAAATTGCGGATTAGAAAACTTTGTGTTGTCATTAACTAAATTAAAGATAAAATAAAATATTTAAATTTAATAAATATTAAATGTGTATTTATAAACAAAATGATTATAGTGACTATTAATGAAGGGTGGTTAAATTGCAAACAAATATACGTTCATGTAGACAGACTAAAGTGAAAGATAATGACACACATCTTAGGAAATTTTATATGTTTCATTTTTCTCTTATTGCAAAAACAAGGGTTGTATATTTCATATTTTGATATTTCTTTTTGTTTTGTTTCTTGAAGGACAACCATTGATATAAGTATTTGAAAGATAATTATTATAATTTTGTTTTTGTTATATATAACTATTTCTATATGTTTTCAGATGATAAACTAATGAACTACGTCAATGTAGGAGTATAAACATTTTTATATTTCGTAACTTGTTGTAAATTTTTGTTTAAAAGAATAACAAAAAAAAGATTTTCAGCAAATAAATTAACTAAAGTATAATTTTTCTACACATTTTTTGAGTTTTTTATTCAGTCTACTAATATTCAGCAAAAATTTTATTAATTTTTCGCAAGCATTTTTTAATTTTTAATCCACAAAGTGTTAGCAAAACTTTTGCTGAATCTACTAATTTTGTTTATAAAAATCAGCTAGCCAATTTTCAGCAAAAGATTTTGCTGATATTAGCAATTTTTTTTGCAAACACCCTTCTGACTAAAATTTAGCTGATTTAGCAAATTCTTTTTTTCTAAATTCTTTTTGAGTATATATATAGTATAAATATACTAATAATGAGCAAAATTTTTGTTATTTTCAATTAACAAAAATTTAGCTAATATAACTAAATATTTGTAGATACAACAGATTTATTATTGCTATTCTTATCTTACTAATATTTAACAAAAAAAAAAAATCTGCTTATTTTAGCAGTTTTTTAGCATCGTAATTTTTAACAAAATTTTTCTATCAGTGTACGTACAAGGGTATTCAATCGTTTAACCGTTACTCGAATAATCGATGAAATTTAATCAAACAATTGTACGTGTTACTTAAAATAACCAATTTCGAGTTTCGAATAACTCGAACAATTTTGGTGGATTAATCGAGTAAATATAAATATGTTCAATTTCAGTTTATATTTTAAAAAAAAAACTTAAATGGTTTCGTACTTTTTAAAAATATTTTTTTTTAATATGGAAGGAATGTGGCAGTTACCGTTTTAATTTAAATGTTATGCTTTTTTAGCAGGGGTATAACTTTTCAACTGGCACAGCAATATGGGCAATTTATTGTTGATAAAAAATATTTTTCTTTGGTCATTTTGGAGAAAAAACATTTCGCACCGAGTACCAATGTCTTAAATGTCATATTTTCAGCAAATTTTTCAAAATGTCGAAAATACAAAAAAATTAAGACCAGCAGATGCGAGTTCCAGAAATTAAGCAGAAAGTTAACATATCTGAATATTCAACAATAAATAAAAATAGCAACAATCGCAAAACTAATAGATCGTGTTAACATTTTTTGCAAGATTCGAAATGAAATTAATTATAAATTTTTGGTGTTATAGCTTAGATTGGACCGTTCACTTTTGTCTTTCATTAGGCTCTATAATCAACATAGTCACATAAATATAAAAATATCTGTTTTGCAAACAAATAAAATCGAAAAAAACTCCAACGCGTTTGGTGCTGCGAAGTTTTTAACAGCAAAGAAAATATATTAGCTAGGTTGATAATAGTATTTCGATCTGGCTAAAGATCTCATCAGAACCCGAAGTTTTAGAAAAGCTAGAGCCTCCATAATAGGCAGAACTTCAACAAAAAACCTATTAATCATCAATTTTGTTAATTTTTTTTTAATTTTAAATTAATTATTTAATTTTGATAAAATTCATTTCAGAATTTCTGATTTTGGATTTTTTTTTAAGAAAACTTAAGAAAAACTTAACTTCTGATTTTTTATTATTTTGGTGTTAATTTTATTTTTAAGAAGAAGTTAATGAAATAAAATTTTTGAAATTTTTCGAGTATTTCAAAATCTTGCTAGATTAATCGAGTAAGGTAAACACCAAATTCGAGCTACTCGCTTACTCGAACAAAACCAAACCCGAAAAATTAGAATACCCTAGTACGTACACAACAACTGATTTTACTTAGAAATTTATGAAAGTCGAAACAAATTAAATTTCCGAAATTTAAGTGGAGTAAATTTTAATAGTTCAGCATCAAAAAGAAACATACCCAAATATGAATGATCAGCAAAACCATAAAGTTACAAATTTTCTTAAAGATTTCAATAATATTAATTGCATACACATAGAGAAAAACTTAGAAATTTTCCAATTAAAACTCGTACTACAATCTGGAAACTTCTGCTGAAAATATTTGTAGTTGTTGTAGTTGTAATACAGTATCTTCATTTGTAAGTGAAAAAAACAGTCATTTGTAGAAGAAATTCAATTTTTGACTACATATGTAGTTCATTTAAAAAAACAAACCACATCAAATTATTGTATTACGTTTTTACATTAATTTTTAACGTACTTTTTTTATTTAAAAAATAAAACAAACAAATGTTTATTTATTTTTTACTCCACATGCAGTTCATTTTTACTACAATTGTGATTAATTTTTTGAACAGTAAAACAAATTCAACAGTAAAAAAAAGTAAAAACAAACAGTGGACATTAGAGTGAGGTAAGTTTCTAAAAATAGAACTGTTGTGTTGTAGGAGTTGTACTTCTGAGATGATGTATGCAAGAACATAAACACCGAGTATTGAATAAAACTAGTTTTAATCACAACAAAACTCGACCTGACGATAGCTCAGAGGGCTAAAGCGCTCTGTAACGTGTAGTGCGAGTGCATGTGGCATTAGAAATCAGTTTATCTATACCACGGTCAGTGATTGCACAGAAAAATTTCATATAGACGCAATCGAACAAATAAAAACATAACAAATATTACATTATTCACAAATTCAAAAAAAAAAAAAAAACAGGGTCACTGACGAAGGTTCAATACCAGAAACTGCGCAGTCTGATTCAGGAAAAAAATGAAAATTTGCAAAGTAGTTATGATTTTTAGAAAAATACACTCATTCTTCTCTACCACGCCTTTCACAATTAAATTAAATAAAATTGCATATTAATTGCATAATAATTGCAATTGTCTGAAAAAGACGTTAAAATTCCAACTCAAACAAATGACAATGTTAAGTGAATTTACTAAAATATAAGTCGTCTTTTCTTCAAGTGAAATTTCATTTGTTTTAACTACATTTGCAGTAGTCTTTGCCTACATAGTATTCTAAGTGTGCAGATAAATATTGGTTTTCACAACAACTGAATTTTAGTCGCAACATTCAAAATATTTAGGAACCAGATTTGAATATGGTTGTACCAAACAAATTTATTGGTTGTAGCTACCAAAATACACTTTTGGCATTTGTGTCGAAAATGTTTAAACAGTTAAAGTGCGATTTATTTTAAAAATAATCACAATAAATAGATACAAATACATAAGTTGACTAAAAACTTTTTTAAATACGGTCGACAAGCACCCTACAAGAAATGATGACCGAAACTAACACATGCAAATCTTGCATCTTCCTCTAACTTATGAATTTATAAATTAGAGGAAGATGCAAAATCACACGTACATAAAGTTTCCATCACTTTTTTCACATTGCCCCTAAGAAAATGATAGAAACTTTGTTCTACGCATTGATGGATATTTTCATCAGCAGTGTCGGTCATTTAACCGGTCATATGACCGTCACTGTTCTTGATGGGCAGTTTGTTTTTATCTTTTGCATAACTTTTTGTATTGGAGTTACAGCTTTTTGGTTTCAGAATAATCGATTACAAAACACAATTCAAAAATTTAGATACTAAACTTAAAGTAGTTTTTTATTTATAAAAAAGGACTTTAAAAATCTTTAAGGTCAACACAATTTTTAAAATTCCTTTAATATTTCCTATTTTAAAACACCCTGTATATAAAACCAAAAAAAAAAAACAAAAACTACCTCAAAAAATATTCTGTTCTAGACTGCAAATTGTCGATATTTCTCATAGTTGTTGCATGTTCAACATCCACTTCCACTTTATTTATTATATTTAAACTTACACACAAATAAACAAAATCAACACACACACACACACACTTATTATAAGACGCATTTATGTATTTAATATTCAATAGACACAGTATTGAAAATGTTGAAAAATTTTGTAACAAACAACACAACTACTACAATGTCTATTTGTATAGCGAGGAAGGAGAACAAATTAATGAAACTAGTCGAGTCGCTAATAATAATAGCAGCAAAATAGACAACAGCAACAGCAACAACAGCGACAACAGCAGTAGCAGCAACAATAATATTAGCACGAAAAATTTCCTTTTCTAGGTCTAGGCCAGGCGCACAATTACATTCTAAAATAAAACAAAATTGTGTATAGAAAAAATACTGAAAACTATAAACTATAAACGTTCTTATGTTCGTTCATTCGTTAAGTTCTAAAATAAGGGATTCACAAACTTTTTTGTGTGTGTTAATTTTTTTTATATAACATTGCACCCGGAAGATATTTTAAAACAATATATTTTAAAAAATATTGCTTTTTTTAAAATTTGTGTGTTTTTTTGAAAAACTACCGAAAAATTGGATAATTACTTACAAGGGACTACAAGCCGATTGAAATGAAACTCGGATATGTTGTAGAGAATTAAAATTTAGGATACACGAGGTTCTTTTTATGTGATATCTCGAATGTTTAAGGGTTAAAAAGTGGGATCAAAAATTATCCATTTATTTTTTTTTGTTTTTTGCATTCTTTTGTACTTTTACTTAAGGAACCATAAGTCATAATAAAAGTGGTAACAATGGAAGGAGATTTTAGAGACGCATCCGCCGATATGCTGTTTTCGTGAAATTTCGCTATAATGTTGTTATAAAAAATGTACTAATTTTAGAGTACTTATATGGGGATGTATACTGGTATCATCACCAAATTCATATATGGTAATCCTTATTAAGTTTAAGTGGACACGTATTTTTTCTTTTTTCAATATTCGGCCTACTTCGGATTGGATCGCTGTTTTCGCGAAGTACAATTTTTGGAAAATTTGGTCAAAACATATGCATAGCAAACTTCATATTTTTTAGAGTACTTCAAACCTGTATACATTTTTTATACATGCTCACATATAAAAAGTACACTCACAAAAAAGTATTAACTAAAATTAAGTTTACCAGTGTTGCCATATTCTGGATGTGTTTGGGTGCTAAATCGTAAAAAAGTGCCAGAAAGTGCTAAATAAAAAAAAAAGATGTGCTAAAAAAGTGCTAGATTTGTTATCGTGCTTTTATTGATAATAATAAGGGTGTACATGTCAGAAATTTTCCTCTTGCAAAAATAGAAAATTTATAATAAAAAAACTTTATTGACATTGTAAAATTTCTAGCATTTTTTATTCAAAATTCCATTACAATTACATTTGTTAGTCAATTATGAACCATTTTTAGGATTTAATAATTTTTATCAAATTTTTGTATCTCTTATGATTCTTTTTAGAATGCTCATATTTTCATCCAAAAGCAAGTTATTTTTGACAAAAAAAAATTCAAAAATAATTGTTTTATTTGACAAATTATTAACTCATATAATTAACTCATTAATGACCGGACGTTTTTTTTTTTTTTTTTACTTTTGATTTTTTTTAATTTTTTGCTCATATTTTCATCCAAAAGCAAGTTATTTTTGACAAAAAAAAATTCAAAAATAATTGTTTTATTTGACAAATTATTAACTCATATAATTAACTCATTAATGACCGGACGTTTTTTTTTTTTAATTTTGAGACAAAATTTTTGTACACTCTCACTTTTGTTCAGAGCATGCTAAATTGTAACAACTCTGCTGGCAACTTAAGTTGCCAATGGGCATTAATGGGTTAATAAACGTGTCGAAATTTTTCTGACTGAGTTATATCCAACGATACAAATTGAGCAATATTTAACCACGGTTTTTGAAAAATTTAAAAAAGTTTTTTTTTTCGTATTATGTATGGGCACTTCCATAGTCACATACGTTACAGTCGTACGGTTCATGAGGTAAAAAATAAAGGAAAAACATATTATTTTTGTTTTACTTCTTTATATTCTTGCGTAAAACATAAAAAACTCTATATGTAGTACAAATAAGAAAACAATCGAACTGCAAAATATTAGCAATTAAAGATTGTGACGTGATGTGACAAAAGTAGAAGTTGTTTTTTCGTCTTTTAGAAATACGCAAAACTCTACGAATTGCGCCAGATTGTTTTGATAATTTTTTTTTAATATGATTTGGAATATTTTAAGTTTGTTTGACAAATTTGCCGAATTAATAAATTCTTTTTTGATTTTCTTACGTTATGTAGCGTGATGTGACATGAATGAAAATGTTAGCAATTATTTGAAACAAATTTTTTTTTTATTATTTATGGAACTTAAAAATATAATAAGTTTTATGTGATGAATTTATTTTTAAGAAATAAAAATTAATTAATAAAAAAATAAAATTTCAATTCCATAGGCCCACAAGTTTTCCAACCCTGATACTAGAGTATACAAAGATGACATAAAAAGTTTTGTGAATAAATCTTAGTTCACAATGTTATAAAGTCCCGAATATAGCGAAAACCCGATTTTTTTAAGTTTGGGTTAAGATATTTCTAAAATCTAATATGATGGAGAAATTCTGAGGTCAGATTCGGATTCAGCGCATAACAAACTTTTAGAAAAGTATACTGTAGTTCCAGGGTTTTGACGTTTTCAGATGTTTTTGCTCTGTGTTTTTAGTAGAATATATGAAATTTTATTTGTGACTTGAGTGGGTCTGTTTTCAATTTTTCTCTGTACTATAATCGTGTGTTTTACTTCCTCGAATTAGCTAAGGACGCCATCTACGTAAAAACTATATAATTTTAAATATCAATGTTTTACTACTCAAAAGAAGTTTTATAAAATATGAACACAGATTTTTTAGAATAAATTATTCACAACAAACTTGACCTAAATTAAAAGTTTTAAACACCAAATACCAGCAACGCAGAAATGCAGCGGTGACGAACGTGACATTAGAATGTAAATGAAAGCAAATTAAAAATTTCTCTTTTACTGATCTTTATTTACATCGTTTACATGTTTTGGAGTTAATTGTTGTTGTAACAAGTATTTTGAGATAGGAGTATACTTGCATCATCGTTCTTAAAGAATTAAATATTTAAGAGAAAATGTTACTGCAAATGAAAAAAGTAGACTAAACCTTGAACTTTGCAGTTCATTTTATCATCATGCCAACTAAGCTATGCTTTTAACTTTTTGATTTAATAAAATTTCAGTATTTTCTTTAATAATACAAGTCAGATCGAATTATTTGTCCAGTTTTAGTTCTTCGGTCACGGTTGGCCTTTCTATGTAAATGCCCACAGTTGTGTCAATAAATAATATAAGTTTGACATTAATCCGCTATACACTCAAAAAAAAAAGTTAGTAAAGTCAGCAAAAACCTTATGCTGAGTAAGCAAAATTTCAGTCAGTAGGGTGCTTGCAAAAAAATTTCTAATGTCAGCAAAATCTTTTCCTGAAAATCAGAGTGCTGAATAAGCATAATTAAAATTTTAGCTGAAAACACAATTTCAGCAAAAATTTTGCTGAGAAATAGTATAATTAATTTACAAGACGTTTTACTAACTTTTCTTCTAACTTATTTTTTTGAGTGTACCCCAAAGGACATCACGCATGAGTGATAAAAAACGCTCATACTCAGATTTTTGTAAATTTATTGGAAACATTAATATATTTTGCTACACATAAGTCGCCATAAGTTAGATATCTTGTAAGCAGAGAAAAAATATCATTAAACATGAAAAAAAAAATAATCATACCATGATCCTAACAATCATAAATATGATTTTTTCTGATCATATTATGATCAATAAGAACGATTTTATAATCATCTGGAATCATAATATAATTATGGGAATCATATTATGATTGTTACGCGTTTCAATCATAACATGCTGCTCTTAAACTACGATATCATAACATGATGTTCTTTTTCTGAGTGTAGATTTTCTTGAAATATATCTTATTTTATGTGGTGAGCAAGCAAGATTATGATGTGCTTTAAATTTAAAAGTAAAACATATATTTTGTTTTACTTTTATTGAAACAAGTGACATTTTGGCACGACAATAGATTTTCGATTGCCTTAATAGAAATTCAGTGATATCTACCGAAAACTTCGATTGCTACAACCGAACCATTCGATTGACTACAAATACGGTTATAACGACCGAGTCTGCGTTCTGGGTGATTGCGTTCTCCAAAACCTCAAAGTTGATTTGTGAAAAATGTTCAACACTTCTGAGACTACCGCAAATAACCTCCAGTTTACCATTTGTTTAAGACTCCCTGTCATCTATCTAAATAACAGAAAAAAAAACATTTACAGCGCGCAATGCAACGCATTTAAAATAACTTGTATGTACAAACAAATGTGCAATGCTAAAAGTTGAGTGTTCTAGCCGCCTTCATTTGGCTTCACGTTTCTCGCTTTTATCGCCTCTGCATTCTAGACTTCTATCAATAGTTTCTGTGTTTAGTGCGTATATATAGAATGTGTTGTATTATGTATGCATGTATGTCTGTCTGTATGTATGTCTGTATGTATGTATGAGTGCCAGAATAGTTGATACATGCATAAATTCTATTATAAATGATATTGTTGTTGTCGCTTTGGTTGATATTGTTGTTGGTGTTGTTATTGCTGCAGTTGCATTCAATTAGCGACAACAAGTTTCCTTTTTAAATGTTTCTTTTTTCCTTCAATTTTTATCAAATAAAAATGAAAAAAAAAAAAAAATTATATGTATGCGAATTGTGTTATTCTGTTCGGTTCAACAACATTTCAAGTTGAACTGGCATAAATAAATAAGTACATATAAAGTGTACAGTAGTATGATTTAAGCCCCCCCTCGCTCCCCCCTCATTCTAAGCACCCATAGTAGGTTTTTTGTTTTCTTCTATTAAAATGTATTTAATATTAAATACACAAAAAAAAAAAAAACTGATATGGGGTTTGCATGTGTAAATGGATATTAGTTATCAAATCTAGAGGGTCAAGATTAAGATTACTTTCAATTAAGATTGGTTTTAAATATCATTGTTAATTATTCAATAAATCATTTTTTCATAATTATTGTAAGTGCATCGTTTTGTAAATTAATCAAGGTTAGAAATTGGAAAATGAATTTTATGTCTTAAATAGTTTTATGTAGAACTACGTTCATATTGAACCCCAAAATACGTATTTTCGTTTTTTTTTCAAGCTTTCGATTTAAAATTTGTATGGGATTTGAGAGTCAAAAACTTGATAAAAACGAAAGTACGTATTTTGGGGTGCAATGTGAATGTAGTTTAAGAAAACTTTAGTGGATAAAGACCGATTAATACTACACTCGAAGAAAAAAGTTAGTATAAACATTATTAAAGCCAATAGTAATGCAACTTTCCAAGTTTTTAACTAATTTTAAGTTAAAATTGGGATTTTAGTTAAAAACCTTTTTTTTTTGTACTGAATTTATGTAAAAATATAAATTTAAGAATTGTAGGCTAGTTGGTAGCGTGCTGGCTTATCAGTGCGGGGGTCGTGGGTTCGATTCCCACCAGAGGCACTTGTTTTCGCTACAACGCGCCGAAAGCCATAGTACACGGAAAAAATTATCAACCTAAAATGTCTAATTAAAGGTTTGATTTGAATTTAATTTGTTTCTAAACGAGTTTCAGCTAAATTCAGGAGTACCGCAAGGTTCTGTTCTTTCTCCTACCCTTTTTCTTATTTTTATTAATGACCTTCTTGGTCAGACCTTCAATCCTATCCACTCTTTTGCAGATGACAGCAACATTTGTCATTCATTTTCATTCGATCACAGGCCAAGCTCCTTGGAGATAGAGGTCATCCGGCAGAACATGAATGACACACTCAATCAAGGCCTTTCTACAATCTCTCAGTGGGATCGCGCGAATAAGGTCGATTTTAATGCACGCAATACCCAATGTTGTATGTTAACCCACAGACGGACTGTGGAACTAACATTGTCATCTGTAGCTATGGATGGTATAGGCATTGAGGAATCTGATACTCTTGATGTTCTGGGCATGAGAATACAGTGTGATGTCTGTTGGAATAAGCACGTATTTCAAGTGTCGAAAGAGCATTCAAGTGTCTTGGTTTTCTGAAACAGTGTAAGACTTACATCACTCCATCCGATCTCCTTACTATTTATACGAGCTATATCCGGCCGAAAATGGAATACAACTCTCATATATGGGCAAGGGCTTCAGTGTCTATTCTGAAGCTTCTGGAACGTGTTCAGGGGAGGGCGGTGAAGCTTATCAATGGCAGTAGTGTATCCAACTCTATTGATTCATTGGAGCATCGTCGGAATGTGGGTTGTGTGACACTTTTCTATCTATATTACCATGGGAGGTGCTCATCTGAGATAAGTGAACTTATTCCTAGAGCCCGAGTTTTTATTCGTAATACTCGCTTATCTAGTAGAGCTCATCCGTTTGTAGTTGATTGTCCTGTGTTTCGCACAACGCATTACAGAGAAAATTCGTTTTTTAGTCGAACGATTCGTATGTGGAACAAACTTCCCTCAGAAGTCTTCCCTGTTACTTACAATTTAGAAAAATTTAAATCAAATATCCACAAACACTGCTCCCTCTTTCCTCCCTCCCATACCCTATTTTCCTGATCAATACAATGCACTGCATGAGTAGGCGGCATCCCCTGAGTATTGGTTAAAATTAAAAAAAAAAAAAAAAAAACACACTCAGCATTGTAAAAAACACAGATACCAACGTATAGATCACACACTTTTTTTGTGAGTATCATATTTTTTTTTTTGTAGAAGTTATTTATAACTTTTTTTTCTTCTTAATTTTAATAAAAGGTTTAATTGATAGTGTCATTGCCGTGATAGGTGCAAAATCAATTAAAAAATATTAATTGATTCAATAAATTTTTTAATTGAAACCAGTTTTTAGTTTTTTCTGTGTAGCCAGTGCTCGGTTAGGACAACAGTATATAATTTGTAATTATATGATTATTAATTAATAAAATAAAAAATAAATTTAATAATCAAACCCAATATTGAAAGTCTTTGAAAAATCAGTGCTTATTTACTTTAATTTTTATATATTTTTCTATTATTTTAATTTTTTTAGATAACGCTGCAGTCTTTGATGTACGTACAAAAGGAACAAAGGAAATAAAAACGACAAATAAAACACAGATACAACTCTGTATATTATTTATCTTATTAATACAGAGTTATATTTTTGTTGTCTTACTATTTATAATAAACAATTTCACGAATAGATGGCGCTTTGTTTTTAAGCAAACAACTAAAAATTTAACTAGTTTTTACAGTTTTTTCTGCTGCTTTTATTTTACTACTATTTAGCAAAAATATTCTGATAATTTTCCTGCTTTTCCCTGCAACGTCCCCTATGGGGAATGAGGAGTCAATTGACCTAAAAGTGGCTGGTTAAAGAAGGACTTATCACAGGACTGGTATAATTTAATACTGAAGTGGGTTAAGCAGGGTCAATTGTCCTAAAATTACCAATCCCGTGAATGGTAAAGGGAGGACATACCACTTAACCAGAATGCTTATTAACAAGAAAAAGCCAGTTGGCCAGAATTTTACCCATTAGAAGCTGTTTAGTTTTCGTTTATTTTATACGACATGGCGCCTTTGCTACAGTCTTGTGGTATGCCCATCTTTGGATAGTCCTGTGGCATGCCACTATCTGGTTTAAAGCAGCACAAATGACCCCCTCCTATGACAAGCTAATGTTAAAGTTGCCAGTTGTTTACATAGGGTAGGGTTTAGCAGAGGATCGGTCTCTGGCATGAAGGGACCGATTCTGTGGCACAAACCGGTCCCATTCCCCATAGGGTAGTTTTTAACTAATTTTTAGTAACTTTTTCTGCTATTTGTAAAGACTTATTTGTATGAGTGTAGATTTATAATTTAATATTCGTAAGGATATGAATTAATGGTGATTTCTGAACGGCAATGGACCGTCAGTCTCGTGAGTACAAAATGGAGCTCAGAGCCAACAACAGTGATGATGCACATTAGAGTGGCATTTTTTTCAACTTTCGATATTTATCAATTAGTGTTGCGATTATTGTAAAACTACTTCTAAAATTTAGGTGGTGCGAATTTGAGAAAAATCGGATACCATTAACCCGTGGCGCCCTATATTTTTCTTAAACTGCCTTAATAAAAATTTGTCTTGCCACACATCATTTTTTATTAATTTTGGCATGCTAAGTTCGAATATTTAAAAAAAAAAATGTTAAATCATACAAACGGTTTTCGAGTTATTGTGACTTAATTTTTACTAAAAATAAAGTTTTTTTCCTTCAGTCTACAAATTTTAAAAAAAAATTCCAATTTTTTTTATTTTTGCACTAGCAAAGTAGACAAAATTTGTTTTCATTTGAGTATAAGTATGTTAATATTGGTTATAAGGATATCTTCTAAATTTACCTACAAATATCTCGGAAAACAGAAAATTTATATAGTAAAATTGTGTCTGATTACTAAGAACACAAGAGTGGAGTCAAGTTGATGATTAATAGGTTTTTTGTTAAACCTCTGTCTATTATGGAGGCTCTAGCTTCGGGTTCTGATGAGATCTTTAGCCAGATCGAAATACTAGTATCAACCTAGCTAATATTTTTTTTTGCTTTAATTTTTGTAAATATACGGAGGTTGAAAGCTCGTTATAAATTAAAAATAACATAAAAAAATGTATATATAAAATAAAAAAACTGTAAAAAATGGTTATGCTTTTAAATTTTATACACAGAATTATTTAAGAAATATTAACTTTAACTTTTGATTTTCATTAATTAATGCTTTGATTGCTGTAGCATTACACTCATAGAAAGAAACCTGTAAAAATAGCAAAAAAATGCTACTAAAAATGTGTTAAAAATAAGCTTGCAGATAAATCTGCTTTAACGTTTAGCTCTTAAACGATGCGTATTAGCCATCTGATTATGGAACAAATACTAACAACTCACGATTAAAGTTGGCCTTTATAGTGCAGTTTTTTCGAATTTAGGAAAAAAAAAATAGGTTTTAAAAGTTTAGTAATGCTGAGCATATAATGGGAAATATATTTATAAAGATTCCATTGACAAAATTTAATGCAAAACATCATCATTTAGTTCATACGCGACGACAGCAATTCATACACTCATAAAAAAAAGTAAGTTCAAAAGTCTGTTAAACGGGTCCCAATTCAATTGAGCTAATTTTTTCTACTGTAATCTTTTAAATCAGTTGTTTAAATAAAGTACTGAGTGATCTCATTTTACTACAAGAACAAATTTCATCCGTATTTGATATTAGTTTTCAACCTAAAATTTAGTAATTCGTGATTCTGAAATTTACTTTTGCCAGTTAATTTAAAACACAATTGTTTTCAAATCATTATTTTCTTGTGTCTCCGCTATAAGTCTCACTCGTTATTTAATCATATTTTTTATTTTATAATCAAAAAATAGTCTAAATCTCGAAAACTAAGCGAGATAAAGCAAAATGGACCAAAAATCGTTACTTCGTTCCTATAATGTACTATTCCCGGTTATAAATAATGAACCCACCTCTGGTCAGATCCGGAAAGACCTTTTAAGCAGAAATGTTCTGTTGATTCAGCTTATAAATTCTGTGGATTTAGCTCAATTCTCTGATAATTTAACTACAACTGTAAGCTAAAATGTCGTTCTTCTAAAATTTAGGTCACTTAAATTTAGCAGACTTCATTGAAAGGCCAATTTCAAACGTGGATAGTGAACAATCGAAGCGAACACCGCCAACATTTTTAGTTGGCATTTTTTATATACGCGTAATACCTATCGTTTTAGTGCTATTACGACGCAAAATTCGCAAATTTTCAACATTCGGGACAGCCTAATGTTTAAGGTTGTTCAATATGCATATTTCTATAATATGAAATTTATTTGTTATACAGCAGCAATTTTAAATTAGCATAAACTACAAAGTATTTTATAAAAAAGTAATAAAACTATTTATGACCTAAGGGAAGAATTTTATTATTATTTTTTTGGTTAAAATAAATTTAAATTAACTTAATTACCTATGCAATAACTTCCGCTAACAAATGATGTATCCCAACCGGGATCGGCAGTTGTTAATGAACTACTGATATTTTGTATAAATTAAAAATTAAAGGGATCCATGTTTTTTTTTAGCTGCCCAATCTCATGTTTATGTGTTACTAAGTGGTGCCAAAAATTCCCCAATTTAAGGGTTTTTTTCTGTTTATTTCGTTATATATAAAAACCTATAGACAAATTTAGTATCAAAAGAAAGATTTTTTTGAAGACACATTCACTATTGTATAAATTATGTTTAAAGCATACTTGGGAATTTTTAATTGGCATTACTTGTGGTCATTGGCAATGTCAAAAAAATGTCATTACCATTCCAATGCCAATAAATTTTTTTTAATTGTCATTGATTAGACCAATGGTAATGAAATGGCTAAAGCAACCAATTGTAATTAACGAAAAAGTAATTGTTTATAAAAAGTGTTTTGTTTTGGAAAAAGCGATAAAATTTTGAAATCTAAGTAATAACTTTAAGAGCCAGTTTTTGGGAGGACGATCAAACTTAGTTTTACAGCTGTTTAGTTAAACTTAAATAAGATATAAACTGCTTTTAAACCTCCATGCTGTTTTTCAGTGATGGTTTAAAAAATCTCAAATTAAATAAGATTACCATATTTTACACCAAAAAGAGTAATGCCATTTTCAAAAGAAATATGGTAGCACTTGCGAATGTCAAAAATGAAAAACAAACAAAACAACGCGCATAGAAAAAAAATGTTTGTTTATTTTGTGCCCAACAATTAAATATTTCTTTTGTTTAATATTGGTTGTAATTAAATATAAAATGGACTCTAAAATAAATGTAAAAATATAAGCCGATGGTTTGGACGAGCGGAAGCGCTGATAAAACTCCAAATCATTATATAAATAAAAACACATTTTCAAAAATTTCGTATATACTGTTTTTTTTTTGGACTTTTAGTTAACAGCTGCTTTATTTATGTATAATTTTCATTCACAGCTGTTATGATTTGACAACTCAAAACTTAGTTTAAACGGCCAACGCTGGCCGGTTAAACTACAATTAAAATATAATAAACTTGATCTCAAAAACAGCATTTTAAGTTTAAACTTCGTTAAAACTATAAACAAGGTTGAACTACATCCCAAAAACTAGCTCTAAGAGTATTCGCTATTTTATGCAAGTTTTTATCATGTATACACTATTTATGCTTGTTTGATAACGGATTAGTCATGATTGATAATATACCGAATATTTATAAAATTATTAAGCAAATAAACGATTTTTTTTTTCGAAATTTGGAAATAATTTTTTTTTTGTAGATAATTAAACAAACAATTATAATAATCAATTTTAATTATCTGTTAAAGGTATTAGCATTGATCAATGCCAATAGAAAGAAAATTTAATTTGCATTGTTTTAAGCAATTGTAATGCCAAACAATTTAATTACCATTGACATCAACTAATGCCAATTAAATGGTCATTAATTGGCCCATTCAATTAACTACTCCCAAGTATGGTCAAAAGGCTTTCAAATATTTTTGTAATAAAAAAAATGTGTTTTGAGTAATACTAAATCTTACGTTTTATTAAAAAAATGTTGGCTGTAGTAAGTTAAAAATAAGGCATAGTAATGCCTTTTTAATTTAATGGAGGGGGTGTCTGAGCTTTTATCGATATTCGATATAATTTGGTTTATATGCGGCTTTTTCCGAAGAGCCTTTTTTCCCTATATTTCAAATAATTCAAAGATGTGGCAGCTCTGGAACCATATAGGCAATTTGAGTATAGAAAAATTTTTTTTTTTTAGTACTTTAAAAATCTGTACAAAAAAATCTAGTTTCGTAAATTAAAGACAAATTTTCATACAAAAACAAATGAACTTTAACCATATTTTTTAACCATTAAACGTGAGATAGGGCAGCTAAAAAAATACGAGTCTCTTTTTTTTTTGCTCCTATACAGAAAATACTAAAATCAACTTTCAATTAAAATATTTGTTGATTTAATTAAAAGTTTAATTGAATTCGGTCCAATTAAGGAAATTAAGGTATCAATTAAAATAATTTGTAACTATTTAATTGATTTTAATTTCAATTAATGTTTTAATCATATGTATTCAAAACTTAATTGAATTTTTAGTACAGTGTTATATTAACGTCATATAGACGTCAATTACATTACACAATCGTTCACTTGTTTTTACATTTTTCATTATCATCAATAATTTCAGACCTACGCTCACACTTGTGAGCTTAAGCGCTTTCTTGGAAAATTTGCAAAATTTTTAATATCAAACATGGGGATTAGTAACAACATCTGGGTATTTAATTAAAGAGCAATTACTCAATTACACCCAATTACATGTAATTGAACATAAAAAAGTAATTGGCCTGTAATTAAATACGCAGACATTGGTATTATGTCCCATGTCTGGTATTGACAAAATTAAAATTTTTTCAAGGAAGCGTTTAAGCCCACAAGTGTTAGAGTAGGTCTGAAATTATTATTGATACACACAGAGAAATAAAGTGACAACCGCATTGAAAAGTGTATCTTAATGGTGACAACTGATAAATTCAGTTAGTACAACGATATTAACATTAGATTTCTGAAAATGTTGGGTGTATCAACTAAAATTCAGTTGAATTAACCGAACTTTGTTGTGAAAACTAATGTTAAGTTGTACCAACCGACTGCAATTCATTATAACCGAATTTGAGTCGTAGTAACCGAGTTTTAGTTGGCAAATTGCTACATATATTTCTGTGTGTATAGAAAAGTTTTGCAAGTGAATGATTATGAAATGTAATTGGCGTCGCCCAAGTCTGATTAATATGCAATTGAATAAAATTTTATTTTTAATTGAATTTAGTTTTTTTTTAGTAGATACTATTAAAACTTTAATTAAAATTTGCAAAAAATTGCCAAAAAATTGGGGAGAAAAAATCATTAAAATTAAAAAAAATCGCCAAAAAAAAAAAAAATTACGATATATAAAAAATCACCAAAAATTTTTAAAAAATCTCCAAAATTAAAAAAACAATCGCTAAAATATGATTTTTTTTTAGTTTAAAAAATCATCAAAAATGAAAAATCCAAATTTAAAAAAACCAAAATTTAAACAAATTCTCAAATTCTTGAAATTAAGAAAAAATTACCAAAATTAAAATAAAAAAATATTGTAGAAATTTGCCAAAAATTAAAAAAAAAACAGTCAAAATTGTAAAATAGCTAAATGTTTTTGAAAATTAAAAAAAATCGCTAAAATTTAAGAAAAAAAAAAATCGTCAAAAATGAAAAATTGCTTTTATTTAAAAATAGCCAAAATTTAAAAATAGCCAAAATCTACAAAATTTAAAATCAAGTCAAAATTTAAAAAAATCCTTAAAATTACCGCAATTAAAAAAAATTCAAAATTGGAAAAAAATTAACCAAAATTGGAAACCTATTTCAAAATTAAAAAAATCGCTAAAATTGATTAAAAAAAAACGCTAAAATCAATAAGCAAATCGCGAAAATTTAATGACCAGTAAACATTTGAAAAAAATCGCCAAAACTTTAAATGATATGATATCCCAAATCCATGATATTCCAAAACCAATTAAACATTTAATACATATTATTAAACTTTTAGTTGAAAGTGAGTTTGAAATCAAACAAAAGTTTAATCTGTGTGTACAACATATCAAAAGTTCATTAAAATCTGCGAGTTCGGGTCGGTCCCTTGAAAGCCAATACAAGTAATCAAACCTACTATGACTTTAACACGAGTATAGTAAGTAAATATAAGTGGAATGATAAAATATATAAATCTGTATAATATCCCAGGTGATAAACATTTAATTGCATTCAATATAAATAAATATAAATTTTTAAAAATAACAAACAACAATTGACACTAGCAGCAGCAACAGTAGCATCAGCAGGTAGTACAAGCAAAAAGGTAGTGAGGTAATAAAAATAGCACACATACACAGAGAGAATTTTAGTGAACGAAAAATAATGAAAATGTTCAGTAAGCTTAAGAAACTTTTCTTTACAATGTGAACGAAAATATTCTTAAAACTAATAAAAAGCTTCGTGTTTTTTATGTTACAAATTTTGTAATGATTTTTTTCATTACTAACTTTTAAAAGATGTAGGGTAAAGGCTTGCAGGTTGCTAAACAAAGTGTAAATTACTTTTTCTTAAAAATTGAAAAGTCAAAACTGTATTCTTTGTTATGTTCGCAGCCTCGTAATGAAAATAAAATTTAATAAGTTTTCTTTAATTTTCCAAATCAGGTGTTTTACTTCCATTTTTCTAGATTTTCTTTTTTTTAACTGTCGATTTTAGGTACTTTTAAAAATTTGCTAAAAAATTTTAGGTTCTGCAAATTAAAATTATTTGTAGCTCAGGATTGTGAATTGATATCTTCTCTTGCCAACCTATGATTATGACAACAATACGTTGATTTTATGATAAGTTATGGACAAAAAAGCTAAGGGTGACAACCTGCAAACCTTTCCCCTAATAATATATTTTGTAAAACTTTCTAAAAAACTTGCAATAGTTTAATGAAAAGTTTCAGTGAACGAGTTTCACTACAACGACATTCCTTCTACTCAAAAATTGCTTAATATCAAGCAGAGATTTCTCTCAGTGTACTGTTTTGTATATGGCACATTATAATGGACCTTATCATCATCCTATTGTAAATAATTAAGAAAATAAAAAATACTCTAACCAAATTTTGAATAAACATTTGCTTTTTTTTTTTGCTGTTATTATTTTTGTCGCCTTCTCTCGTTTTTGATAATGAGTAATCTTCTCTACATGCAAATATCCAGAAATTATCTCATTCGTATTCTGCCATCATATACAAATGCATTTAATTGTATTTTAATTGCTTTATTTTATTGTATAAAAAAATGTTTTAAATAAAAACAATAAAAATTATTTCAGGACGATCAAAATCGACTTTTTTCCACGCTACACTCAAAAAAAAGTTAGTAAAGTCAGCAAATAACTTTGCTGAGTCAGCAAAATTTTATTCAATAGGGTAGGCTTGCAAAAAAGTTGCCAAGGTCAGCAAAACCGTTTGCTGAAAATCACCGAGCTGACTTTTGGCAACAATATTAGTAGATTCAGCAAATATTTTGCACACACTTAGTGGATTAGAAATTAAAAAAAAAACCCTTGCTAAAAAATTAATAAAATTTTTGCTGAATATTAGTAGACTGAAAAAAACTAAAAAAATTGGAAGACAAATTGTACTTTAGTTAATTTATTTGCTGAAAATCATAAAACATATTTTTGTGATTCTTTTAAAAATACTTTACAATACGCTACAAAATATACAAAATGTTCATTAGTCCGAATTGACGACATGAATTAATGTAATATCTAAAAAAAAATATATATAATTATATATAACACAAACAAAATTCTCTTTCAACTACTTACATCAATGGTTGTCTAAATTATGCTGTCTTTTAAAGGAACGCAAATAATAATTAATAATTATAGAAACGAAACGAAAAAATAACAAAATATGACAAATACCATCCTTTTTTTGGCAATAAGAAAAAGGAACCATAAAAATTTATCTAAGATGTGTGTATTTGTCTTTCGCTTTAGTTGGTCTACCTGTCTGCATATTTGTGTGCAATTTGACCACACTGCATTATAATTCACTATAAACATTTAGTTTAGAAATACACATTTAATCTTTGTTAACTTTAAATATTTGAATTAATAGACAATTACTTTCAAAAGTTGTTTTAATCCGCAAGTTTGCTTTATGTATGAAAAACAGATATAAAAATCTTCCATGGTTGTTTTTTATAGGTCTTACAAGAAGTACTTTTTAGTATTATTTTAATCGCCACTACTACATATTCCCATGCCGCGAAATATTATTTGTTCTGCGTATATCTTTCAATCTAGTTGTCGTCCATACTATTAATGTGCTTATTAGCACAATTTTTTTTAGCAAAATAAATTAGTGAAACTTTAGTAAAATATTAGTAAAACATTAGTTCAAAACAGTTAAGTGGTGAATAAGTATAACTAAAAATTTAGCTGAAAACATAATTTTAGCTAATATTTTGCTACAACATATTATAACTGATTTACAAACGTTGTACTAACTTTGTGGGCGTTGTGGTGTAATGGTTAGCGCGTTGGACTTTTACACAGAAGGTCCCGGGTTTGATCCCCGGTGCCGGCAACATCAAATTAATATGTATGAGTTTTTACTATCCCTCATACGTATCGCAATGTCCACCTTCGGTGTTCCCATAGAAATTAACCCCACCGAAGTAAAATAATGAATCAGGGCTATAAACCAAAAAGCTTCAATAAGTTCGCCAACTCTCCATCAGGTGGCGAGCAACAACTGTTCTAAGACTTATCATCTCGCGCAATTACAGTGTTGCCATCTCTTCATCTTTCCCCACCTTTCATCTCTATACTATCCCTTTCCAAAGAAAGAACACACTAAATATAGGAAGTATTTCCTGAGTGTTGCCTCTCTTTTTTTTAAAAAAAAAAAAAAAAAAACTTATTTTTTGAGCGTACATTTCCAACTCTGGTTGATACTTATAAAAAAATGTATCAATCAAGCGACGACTATGTCCCAAATTAATTTTTATTAACTACCTATAGTAACTATATTATATATGGAACTTCCTCTGTTCAGATCCCTAAAGACATTTTTAGCAGAATTTTTTTGTGAATTCAGCTTAAAAATTCTGTTGATTAGCTAAATTCTTAGTTAATTTAACTATAACTATAACTAATTCCTTTACAAAATGTTCTGGATCTAGTTCTGGAACTAGTGTTCGATATGTTATATTTAGGGAATGCATCCCGGGGTTCCCGGTAAACTTGACCATTTTCTGTTCCCGCAATCCGCTGAATTTTTTCAGGGAATTCCGTGATTATTTAGGATGCAATTTAAAATAAAAAAAGTTGAACATTTCACATTTTTAATCCTAAACACTTTTAATTATGAAATATTGTCCAAATGCCGTTTTTAGGCCTAACTATTGATTTTGTAATTTTTCAAGATTTAAACATTTTTATTTTATTTTTTTTAAATTTTAAGCTTACCATTTTCTTTATACTAATTTTTTTTTATACCAAATTTAATCAAACTCCAAGATTTGAGAAAAAACACAGCTTTATAATAGGGACTTATTTTTCATTTTGCATACAAAAATATGATTTAATATAAAATAATTTATAATTTATTTTTCGACCGGGGTA
The DNA here is from genome assembly GCA_021234595.1 of Delia radicum. NCBI lineage: Eukaryota > Metazoa > Arthropoda > Insecta > Diptera > Anthomyiidae > Delia > Delia radicum. Next base: position 21,592,700 of record CM037853.1, on the reverse strand, counting down.
TCGGGAATTACGAATAAATTTCCCGCCTTCCCAAGAAAGGGCGTTATCTTGCATTCCTTAGCTATATTTAATATTTTAATTCCGTAGAATAGATACTTGAGCCAGAGTAAAAACTATTTTTTTTGTTGTATAATAGAAAGTTTAGTAACGTCATGATGCTTGTTAGGAAAATTCCCTATCCACGTGTTTGATTAATAAGAAGACAAGAATAGAGCAAAATTGATTATTAATAGTTTTTATGTTAAAGCTCTGCCTATTCTGGATGCTCTAGCTTTTCTAAAACTTCGGGTTCTGATGAGATCTTTAGCCAGATCTAAATATTAGTATCAACCTAGCTAATATATTTGATTTGCTTTATTTATTTTTATAAATATACGGAGGTTGAAATCTCGTTATAAATTAAAAATAACATTAAAATAATCACGATGAATATAAAAACAAAAAACTAATAGAACTGTAGAAAGATTCCGGATTAGTTTCAACTGAATTTGGATCTAACCAAGTCATTTGGCTGCAGCAACTAAAAATTCAGTTAGCCAAAACCTTTTACCATTCAAATGCGCAGAAAAATTTTAAACTTCTAATTTGGTTTTTTGAGAGCAGTTTCAGAATAAAGGCGGATTTTTTAGCAATACTGTTTTTGTGTAGCATGTTACTGTTAAACATGATCACTTTGGTCTATAATTTAACCATGAATCGACTTACAAACGAACAACGCTTGCAGATTATTGAATTTTATTATCAAAATTCATGCTCAGTTAAGAAAGTGCATCGTGCACTTCTTAAAATTTATGGTCAGTTTGGGCGACCTTCTGTGACTAAATTTCACACTAAATTTACATTTTTGGACATTAAACCACCAACACGCTTACGTAGAGTGCGGACAGAAGAAAATATCGCAGCTGTATCCGGCAGTGTTGGTGTAAAACCTTTTAAAATACATCTAGTGCAAGAATTGAAGCCACACGACCTACCACAACGGCTAACTTTTGGTGAATGAGCGCAGGCAAAGTTGGATGAAAGTCCATTTTTTTTATCGGCACATTGTGTTCAGCGACGAAGCTCATTTTTGGTTGAATGGATACGTGAACAAGCCAAATTGCCGCATTTGGTGTGAAGAGTAGGTTTCAAGAAGACGGTGCCACATGCCACACAGCAAGCGAAACAATGACAAAATTGAGAGGCGAGTTCGGCGAACAATTTATTTCACCTTTATGTATACATATATATATGTCCTGTGGTTCCTTAAGAGGAACCTTTGGGGACGGTCAATTGGCCGCCTAGATCGTGCTATTTAATGCCTTTCGGATATTTTTTGTATGGCTATGTTAAGGCTCATGTTTATAGATACAAGCCCGTAACGGTTGACGCACTGAAAGCCAATACTGAAGAATTTATTCGTGAGATACAGCCCGATATGCTGGAGAGAGTATGGAAAATTGGACCCAGCGTATGAACCATTTAAGGCGTAGCCGCGGTCAACATTTACTTGAAATCATCTTTAAACATTGAATCGTTCTATCGACTCAAATAAAGATTTCATACATTTCTCTAAATTTTATGTGTTTGTTTTTTAAATCAAATCCGAAAGCTCTTAAAAAAATCACCCTTTATATGGTGATGTGAAACGATCCTAGAGAGTTTAATGCCATTGGAATCAAGATCACTCTTAAAATGTGTCTTTAGTCATAAAATAAATTTGTATTTTAAAAAAGTCTTCAGCATCTCAAGAATTTATGTAATTTATGTAGATTTCTCTTGGGTTAACATTTTTAGAATCTCTAGACTTTTTAGTCGTTAATTTTTGATATTTTTTTTTTTTTAATTGTAAAGATTTTTCTATGTAAAAATTAAAAGGTTTTAAAGACTTTTGGACAATTGGCCTAAAACTATAAAATTTAAGGATATTGCATCCTTGTAATATGAATGTTGCAATATATGACATTTGCAATATCTCTTCTATTATCGCTCCATATAACCAAGAGAATTATCTAAACAATTACTCTACAAATACTTGCACAATGAAATATTGTTTGTTATTGTATAAATGTGGTTTCGCAAAAAAAATTCTTTTGTCTATTTGTCGTTTTGACATTATGAATAAAATGTTGGTTAGTTAAACTGACGTTAACGCAAACTGATGTTGTAGTCGACGTTGTTGTTGTTATCGTCATTGTCGTTAAGTTACGCGCCAAGAGTGAAAACTGTTAATGACAGAAAGAGCATTAATTGCATAGTGCAAGAGCTAGGAAAGAGGGAGGGTGAAAGTGTTAAGAAGTTAGAAGAGGTTGGGGCTTGTGGAAGAGAGGGGGACCAGAAAGAATATACTCAAATAATAGGGGGTAAAGATTGCGACTGTTTGTTTGCTGGTTGCGTTATAATACCAGTATGTATGTAATAAGTATATACTTATGTGTGATTGTATGTATGTTTGTACATACCTATCAATCGTATGTATATATGTAAGAGTATCGTCACGCGAGTGCACCGAACTAATTCAAGGCTGCATACCACACAAACACAGTATCTATGTGTGTAGGCCTTCCACAGTGCAGTGGTATAAGTGAGCAAACTCTCATACTCAATTATGACTTTATATCTTTCTTAGTATGTGTATGCATTTTCCGCATTCACCTCTTCCACCACCCCCTTTTTCAATATTTATAAACTCTTTATGTAGGTATTTGTGAGTGCAATTTTTATTTGCACAAACAGTAGCATCTGTATAAATTTTTCGAAATGCTTTCATACTAATTCTACTACAAGTGAGCGGTTGTGAGTGAATTTCGACAGCAGTTGAGTGAGAGGGCATCTACAGTTGTTTAGGTTGTACTTCATTTATCTGAATGCAATAAATGTAGTCTCATCTAAACAACTGGCAACTAAAGATGTGTTTTCTGTTTCCCGACTTTGTTGTTGTTAAGTTGTTTAAGGTGTTTGAACAACAAATACGTTGCCTCCTTTATGTTGACGTCGATTGAAAGTAAAAATCAATTGTAGTTGGTAGAGGAAGAGACCATTCAACAAAATAGCTTGTCCTTTATTTAACTTTTAGGATTAGTTTGCAATTTTTTCTTCAAGGAAGCCACACATATATAAATATACTGTCAATTGTAAACTTCCTTAGGGCAACTAGACAAAAGACATTTAAAAAATAGGGAAAATGAAAGAATATAAGACTTTTACAATGTAATACCGATGGTAATAAGTTGTCATATCTGAACTAAAATTGATACTAGTTAATTGATCAGTTCATAAGCATTGCATTGATAGCAATCTTAATGAAATTTTTTTCAATGATAATGCGTTTAATTTTCAGTACAGAAAAAATCGGCCAAATCGGAGAGAAACTGTCAAAACGGTAACTGAAACCCAGGCTAGCTGAAACCCTTTCATTCCATTTGCTTAGTGTTTCAATTCCATTCGTTCCCCATGGTTAGTGTTCCAATTCCACTCAATCCATGTTCCATTGCAGTTCGTTTAGATGAGAAGAAATTTTTAATTCCTTTCATTCCACACAGAGAGAGTTCTCTGCATGATATTAATGAATTTGTATATAGAAGCAATTTAAAGTATACATTAAACTAATGCAAATATTCAAAAGAGAAAAATATCGATTTCATTATTAAAAGCCTATTTACTCAATGAAGAAATTTGACTAAAAACTAGTTTCATAAAAAATATGAAGTTTTTCATTAAATTAAAAAAATTTTTGTTTACTATTTTTCATCATGTTCATTATTTTTCGTCTACTAAAATTCTCTCTGTGCGTGACAGAGCTTTGAGTAATTAATTTCCTAATTAACATTTTTTGAAATTAATTTAAATTTTAGTAATGAGTTCCCTGACCAATTTTAAGGAATTAAATGAATTCCTTTTCTCATTCGATTTGACTTGAAGGAATTCATTCCCATTTTTTAAATTCCTTCATTAAAATAATGGAATTCATTCAATAGGGAATTTATTCAAATCTACACTCTGTTACCGTTTCAAGTTTATTTATAAAATGATACGTAGAGTTTGTTTTAAATAAGGAATCAATTAAAATCCATAGAAATATTTTTTTTCAACTTTTTCTATCGGTAGTTTAGAAAACAAACTATAGAAATATACGTTCTTTTGGTAGTAGTTAAATATTGGCATATTGGCAGTTAAATTTTTAAAAAAAAGTTTAATAATTCCCATAACATTTTTTACAAAAAGAGTTTGTTTAAATACAAAACTATTTCAATTGAATTATCTTTTGTTCAGGGAATTCATACCCTACGGAATCCATTCCCTATGAATTCATTCGATTTTCATTTAATTCGGCCTTTTTTGTTTAATTCCCTAATGACCTTACTTTTTGGTTTAAGTCCCTAGGGACCTAACTTTTATGTTTAGTTCCCTCAGGACTTAACTTTTTAGTTTAAGTCCCTAGGGACTTAACTTTTTGTTTGATTCCCTAAAGGACTGCATGCAGTTTGTTTATTATTATTAAATACAATTAAACCGGATATGTGTTTTAATATTTTATAGTTAATGTTTTCAAAATAACGACTGATATACTTTTGTAACGAAAAAACTCCAAAAAGACTTATCATCTCGCGCAAATACTGCCATGCTTGAAGCCCTTCATCTTTCCCCACCTTTCATCTCTCCACCATCCCCTTTACAAAGAAAGCATAAAATAAAAAACAAATCATTAAGATCGGGGAAAACAAATCGTTAGACTCTCCTTGTGAGACGGAAAAGCGTTTGCCTTTTAAGCAGAACGATTTGTGATCGAATCCTACTGACGCCAAATCGACCTTTTTAAGTTCTTAACTTGTTAATTTATTAGAAAATCTAATTTGAGATATACCTACCACCTAACAAATCACAATATGTCAAAAATGTGTTCTACGATTTATCTTCGCCGCGATAATTTGGAGATAATAAATGGCTTAAAATATCGCCGATTTATCTTCTTGGGGAACTGCTTTCGTATTGTCTGAAAGTATCACTTTCGGGTAACAGTTACTCCCTACGGAAGAGACTTCCGCAACACACCGGGATTCACGATAAACTAAACATTTTTCTGTTTCCGCAATGCCGGGAATTTGGTTAGGGAATCCCGGGAATACAATTTCAAACAAAAAGATTAAATATTTGCACATTTTTAAAGCAGCAGTTAAAAATTTAACAAATTTTTAAAGCAAAGGAATTATGTTAACTTCAACGCAACAGTAAACAGTATCTTAGACTTCGTCCTTCAATTTGTCATTTAAAGTCACTCTAGATCGCTGCTAACAAATTTTGACTTTATAAAAATTAGTCCAAAATACTTTCAATTACCAAATATTGTTAAAAGCCCATTTTTGGCCGAGCTCTTAGGCTAACTCTACTGATTCTATAATTTGTCTAGTTTTTAAAATCCTTCGTGAACTGTTTTTTCATTATAAAGGGTCCGCCAAATAACTTTTTTTTTTTTGAAAAAGCTATAAAAAAAAAATACTGAATATTTTCTCAAATTTCTTTTTTATTTGGAAGTACAATCCTTCCGGTTAATAATGGAAAATAATTTCATTCAAATGGCTGCCTCGGCTGGCCATGCAATGAGCTTCATCTGAAAAGATGATTTTTTTGGCAAAATCGGCATCGGAAAAAAAACGTTATATGGCGGACCCTTTAGTACGCTTACAATTTTTTATACTAGAGCAATTCCATATGAAAACGATCAATATTGGCAAATTTTTGGACGACCCCTCTCCGATTTTAAAATAAATAGTCTCAATCGATTGCCCAGCAAAAAATAATGTACCTACATATTTTTTTTTTTTTTATAGTGACTGGTTTAGTGGTGGTGTGTACCACTGTCATGTGACAAAATTGAAGAATTCTTCATAAGGGACCTCATTGAAAGTTGTTTTAAAACAAAACTACTAAAGCGATCGCAACGAGTGATAGCTCGTTGGAAAGGTATTGAATCAGGCTTTAATTGAAAAATAAAATTTTCTTAATAGTAAAACAACTTTCAATGAGGTCCCTTATGAAGAATTCTTCAATTTTGTCACATGTCATATGGAATTGCTCTATAGTGACTGGTTTAGTGGTGGTGTGCACCACTGTCATGTGACAAAATTGAAGAATTCTTCATAAGGGACCTCATTGAAAGTTGTTTAAAAAAAAAAACTACTAAAGCGATCGCAACGAATTAAGAAAATTTTATTTTTCAATTAAAGCCTGATTCAATACCTTTCCAACGAGCTATCACTCGTTGCGATCGCTTTAGTAGTTTTTTTAAAACAACTTTCAATGAGGTCCCTTATGAAGAATTCTTCAATTTTGTCACATGACAGTGGTGCACACCACCACTAAACCAGTGACTATAAAAAAAAAAAAATATGTAGGTACATTATTTTTTGCTGGGCAATCGACTGAGACTATTTATTTTAAAATCGGAGAGGGGTCGTCCAAAAGGTGATCGCTTTCATATGGAATTGCTCACTAGCTGATTTTAAATTCTAAGCTCTACGATTAAAAGAAATTGTATTATTCTTTTTATAAATACAAATTATATCCTATTATTCGATTTTGCATTCCCTACTTCCAGGTGATATGATTAGGGAATCATTTTCGTATTGCCTTGTTTGCTGGGAAGTAGTTTCTAAAAATGTGGACAATTATAATTTTTAAAATACCTAAAATCATCTACAATTCACGATCCTTCAATGTTTTAACTTTGGTTGCTAATATTTTCACCACAAAAATTCTGTTATATATATCGAGAAAGTTTTGTGAAAATGTCCAACAGATCAATGAAGTATCGTTAATGAGTTAATACACTTAAAACTTTTTACTCGGTAGGTTTTTTGGTCGCAAAATCCGAATCGGAAATCACGCTTTTTTAAATTTTAAATGGGTCATTCAAAATGTCGGAAGTTTTTTAGGAGTTCGATATCAGATTTTTAAGAGTTAAATTCCGCATATTTAAAGCATCTGTTATTGAACTTCTTTAATCAGACACAGAGGCAAACCAAATCCAATATTATAAATGGCTTAAGAGCAAAATTATCTCCCTACATGCAAGGAAAACATATGGGTTAACTCACTAATGGCACGTCATAGATCCGCTGGGCATTTTTAAACAAAACTTTCCAGATATATAAAACCATGGCTTCATTAAGAAATTTTTGTGTTTTTTTTTTTTTTTTTTTTTTTGTCTAAAAGCGTCATCAAATGGAAATATTGGCAAATCAAAGTGGAAACTTTACCAGCATATAAATCGTAGACAGCTGCAGATTCTTTAAAAACTTTAATTTTTTGAAAAAGATCGTGTTTTTTTAATTTTTAAAACTTTCATGTCGCAACCCTGACCATATAAATTTTCATAAATGTTTTTTTTTTTTTTTTTTTTTTTGGTGGTGAAAGATGAAGGGCTTCAAACATGGCAACACTGTAATTGCGCGAGATGATAAGTCTTAGCACAGTTGTTGTAGAGTTGGCGAATTAATTGAAGCTTTTTGTTTTATAGCTCTGATTCATTATTTTACTTCGGTGGGGTTAAGTGCTATGGGAACACTGAAGGTGGGCGCAGCGATACATATAAGTGATAGAAAACTCATATATATTATTTTTCTAAATTGATGTTCTCGTCACCGGGAATCGAACCCGTTACCATCTGTGTAACAGTCCAACGCGCTAACCATTATTTGTTTATAGCAACAAAGTATATGTATGTAGTAGTATATTAATAAAAACCTTTCATTATTTATGTTTTGAGTGAAAACGAAATAAATTTTGGAATATCTTAGACCTTGTGTATTTGAAAATATCATAGTTCGATCAGTCAGATTTTCAAAAATTATATACAATCGATGGACTAATTTCTAGCAGAGAATAATACATTTTCATATATTTTCATCAATACAACTGTAAAAAATATAAAAGATTAGGCTTTTTTATATTTGTAAATAATTTTTGGAAAAAGTGGCATCAAATCGATTTTTCAAATAATTGTTTGGCAACTCTGGGAAAAAATTATTTTTTTATTCACGATTGTAGTGAAGATGTAATTTTAAAGTTCTTAAATTACTTAATTATCTTTTTCCAGTAAAAAAATATAGCCGTTTAAAAGTACTGGGCCGAAAATGGAACACTTTGTCAAAAATAAGTTAAGGGCATCATATTATACCGAGCCTGATGCTTTGTCACCGGTAGTTTTATATATCAAAATATATAAGAATGGAAAATGAGTTATTTTTTAAGGACTTTGTTTCAAATAATTAGTTTATTTTTTTTATGTGGATGTTTTTGTGAATTCAGATTTCTACCTTAATGGAATTATATAGGTGATTAAAGGTTTATGCTGTTTGTTTGACAAACCAAATTATAAGATCATTACTTTAGCGGCTTTTAGGAGCAGACATTTTCCGAAATAAACCCGCATTTTATGCCGTTCTTTTCAGAAGTTCAAAAATATAATTTATCAGTGACCATAACCATACAACAGTAAACAAATAGTTCAAATTTAGGTTTCTTACTAAAACGGTATTTTACCCCTTCTAGCAGGAATTTCCTGTATAGGTTTACATAGTTTAACCCCTATTTTTACCACCACCCTGGGCATAAATTTTAAATTTCTCGCCAAAGGGGGTTAGGCAGGCCGCCATCTGGGGCCTTTAACCATTTTTGACCCTTCCGTAAAAATTTCCAAAAATGAGCTCTATACAGATGTATAGTCGTGATAAGTACCCACACATAGAATTTTCAAAAATACACTCTACACAGATGGGCACTCCTTATTAAGCAAAAAGGTGAGACTTTGCCCTCCTCGTGGGAATTTCCAATAATCCCTTGAATCCATACAGATGTATACTCCTGATAAAAAACCAACATACTAATATTTAAGTTTTTAGCTTCGGTGGTTTGACAAGGCCACCAAGGGGGAGACTTTTTTAACCTTTTGGCCCTACTTCTCGTGACAAGGAACATACATACAAAATTCTAAGTTCCTCGCTTTCATGGTTTGGCATGGGCACCAAGGAGAGAATTTTTACTACGTTAACCCGTATTTTTAACACGTTCCTGGCCAGAAACCCAAAATGTATAAGTGAAGAAACATATATTTTAATTTTAAAATTTCTGAGTAAAGGGATTTGGGCAAGCCGCCAAGGGGAGTCTTTTAGCCTTTTTGCCACTTGCCGATGGAATTTCCAACATCCGCTCTATACATATGTCATCATCAATGTTTTGGCCATACCGCCAATGGGGATATTTCCCCCCTTTGCCCCTCCCCGTTGGAATTGCCAGAAATCCCGTCCATACAGATGCCTTACATACCAAATTTCAAGTTTGGTGATATTTTCCCCCTTTTTACACCTCCCTGTACCAGTTTCCAAAAATCTGCTCTATACAAATTCCAAGTTCCTTGCTTTAGCGGTTTGGCCAGACCGCAAAAAGGGAGAATTTTTCATGTTTGCCGATCCCTGCACGAATTTCCAAAAATCCATGAGTATATGTGACCAAATTTTAAGTTCCTACACTGATAGAATTTTCCTTAGTACTATTAATGAAGGTTTTTCATTAAGATGTATTCATTGATTTAATGAATAATTTTGTTCCATCAGATTTCAACAGAAGGCGCTTCAACTATTACAAAAGTCTAAAAAAGCAAATCATTTTGTTTTGGTTATTTAGGTCAATCGGTAACGCTGTACTATTTACATATTGGTGGCTGCGGGTTCAAGTCAATAACATGAAACAGTAAAGCAATATTTTTTTTCCATTATAATTCATTTAATGACAATAATTCATTAATCCAATAAAAGTTTCTTTTGAGGCTTTTTAATGAAAAAATTCATTGTATTAATGATGAGTTTCATTAATACAACGCCCAAAATTCTATCAGTGTAGCTTCGGCAGCTTGGCCAGGCCGCCAAGGGGTAGACTTTATCGCCTTATTAGCGCTTATTATTTCACGTTTCTAAGCGCAATTCCAAAAAGTACCATACCAACACATATTGGAAATTTATGATTTATATCCCAAGGGTTTGGCCACGCCGCCAAAAAGGAGACTTTCCCCTTATTGTTCTGACCCGTAGCAATTTCCAATAATCTCGTCTGAGCGGACGTCTATGCTGGAGGATGAACCTGCATGCCAAATTTCAAGTTCCTAGCTAAAGCGGTATAGGTAGATTGAAAATTATCATAATATGATCATTATTTATCATAGCACCAACCACAGTGATCATAATAATATTATTATTATCATTAATAAAATCGAATTTGCTACGATTACTTTATGCTACTAAGCCGTATTTTTTTCTGCGTATAGTTGGACATTAGGCCCCCTAGAATTAAAGATAATTTGAAGAAGATTTGAAAAAAAAATTTTTTTTTTTTTGCCACGCCCCTTGACCCCGCGCATTTGGTTTTTTATTTCCTGTGGCTCCATTTATATTCCGATCGTAACGTATGATATATCATTGTTTTTGGAATGACAACGGCTACATTTTCTCACTTTTGACTCCGACGTCAAATTCTAGAAGTGACTTCTGGAAACTCGATTTGGTACTCGAGGGTGGTAGAAATCGAGTTTCCAGAAGTCACTTCTAGAATTTGACGTCAGAGTCAAAAGTGATCAAAGTAGAAAATGTAGCCGTTGTCATTCCAAAAACAATGATATATCACACGTTACGATCGGACTATAAATGGAGCCACAGGAAATAAAAAACCAAATGCGCGGGGTCAAGGGGCGTGGCAAAAAAAAATATTTTTTTTTGTAAATCTTCTTCAAATTATCTTTAATTCTAGGGGGTGACCGGCACAACTTTTTTTTTGTATGGGGTGCGACCCACTCTATTGGACATATCTATTTAAACATTTCAAAATCTGTCGGTTCTAAAACCAATGCCATAAGTCCTCGTGTTACACCAGCAATTTCGAATTCAACTAATTATAATGTTTTTACAACGTTTCCCATACATGTTCTTAACTTTTGTAAAATTTACAATAATATTTTGGATTTCCCCTTATTCATAATCCATTCCATTCACTTGACATTGGTTAAGTTGATTGTCTTTTTGGCAGTAGGTATAATAACGATTCTAATAAAACGATCATTTGGCATAGAACATTAAATAAAAAATTGATTAATTTTTTAATTTGTAGATATTTTGATTTGTGCAGTGAACAAAAAGATAGAGGAGAGATACTTAGGCGCTGGTTATTGGCTGGTTCATTGGTTGGCTGTTCGGTTCAAATACATCGTTAGTACCCATACAAAACATACCAAACAAACACTCAAACAAACTTACATGTGTTTGAACAATGTTTTGTATTTTAACAACATTTAATTGATGTCAAGGTGTACCGCATAATTTAAAGTGCGTTTTGATTATTAAACACAAACTTATGGCAGCTCAAAAATAAAAAAAATCTCAGTGCAACAATATGAACAAAAGTGCATATGCCGAACACCACTTCGACAAGATAGTTAGACAAATGGACAGACGAGAGTGGTAAAAAAAAAATAATCAATGCACAAATCGAATCATACACAATCATTGCCAGCACTGTCATCACTGCTCACTAGGATGTCCCTTAAAATAACGATTTGTCGATTTTCTGAATTGCACAAAATTTAAAAGTTTTCATAAAACTTTACATCATTTTCGGACAAGTCAAACCTTAAATTGACTGCCTTTACTTTTATTTAAAAAATATTTAACCCTTAGTTGCCTGGGGACAAAAAATATCCATTACAAGTAATTTTAGTAATAATTACAATATAGAAAAGCTCTTAAACTGATCAAAAAAAAAAATTATACTTGATAAAAATAATTATTTTATGTAATTTGATTCACATAGACTTAATGTTCCCACTTTTGATCAAAAAAGACCCGGTAGGCAATTTACAGATTTGTTCAGATTTTCATTAAATGTGATAAAGGTAAGTGCTAGTTAAACAATGAGTAGTGGGTATCGAGTATTTGTCTTATTTTTGATACTTAAAAGTAACTATTCGATATTTTCAGAGTTGTATTTTGGACAGAAAAACAATACAAAAATGTGACTTCGCTAAAACAATTAACATTAAAATACAACTGTGCTAGAAGAAAAAAACAAAGTTGAAATTAAACACCATAGAAAAATATGGAATAGTTTGTAAAACAGTTTAAAAATATATTTTTAAAATTTTAATTTTCAATAAAAGGGAACATTTACATAAAATTTTTTAAAAAAATTAAAGTAAATTTTAAATTTAAAAACTGTTAAAAGTATTGAGTAGTATCGAGTATCTAAATTAAAAATATCGAGTAACGTCGAGTATTGAAAAGTAACCGAATTTATCAGCACTAATAAAGGGTACTAAACTAACGAACAAATCAAATTCTTTATCTTACCAATCTTTCTTTAAAGCGTCAAATTTTAAATTTTTTTGGTAAATCGTTAGATAGATCTTTAAAATATCTGTAATTTGATACAAATTTTTGTATAGTTTCCTTGGAATAAATGTGAAAAAACGAAAAAAACAGGAAACTGGAGACATTTTTGACCCCACATTTTAACCCTTAAAAGAATAAGTGCTACGACAAAGAATTTCATTTGTTCGCTAGTTTAGTACTCTTTTCTCACATGTAGAGAATATGTTTGCAGGATATTATATATATGTTTACAATAATTCAGATTTTTCAGACCTAAACAAAGATATATTTGGAATTATAAAATTTTTAGTTATTATGTTTGGGACATGCATATATACTAATATTAAACACATAGGTACATATTTGTAGCCAGAGCGCTCAGGTATGCCAGTTGGTAGCTTGCTTGTCTATCAGGTAGTGGGTTCGCTTCCCACCAGAGGCTCTAGTCAGACGTCACTATCAGTGCCAATAGTCTTCGTCGCTCTAGTGCTTGGTTGGAGTATAAGTATATAATTAATTATATGATTAATAATGTAAATAAATAAATATTTACAGCCAAATATATATACACTCAAATAAAAAAGTTAGTAAAGTCAGCAAAATTTGAGTCAGGTGGGTGCTTGCAAAAAAATTGCTAATGTCAGCAAAATATTTTGCTGAAAATCAGCGAGTTTTGCTAACACTTAGTAGATTAGAAATTAAAAAACCCTTGCTGAAAATTAATAAAATTTTTGCTGAATGTTAGTAGACTGAAAAGAACTGAAAAAATTTGTAGAAAAATTATGCTTTAGTTAATTTATTTGCTGAAAATCCTAAAACATATTTTTGTGATTCTTTTTAAAATAATTTACAATACGTTACAAAATATAAAAATGTTCATACTCCCACATTGATGATATGAATTAATGTAATATCTAAAAACAATAGAAATAATTTTATATAACATAAATAAAATTATCTTTGAACTACTTATATCAATTATTGTCTAAATGATGCTATCTTTTAAAGGAACGCAAATGCCGCAGAGAGTTATAGAAACGAAACAAAAAAATAACAAAATATAACATATTGCAATAAGAAAAATTAAACAGGAAAATCTACCTAAGATGTATGTCTTTGTCTTTCGCTTTAGGGTGTCTACCTATTGCATATTTGCTTGCAATTTGACCACACAAGACTATTTATATATATAAACATTTAGTTTACAAATACATGTTTAATCTTTATTAAATTTAAATATTTTATTTTGTCTTTTATATAATTAATAGACAATTACTTTCACAAGCCGGTGACAACGCAAAATTTTGATCCACAATTTTGTTTTATGTATGAAAAATAGATACAAAAATTTTCCATGGTTGATTTTTTTATATTATGTCTTACTAGAGTTGTACTTTTTAGTATAATTTTCCTCGTCGCTACTACATCTTTCATCTTATATCTTTCAGTCTGGTTGTTGATGTGCTAATCAACACAATTTTTCTAGCAAAATAAATTAGTAAAATATTTGTAAAACATTAGTTCAAAACAGTTAAGTGCTGAATAAGTATAACTAAAATTTTAGTTTAAAACATAATTTTAGCAAAAAATTTGCTGAAAAATAGTATACCTGATTTACGAGATGTTTTACTAACTTTTCTGCTAACTTATTTTTTTGAGTGTATGTTTGCCAGTAGACTTTTTTCACTTTTTTCAAACATATATATTTTTACAGGCAAACATCATTATATTTGCAAGCAAACATGTTATATTAGAAACATAGGAAACGGCAATTACATATCAGCGCCCTCATATCCAAAATTAATCAAAATCTGAAAAGAGTCATTCTGGTTATTTTCTAGTGTGTAATTCTTGGTCAAAAGTGAAAACATTAATCCTACCAAGTGGAAACTTTTTTATAGCAATTTAATGGCTCTTGTTTTCATAATATAATTTACGTTTTATGGGTCTTTTTGTTCCCAGCCCACTAAGGGTTAAATATTTTTTAAATAAAAGTAAAGATAATAATAGTAATATTTTTGAAAATTATGTAAACTTTGATAAAATTATACAAATTTTGTTAAACTTTAAACAAAATAATTAATTCTTATAAAATGTCCTGGCTTCTTTCCAGGACATTTTATAAGAAACAAACAGGAATTCAATTTTTTCAATTTTTTCAATTTTTTTTTTAATTGCAACTATAATATTAAGCAAATAGCAATCGAAGTCTGCAAATTGGGCATTAAAAAAAATCTTTAAAATTAATTTAAGAAAACAAGTTTTTACATTTTTATCAAATTTTTGCGTAATTTTCTATTAAGGGCTTAAGTGGGTTAATGGTAGCCGATGAAACAGAATTCCATATATGAATAATGTAAGGAATAAATGAAATAAAAATTTAAGTTTTTCAAAATTTCGAATTTTGAGAATTTTTAATAAAAATCCAAATTTTTTTAAAAAAGCGCCATTTTCAACCAATATTCAATATTAACGTTTTCAAAAAAAAAAAAAAAAAATCGATTTCTTTCATTTGGAACTATTTGCAATAAATAAAACATTTGGAACTATTTGCAATAAAACTGTAGGGGGTTGTTATGACAAATATATTTTTATGGGACACCCTACTGCTCTCCGCTTGCAGCAGTTAGTAAACCAGCATTGTAGTTGGCATTATTAAAAACATCACCCTAGCTTTGTTTAAGCTAATCAACCATTATGATTAAATTTACTGATTATTCTGCAAATGTCTCATACTTAACAATGCACGACTAGAATCCCCCCTTTGCTGCGGGCCTTCGATTCTGCCAAGTCTCAGAAAATTATTAGAAATACAAAAAAAAACCCGAGCCTAAATTGAATGGAACCATATTGCACTGCAATTGCAATTCATACACATCAACGCACTTTCATGACAGTTTCAACTACTACTGCAACTTGCGATATGTGTATTTGCAGGCTTGCCAGATACTTTTTTTTCGTTATCCCCAAACAAATCAAAGATATCACCAAGAAATCCCAAAATAAAATATAAATTAACAAAGTACCAGGGTTGATTTTTTTTTAATTTAATTTGCCCAAATTAATCAGTATTGCCATACACTTTTTGTCTATATTACAAAAATAATTCAAAATATATCCCCGAATTCAAATAGTTAAGTCAGAGCTTAAATTATTTATTACACACAGAAAAATAAAGTCCCAACCGAATTGAAAATTGTATTTTGGTAACAACAACCAAAAAATTCGGTTAGTACAACCTTATTGGAATGTGATTTCTTTACATTTTTGGTGTGGCAACTAAAATTCTGTTGTATTAGACAAATTTTGTTGTGAAAACCAATATTAAGTTGTACCAACCGATTTTAGTCGTAGTAACCAAATTTTAGGTGGCAAATGGAACAATTTTTCATTGTGTGTAAGTGAGATCAAATTTGCGTTACATGTAAAATTAGCGTTTGGTGTTATAAAAAAGATGACTACAAACTAGTTTTAAAAAACAGTCGAATTTTGAATTATTTTTCCTATACCTTTTCTTAATTCTCGACTTTTATAACTTACTTACTTCTAACCAAACCTCCACTAAATTAAATGGACTTTTCAATTTAAAATATCCAGGGCTGCAGATATTTTCAGATTAGTAGAATTTTATTTTTGCTTATTAAAATCTTTAAATTATAACCCCCGTATTCATACAAATATTAAAATGCATTTCAATTACATTTAAGTATGCATAAATGAATATTAATTTTTACACAAGGTTTAAAATAGGTATTTTAAGCTAATATTCGTTTATGAATACAGTTTTAGGGCTTAAAATGTGTATTAACTAAAATGTATTTGAAATCTGAATTCAGATTTGTTATGAATACAGGCGTAAGTGTTTTCACTACAATTAATATGATGTTTAATTGATGGGTAAAAAGCCAGCAGACACTTTATTGGAAAATTGTTCTGGGTCCTTTTTTAGGAGTCGTACACGAGTCTTCACAAAAGGCAACCAAATTTTAGGGAAGTTATTTTAAAAAAAAAAGTGACTCAGAAAAGTAAACATATTTGAACATTTTGTTAACAATTAAATAGAGGCTTATAAAATATAAATTTTTAAGACTAAAATATATATTTTTTTTAATTTTTGAGTCAAGATGAACAATCTTTATAAAAAAATTGTAACCTTTAGTTAATTCTATAGTTAATGTTTAGCACACTTTTAATTAATTTTTGTGTTCGTTTACTGGCTGGGCAAAATTTCAAAATTGCGCCCATTTTAAAAGTCATATGACATCTGTTTTCTCCAAGCAATTTTATCAGGGATTTTTTATAAAAAGTTTTAAGAAATTTTTAATTTGTTACTTAATTTA
This sequence comes from Delia radicum, assembly GCA_021234595.1. NCBI lineage: Eukaryota > Metazoa > Arthropoda > Insecta > Diptera > Anthomyiidae > Delia > Delia radicum. The sequence goes on along the minus strand of CM037853.1, from coordinate 21,575,971 downwards.
TTTTATTAAATCTAAATCCACAAAAACAAATCCCAAAAAAAAATCCACAAATTGTGTTTTAAGTCCACTATAAAATCCATGTCCTGAATTCAAAATTTTTGTACCCAAGACCAACAAAAAATCCCCAAATTTGGGCACAAAACCCCAAGTCTGGCAAGCCTGTGCGTTTGTGCCTTAATACTGTTGTTTTGCTGTTTTAGTGTTGTAAAATATCATGGTAATGACTTTTTGTGTTTACCTTCAAATTTACGGCAAACATAGAAAAATACTCGAGTATAGTCACTGAACGCACATTTGACTGTACATGAACTTACAAGGGGAGCCTCCTAATGCGTTCTCTCCGATCTTAATGAAATTTGAATAAGCGATAAAGAAAAATAGAAAATAAGGGATACGTATTTTTTTTTTGCAGCCTAATCTCACGTTTAAGAGTTAGAAGGTGGGAACAAATTTAACACATTTTTGTATGGAAACATATTCGAAACTAATGAAATTATGATTTCTTTGAACAAACGCGAGAAAACTAAAAATTTAATATCAATATTACGTATATAGTGTGTTAGGGATGCCATTTATTTTAAATATTTAAAATATAGGAAAAAAAACTCTTTGGAAAAAGTCGCATAAAACCGAACAATTGCGAATGGCGGAAAAAGATCAGACACCACCTCGATTAAGTTTAATAGGCATTAATATACATATTATTTTGCTTAATCCAAATTTCATTAAGAGCGGAGAGAACCCACCGGGAGACTCCCCTTGTTAGACAAAAAAAAAAACGCAAAATTCAATTCTACATATTTAGTTTTTTGATGCTGTCGTTTATTTTTTTTTTCTAACGATTATTAAATTGTGGGTTTCATTGTTCAGTGATTAGAATAATCCATATGGATGGTGCCTAAAATTTTTAGAAATGCAAAAATGTATAATAAAATTATACAAAAATGTAAGAACAAAGTTAAACAAACATCTTTCGCGAATCGAAAAAATTGCAACAAAATGGCATTGATTTGTTAATGCACATTTTGTGATAAATGCATATTTTGCTATAAATGCATATTTTTATGTACAATAATAAAAAGATCTTCAGAAAAAGCTTATTGAGACACCATTACATTTTTCTAATACATATCATCATAAAATTCCTCGAGATCGATGAGTAGTATAAAATGGGTTAATGAGTTAAATTATTATCCACCATTCTAAATTATTTTCATTGGACATCGTGACACTATATTAATATAATCTCTGGTGATTGTGTGACAAGATTTTGTAGTTAGTTACTTACACTCACAAAAACTTTTCCATAAAATTTCAACAGTTATTTAAAAAGTTAATCAGTAAGGTTGTTTCAATGGAATAATCAAATAAATTAACAAATAAATATATTTATTAACTTTCTGTCTGTTATTCAATAAACAAAATAAACAAAAAAAAAACGGGCTTTCGGTAATATTTAAAATATTCTGTTAAAATGTTCTATTTATGCCCGTAATTTCATCTAATTTATCTAAGCACCGGTAGGTAAATATTGCTTGAAATTACGGGCATTAAAACAGAAAGTATTAAAATAAACGTAAATAATCTATTGTTTTTGCCGATTTGGTCAATTCATTTTTTAACAATTGGAAATAAACTAAAAATTATAATTGTTTTAAACGAAAAGTAAGTAGTCAATTTTTTTTAACTGATTTTCAATCAATTTAATGTGTATATTCAGTAGAGCGACTCACGATGTACCCTCCTAAAAATGAACCTTGGACTTTTTTAAAATGACATTTAAAATATTTTGGCTCCAGCTTTGACCTATCGTGAGCTGGACCATTTTGAAAATGGGTCTATTTTTGCATGTTTTGTTAATTTGCGAATCTGTTTCCTTACCAACATATACAATATGGGTATCATAAGAAAGGGTTTTTTAAGGCGCGTCCAACTGTATATACAATTTGTCCAAGGACGATCATTCATGTTCTTTTTTAAGGATATTCTGTAAAAAAAAAAAAACCATTTTTGAATTTTTTTTCGGGGTTGTTTGTAATAAAAATGCCAAATTAACATATTTTAATCTTTAGTCGATTTAATTAAATACGGGTCTCAGCTTTTTTTGAAATTCGTTCTAGTTCGCGTTTTGACAAAAATGCAATGGGGTGGTAACTCTTCGTTTTAAATAGGGCAATATGGGTATCAAATTTTTTCTGTTGCCAAGTACATCATCTTTGTATGTAAATAATTTAGATTTTTTGGCGGCATATTTTTTTCGCAAATTAAAAAAAGAATATGCCGCCAAAAAGTCGTGGATCATTTTTTTTTTCTTTCTTTAGTCCTATTTTCATCCATACATGATCTAGAAACTAAATCCGCTATCATATTAGAGTTACCACAAAATTGCATTTATATATATTCCAGAGCACCGTGTAAAATGCATTTAATTTGCAAAAATCTAAATTATTTACATACAAAGATGATGTACTTGGCAACAGAAAAAATTTGATATCCATATTGCCCTATTTAAAACGAAGAGTTACCACCCCATTGCATTTTTGTCAAAACGCGAACTAGAACGAATTTCAAAAAAAGCTGAGACCCGTATTTAATTAAATCGACTAAAGATTAAAATATGTTAATTTGGCATTTTTATTACAAACAACTCCGAACAAAAAAATTCAAAAACTGTTCTTTTTTAAAGAATATCCTTAAAAAAAGAACATGGATGATCGTCCTTGGACAAATTGTATATACAGTTGGACGCGCCTTAAAAAACCTTTCTTACACTCAGGGAACTTCTGCTTTAAAAATATGTAGTTGTTTGGGTTGTAATACAGCTTCTTTATTTTTAATGTAAATGTCAGTCATTTGTAGAACAAATAAAATTTTTGACTAACATTGTAGTTCATTTAAAAAAACAACTCACATCAAATGACTGTTTATGATTTTACATTCATTTTTTACAGTTGTTTTTGATTATTTAAAAAAATAAAAATAAATAAATGTTTGTTTATTTTTTACTACCATGTTGTTCATTTTTACTACAATTGTTAGTCATTTTTTGAACATTAAAAAACAAATGACAATGTTAGTTGAATTTAATGAAATGTAAGTCGTCCTTTTTTTAAATGAAATTTCATTTGTTTTTGACTACAATTGCTGTCGTCTTTACCAACATAATTTCCTAAGTGTATGATACCCATATTGTATATGTTGGTAAGGAAACAGATTCTTAAATTAACAAAACATGCTAAAATTGACCCTTTTTCAAAATGGTCCAGCTCACGAGAGGTCAAAGCTAGAGCCGAAATATTTTAGATGCCATTATAAAAAATACCAATGTTTATTTTGAGGGGGTACACCTTGCACGAATTTCGCTTCCATACAACTTGAGTCGCTCTAATATTCAGTAGCCTTTCCGGGAAAAAATATTGTGTGTGTTACACATTATGATTTGCTAAGAAATTTTTAAAAAAATTGTTCTTTTAAAGCACACTGTGGACAGCATGCGTAAATTTTTACCAAAAATAGAATGTTCTTTACATTATATTTTTGGTAAAAATTTTAAAAGTTTAAAGTTTTAAAAGTAATTTGAGATAGATAATTTCAAAGAAATTCGGAAAATATAAAAAAAAAAAAAATAGAATCTCTTGTATCGCGCTAGACGTGGGAATCGATGACATAAAGTATCGTTTTAATCATTTTATAAAATAATAAAACATTTTATAATTTTAATTACTTAACAATTGACCCACTAATATAATTTAGTAAAATGTTGTTTTGTTTTAGTCTTATATTTTAGTTGTTAAGTTTAATGTTTTGTTTGTGGCAACCAACAACTAAGCAGCAACAACAACTGCAACAACAACTGCAGCAACATTAGTTTTAACTGCAGCAATTGCATGTAATGCCTACCCAGAGTATGTCAATCAAGCAAGCAGGTTTTTCCATTAATATTTATGACCAAAAATTGTTGTAATTAAATACATTTAATCCTAGATTGTTGTTGGTTGTTGTTTGGTGTTTGGTTCTTCAAGTAGGCCTAAATTGTTTATTCATGTTCAATTTTGTGAATGCATGCAATTTGTTAAAAAAAAAATCACAATTTTAGTCAATCATTAGAATTTGCGATGTGGTTGTAGTTGTTGTTGGTCTTAATGGTATATCCGGTTCATATTGAAGGTCTTGCGTCTCAAAATTTACAATTGAATGTTACTCATACGCATTGGTGTGTAATTTTACATGCAAAATGGTTTTAAACTGCATAAGAGTATATGATTAATATTGAATGTTTAACCTTGAATATTTAATTCTTAAGATTTGTTTCTAAAAAAAACAGACTGATTTTTAAAAATGCAGTAAATTTTGGTTTATTACGAAGAATGGTAAATAATTAATTAAAATCTATAGTTTTTAAATATAATTGGTATAATTGGAAGTGGTATTATTGTAACCTTGAATGTGGACATCAAAAATTAAACTTTTTAGCTAAAGAAATTAAAATCGTAAATTGCTCTTAAAATTTTAAGATAATATATTAAAAAACTTCTGATCAAAAATGCGTTAAATCGATGAAATCGAATGAAGCTTTTAATTATTTTAATGCATGTTTTTATGAAATTGTATGAAAAATATAATATTATTTATTAAAAGTTTCATACAGTCGATGAAGAAGTTTCAATAATGAAAAGCTTCATTAATATTTGAAGTTTTTCATTAATTGAAGATAGTTTTCGTTTATTTTGTGATAAGTTTCATTGATCTACTAAAATTTTTCAGTATTTTTCGTCCAACGAATTTCTCTCTGTGTAGCACTCAAACAGTTCCTGTTAATAAGATAAATACGGGAAAAATTAGCATCAATTATTGGAAGTCCAGAATAAACTAAAATCGAGTTTCAATTGAAACATTTGTTAATTCAATTAAAATCTTAATTGAATTTTGTACACTCAAATAAAACAGTTAGTAAAGTCAGCAAAAAAATTTGCTGAGTCAGAAAAATTTTAGTCAGGAGGGTGCTTGCAAAAAAATTGCTAATGGCAACAAAATTAGTAGGTTCAGCAAAAGTTTTGCTAAAACTTAGTAGATTCAAAATTAAAAAACCCTTGCTAAAAATAATAAAAATTTTGCTGAATATTAGTAGACTGAAAAAAACTCAAAAAATTTGAAGAAAAATTATACTTTAGTTAATTTATTTGCTGAAAATCATAAAACATATTTTTGTGATTCTGTTTAAAATAATTTACAATACGTTACAAAATATAAAAATGTTCATGCTCCCAAATTGACGATATGAATTAATGTAATATCTAAAAACAATAGAAATAATTATATATAACATAAACGAAATTATCTTTGAACTACTTACATCAATTATTGTCTAAATGATAATAAAATTATAGAAACGAAACGGAAAACTAACAAAATAACATATACAACCCTTTTTTGCAATAAGAAAAAGGAAACAGAAAAATCTACCTAAGATGGTATGTCTTTGTCTTTGGCTTTAGTCTGTCTACTTATTTCATATTTGTTTGCAATTTGACCACACAAGATTATTAATATATATAAACATTTATTTTACAAATACACATTTAATCTTTATTAAATTTAAATATTTTATTTTGTCTTTTATTTAATTAATAGATTAAGTTGTTTTAATCCACAATTTTGTTTTATGTATGAAAAACAGATACAAAAATCTTCCATGGTTGTTTTTTTTTATATTATGTCTTACTAGAGCTGTACTTTTTAGTATCATTTTCCTTGTAACTACTACATCTAGACATGCCGCGACATCTAATTTATTCTGCGTATATCTTTCAGTCTGGTTGTCGTTCACACTATTGATGTGTTAATCAATGCAATATTTTTTGCAAAATAAATTAGTAAAACATTAGTAAAATATTAGTAAGACATTAGTTCAAAACAGTTAAGTGCTGAATAAGTGTAAATAAAATTTTAGTTTAAAACATAATTTTAGCAAAAAAATTTCTGAAAAATAGTATACCTGATTTACAAGATGTTTACTAACTTTTCTACAAACTTATTTTTTTGAGTGTACTATTATAGAAATTTCAGTGAATTCAAGTAAGATTTTGATCATATTTATTTAAATTTTAATTGAATATTGTTTTTAATTTCGAACGAATTTTTATTAAATACTATTAAAACTTAAGTTAAAATTGCAAAAAATTAAAATTTAAAAAATATGGAAAAGTCACAAAAATTCAAAAAATTCTCAAGTTTTAAAATTAAAAAAAAAATCACCAAAATTTTAAAACAAATTGTTATAATTTAAAATTTTTTTTCGAATTTAAACAAATTATAAAAAACGCCAAAGTTGAAAAAAAACAAAATAAAATATAATCACCATAAATTGAAAGAAAAAAATTTTACATATTAAAAAAAAAATCGCTAAAATAAAAAAACATTGAAATTGGATAAAAAAAATTTTAAATTAAAAAAAATTCTAATATTGGAAAAAATAGCTAAAATTTCAACAAATTAAATTTTAAACATCCACAACAGGGTGGGGCGATTAATATGGAAGGAAAAAATCTTAATGGGCGCTTCGCGTTTCTGATTCTTGGGATTGTGCTGAGCAAAAAAGTTCACTTGACCATACGTTTACGGTGAAAATCGAGCTTCCAGATTTTGACTTTTTAGCCGTATTTTGTGAAAGTAACAATGTGTGGGATGGACATATCTCAGGAAGTAGGAGGAGCTTATCCAAGATTATGGTATCAATCTCTTCTTTGGAAGATTCTCTAGCAGATTAATGCATCAATCACATTTGTGGTGGGGTTTAAGGGGTTAATTTTTAATTTCAAAATAGGGCTTTTTTGCCGTAAAGTCAAAATCTGGAAGCTGGATTTTTACCGCAGACGTATGGTCTAGTGGACTTTTTTGCTCAGTACAATCCCAAGAATCAGAAACGCGAAGCGCCCATTAAGATGTTCAAATCGCCCCACCCTTATCCACACACAGACAAATAAAGTGGCATCCGAATTGAAAGTGCATTTTAATGGTAACAACTTATAAGTTCAGTTACTGTTACGATATTTCCATTCAATTTCTGAATACTTTGGGTGTTGCAACTAAAATTTAGTTGAAATAACCGAACTTTGGTATAAAAACTAATGTTAAGTTGTACCAGCCGAATGAAATTCGTAATAACCGAATGTGAGTCGTAGTAACCAAATTTCAGTTGGCAAATAGCAAAAGTTTTCTCTTTGTGCATATCGCCAATACATTTTTATTTTTTGCAATATTTTTTTAATTTTGCTGATTTTTTTATAATTTTAGCTATTTCTTTCAATTGAAGCAATTTTTGGAGCTATTGTTTAATTTTGCTCTTATTTTTAATTCTGGGGTTTTTTTTATTTTTCAAAATTTCAGAAATTTATTTAAATTTGATTGATTTTTTCATTTTAACCCTTTCACAACCATTGTACACTACAGTGTACACAGTTTCAAAAAAAAAAAAAATATGATAACGCAGTAAAACTTAATATTTTTGTTTAAATATGTTCATTTGGATATTGGCCATTGCCCTCATATGCATAAACTGTTCATCAGGGCAATATAGTCCCGATATTTGTTAACAAAATCCTATTTTTCCAATCAGCCTTTATCTACGAAAAAGGAGATATTTGGTGTATCTCCTAAACTAACAAAGCTAGAATCACGTAGCTCCATTTAAACAAAGAATTTTCAAAAATTCGATTTTCGCACCCATTTTTTGGTTGTTAGGAGGGGGAGGGAGCATACATGCAAACATTTTTCTTTCTAATTTGAGGACCCTAACAAGAATCCAAAAAGATGTTGGAAGTTTTTAAATGAAGCACTTGGAAGATCAACGAGCAGAATTATTAATGTTAAGGATTCCTACGGTGAACTAATTATTGATGATTTTCAAAAAGCTGAAGTTTTTAACGAATATTTTCTGAAATCTGCAAATGATTTAAAGGTACAAATTGAAGAACTGTCTACTGACTGTTTTACCTATTTAAGAACTATAGGACAACTCAATATAAGATTTCATCTTGATTGTGCAACAACGGATGATATTAAAAATTCAATATTAAATTTTAAGAAAAATAAAAGTGGTGGCCATGATAATATAGTGCCGAAGATACTTTTAAATAATATAAATGATTTCACACAATATTTGGTTAATATATTCAATAACATGGTTAACTCTAGCATTTATCCGGATATTTTAAAAATCCATAAGGTTGTCCCGATTCCAAAGGTAAATAATGCTTGCACTGTGGATAAGTTCAGGCCAATTGCTGTTTTATCTGTTTTTGATAACGTATTTGAAAAAATTTTGCATATTGCATGATAACTCATAACCTGTTGAATGATTTCCAAATTTGGTTTAAGGGAAGGATGTGGTACAGAGGAAGCTGTAGTGAATGTCGTCAACTTTATTTATAAAGCCTTAGATGATGGATTTAGTGGAGTAGCAGGTATTTTTATGATTTTACCAAGGCATTTGATATTATAGATCATGATATTTTGTTGGAAAAATTGAAATTTTATGGTATCTGTTGAAGAGAAATGTCTCTTTTAAGAAGTTACTTGATGAACCGCAAAGAATTTGTTTATATAAAAGGTCATAAAAGTTCACTTGGTGCAGTTGAACACGGCGTGCCACAGGGTAGTGTACTTGGGTCATTATTGTTTACCATTTATAATAAATCTACAACTTTCTGGAAAACTCTTCATGTATGCTGATGATATTTGTTTATTCTACCCCTACAAACACGAAACAGTCGCCAAGGTTTATATAGAACGGGATGCGTCGTTATTAACGGATTTTGCAAGAATTAACAAACTAGTTTTAAATCCAACTAAAACTCAATTAATAAGATTTAAGCCACATGGTGTTCGCAGTCACTTTAGCGTATTTGTGGATGGTAATGAGGTTCAGGAAGTTAGTTTCAAGTATTTGGTCGTCAAACTCCAAAGTAATCTATCTTGGAGTCAGCATATTCGTAATTTAAAGACAAAAACTGCCCAGGGTGTAGGTTTACTTTATAAATTTAAAAATAAATTTGATAAAAGTACGAAATTATTACTTTATAATGCTTTAATTCAAAGCCATTTCAATTACTTGGCTATATCGTATGGATATAAAAAAAGCAACGAGCTCAAAGCGTTACAAAGAATGCAAAATAAAGCGTTAAAAGTTGTAGCTAACCTTCCAATAACCTATTCGACGGTGTTATTATATAGAAATGTCTTTAAAAATGTTCCACCTATTCACGGAATTTATAAGTTTCAGTTATTAATTTATGTTTTTAAATGTCTTCACAATATTGGTCATCACACTATAAGTTTTTCGAGAAACCAGAAACCACGAAACAATATGAATTTATCAGTTGCCCGGTGTAGGCTAGAAACAACGAAACAAAGGATATAATACATGGGTAGTCGTGAGTTCAATAATTTGCCTCCAAATTTTAAAAATACAGACAGAATTTCAATTAAAAAAAAAAAACTTTAAAGATTATTTATCTCAACATATAGAAGAGATCTTATTATAGCGATTTTAAATGTTAAATTAATATATAAAGGGTCCGCCATCTAACGTTTTTTTTCAACTAGTGCTTATTTCGTGAATGGTAACACTTAGCTCATGTCTGATTTGACCGATAATTAGTCTTATCCTTCCGCTGAACGAATATGGTCTGTATGTTAGTTATCTTGTGAAAAAAGTGAAAGAAACTGGCATCCTCATCGATAAACCAAAGCGTGAAAAGCCAAAAACAGTGCCTACACCCGAGAATATTGCTGCTGTGGCAGAAAGTGTGCGTGAAGCGCCATCAACATCAATTCACCGTCGTTCTCAACAATTGAACATTTCGGAGACATCATTGAAACGAATTTTGCATAAAGACCTTGGTATGACGCCATACAAAGTCCAATTGGTTCAGGAGTTCAAAAAAAAAAAGTTATTTGGCGGACCCTTTAGTAAAGATATAAACATATATTATTATTTTTTGTTTATTTATTTTTTTAATTAGTTTAAATAATATACACATCTTATGTTTGTAATATTTGTATTGCCAACTCGCCTCTACAATGCCTTTAAGGCGCAGAGGCAACAAAATTATAATGAATTATTTACTTCAAATGTACTGCTTTAAATTTATTTATTTTTATTTTTGGGAGGCCAATCTAGTCTACATTTTATTCTTATTAGATATAATATCTGTAACAATAGCACAAAAGCTACTAAAAATGACGTTGCAGAAAAACCCTTACATGGAAGATTTTTTTTGATAAATATTAGTAAGATAAGAACAGCAAAAATAAAACTGTTAATTTTACAAAAATTTTAGTTATATTCGGGTTGAATTTTAGTTTATTAAAAATAACAATGTACTCACAAGGGAACTCGAAGATTTTAATGAACTTTTTATACGTTGTAAAGGAACAAAAACAAGACACTTATATTTTTAAGGGTTAAAAGGTAGGGTTAAAAATTAATTTGTTTTTGTATGAAAACATGTCTTTAATTAACGAAAACTAGATTTATTTGTACACACAGAGAAAAATTTGACTGTTTGCCAACTGAAATTCATTTACATCGAGTCAAATTCGGTTACTACGAATTTCAGTCGGTTAATTCAATTAAATTTTAGTTGGAACACCCAAAATATTAAGAAATCAAATATAAATATCGTTTTACTAACTGAATTTAGAAGTTGTTACGATTAATATACACTTTTCAATTCGGTTGGCACTATATTTCTCTCTGTGTACGCCGGGTTAAAGTACTCAAGAAATTAAAAAATTTTATACCCCTATTGCGTATATAGTGTTCCAAGAGGACATTTTTGAATTATTTGAAATATAGCTGAAAAAATTATCATCGGCAAAACTCGCAAAAAAACCGAACGGTTTCGAATATGGAAAAAATTATTATATTATTATATAGAAAATATTATTAATTAGCTTGTGTTATAAAGTAGCTTTTAATAATCATATATGGCCCTAAGGGCTTGGGTTATGTAAATTGAAGAGAATAAATTCTATATTTATTATTAAAAAAAAAAAAAAAAAAAAAAAAAAAAAAAAAAAAAGCTCAGAAAACCTCCTCTATGCAATATTTTAAGCATAATACAGATAACATCGCATAATAAAATGTCAGATTCAATGTTTGTAAAACAAAAATACTTAATATACTTAATACACAAGTCTTTGGGCATAATGTGTACACCAGTGAATGTGTCTTCAAAAAACCTTTCGTTTGATATCAAATTTGTTTTTAGTTACCTTTTATAAAAAGCAATAAACCAAAAAAAAATCGTAAAATTGGGTAATTTTTGAACCAACTTAGTGATTCCAATAAACATGAAACACGGGTATGTTAAATTGTTTTTCTTTCCAACATAACCGCAGCTCATTAAGATTTTGCGGTCCAGGTTGAGATACTTCACTTGTCAGCTAAAAACAGCAAACACTTTTGCTAAATATTTGTAAACAAAACACAGCAAACCAAAACTGTAATTTGTACAAAATTTTTCTTAAATCTATCTTAAATTTAGTTGAATGCATTTACGTAACAGCATATGTTGAGAAAATCAACAAAAATGTTTGCTTCTTCTCATTTCAAACAAGCTTAAGATCATTTATTTATTTATTATAATTATTTATTTCCAATATTTCGTCTCCACATTGGGTGACTTCTTCAGGGAACAATTATTACAATTTGATTGAAAATAAATAATTATAACTAATAAAAATATAATGGAAATAAATAATTATAATTAATAAATAAATGATCTTAAGCTCGTTTAAAATAAGAAGAATTAAATAAAAGAAGATCAAAGAAAACTTAACATTTTTAAAAAAATGTTTGCTAAAAAATTGTTGACTGGTGATTTCAGAGAGGCAGATTTTTATTCGATTGATTTTTTTGTCTGCTAATATTTAGCAAATGTTATAGCTGATTTTAACTAATTAATAAGTTACTTTCAACTGTCTTAAATTTAGCTAACATTTTTTTGTAGATTCAACAGATTTATTTTTGCTATTTTTATCGTACTAATATTTAGCACAAAAAAACTTGAACTAACTTTTAGTTCTACAAATTTTTTTCTGTTAGTGTAATATTATTAAAAAAAAATTCACACAAAACTGATCGACTGGTTGGTAATATTATATTTATTATTTTATTTTTTTGCTAATAAATTGTAATTTTATTAAAATTGCCTGTAATTAATACACTCATCCTATCACCGCTAGTGAAATAAAGAAAAAAAACTGTCAAGTAAAAGTGAATTTATTTAATCATATTGGTAGTCAAAGAAACTATTATATTATACCAATACAACTTGTCTTCACATATCAGTCTACTACATACTGCCGAGACAGCCCACAAACAAATAAAAAAAATCTGTCTAACGTCTTAAAAATGTTGCCTGCTGACTTGACTCCTGGCTTATCAAATATACTTTTCAATTGAAAACCTGCTGTTAACCCATTTTAACCACTCATCGATTCCGTGGGAATTTGTTGACGAAATTTTGTAGAAAGTTGTAATATTGTCTTAATAAGATTTTTCTGAAGTTTTTGTACACTTGTTGCGCGGTGGCATTCGCAGTTGAAACTCAAATTTTGACGCTTTGTTTGTACTGCACGGGTTAAGATTTTTTTCAAGTTATAATTTTTATTTATTGGCAAAGCAAATATCTATCTCACAATTTGATTTATCGGATTTTATGATTTTTGAGAACTTTTTAAAATATTGGCGTTTGTAGTCATTTCGTCAAACCTCTAATATGGCAACACTGGCGCATCAATTTTTAAAATATTTTGATTGTTTGAAGAAAATATATAATTTTTCACATTAAAATAGAAAATGCAGTAATTTTCTGTATATCAAAGTTTTTAGAAGTTTGGAAAGTTCTTGATAATATCATTTAATTATCTAAAAAAAAGTACATATTGTACAACAAATTTTTCTCATTCCAAAAATTTTTCCATACGTCCCTAACCAAATCAGCATATAACCTTTATAAATTAAAAATTTTCCAAAAAAATAGCATAAAAATGTCAAAAACTGTATTTTTTGTTTTATTATATGGCAACCCTTGAACAATAGTTTTAATTTTATTTATTAATTTGTAGAGTTACGACCTCAAATTATCACATGCCTTTTACTACGTTATTATAACTCTCACCTGTCCAAAACTACAGACCTTAAACGTAGGTGTTGTTTTAAAGCACCGGCAGTGCGAAATGGGTTACAAAAAAAAGAAAAACTTATTAAAATAAGTCTTTGTTTTTTTGTGAAGAAAAATTTTCCGTCTGACTGTGAGACATTTTCATTTTCCAACTTGCTTTTTTTTTTGCTTTATCATAAATTTTGGTTGTTTGTCTAGTTTTATTATTACTTTTTTGTTTGGTGTTGTTGACTACATTTTCAAGTTCAAGGTTAAACAAAATTTATTTTGTGTATTTTTTTTTTGGAAAGAAGTATATAAACTTTTTATTTTTATATACACCCAAACCTGTAACGCATACACTTACAGTATACGCATTCCCATAGCTCACCCTAAAAGTAGACTACATTTTATATGATTCTCAGACACGCAAAAAATAAAAACTTTTTTCTCTATAGACCCTGTTTATTAGGGCCGATAATGATGGTACAAAAGTACATTTTACGCTTTAAAGGGAAATTCTTAAAATGTGTGTCTTAGGGACTTTTTTTAAATTTAAAGAATAAACCGTTTAATGTCATAATTTTTTCATTATGACCCCGGACAGGAAGTTCATGCAAATGCATGCTTTTTCCTTAAGTCTGAGAACAGGGTAAACAAAATATCTTTTTGTGAATCAAAGAATTTGAGTTAAAATGGCATCGATTTGCTAGTGCATATTTTTGCATATTTTACTATAAATGCATGTTTTTGCATATTTGGCTTTAAATGCATGTTTTAATTGCATATTAAAATATGTTAGAATTTTTGGAGTAAATATTTAAATATAAGTGTATGACATTTTGTATTCTGCATAAAAGCTCTATTAGTGGGATTTTTGTGGTCAATATGATATGATTGTAGTCAATCGAAGAACTTCTGCAATAAATATTTGTAGTTGTTTGAGTAGTAATACAGTATCTTTATTTTTAAGTTAAAAAGCAGTAATTTTTCTGTTTTGACTGCACACAAAAAAATAAAGTGCCAACCAAATTGAAATGTGTATTTCGATGGCTACAACCAAAAAATTCGGTTAGAAAAACCATATTTAATATTATATTTTTTAAAAAGTTTGTGTGTTGCAACTAATATTCTGCTGTATCAACCGAATTTTGGTGTGAAACCCAATATTTGGTTGTACCAAACAATTTATGTCGTAGTAACCGAATTTCAGATGGCAAATGACAAAATTTTTCTTTGTGTGTACATTTGTAGTTTACTAAAAAATATCAAAGCACATCAAATTAGTGTACTATGAATTTACATTAATTTTTCCGGTATTTTTTTTTTGGTTTTCTTTAAAAAAAAAAAAAAATTAAACAAATAAACGTTTGTCAGTTCTTTACTACATTTGTGGTTTATATTTTCAACAGTTAAAAACAAATGAGTTGAATTTAATGAAATTTAAGTCGCCCTTTTTTCAAATGAAATTTTATTTGTTTTTAACTACATTTCCAGTAGTCGTTACCTACATAATATTTCTAGTGTACTCCCGTATCGGCTAAAACGGTCCCACGAAAACTTTTACTTTTACCATCTCCGCTCGATATAAGATGGTACATGAGTGTAAGTGTGTATCAGTGGGGTATATGTATTTTATAGCAAGTTGTAATTTTTTATAAGTCTTCTTTTCTCTCCCACATACATTTGATTTTGTATATATATGTGTGTATTGTGTTTTATATAAATGACATTCAATTTTTATTTTCGGGGTCTCAGGATGTCTGTCGAACTCATACTCTAACCAAACAGGCATACCAAAACACATTAAAACACACAAACCCACACATTTCAATGCCTGTCAACCCTGCTTAACTCCCAGTCTGATGTCTAAAGTCAGCCAACAGCAACAGCAGCAGGCACATTTAAAGGAAAAATAAGGCCATTAATACTTGTGTACGATTTCAAGGACAAAAGCATTATTTAACTAACGAACTTTGCCTCACCATTGCCGTTTATTACTTATACTGCATGCTCTTACTATAGTAAATACGGAAAACTTTCACTGGAAAACGAACTCTGTAACAACGATGCCTTCCTCCTTTACTTCCAAAACTCTTAATTTTCACTTACAAAGCTCCCGAATTTTCTGTCGCAAGATAAAAATGGGTTTTCGACACATACTACACCGTGTCGACTGCTTTTTGAACAAAGGCAATATCCTTTTGACCTTGAAAGTATATTTCCATACTGCAGAATTTATTGACCCGATTTAGCCGACTGTGTCTGAGACTATGGAGATGATGGTTTTTATATCGTGGTGAGGTTGTTTTTTTTTTTTTTTTTTTGCCTTTCTCTCATTGTAAGTTGTTGTCGTGTGTTATATAGTAAATGTTTGAATGGATGAACGGATGAATAGAATGGTTGGTTGGCAGGATGATTGTTAAGAATATATTTTTCAACTGCAGTGTATTGCAGTTAACAAAATAATCCAGGATTATGGAGTAGTTATTTAAGGAAACATGGTAAGGATACTTTTTGTTGTATAAATAACTTTCAAATAAAAGTTTTAGTTTTGTACACACAGAAAATAGTTTTGTAGTTGCAACCGCATTTTTTGCCAACCGAATTTCTGCGCTCACTATTATAAAACTTTAATAATTTTGTAATAACCGACATTTATTTACAATTTTCGAATTTTTATTGTAACAATTGAATAGTTTATGTTTATGGACTATAATATTCTATAAATAGATTCACATGCGTTCAACAAAATTTATTTTATTAATAAAAATATTTGTATGCATTGAACTGGGCTCGAACCGGCGATCTACCGTTTGTCAGGCAAGTACTTTACCTCTTGCCTAAACCCAATTTGAATATGTTTTTTTTAATTTTCAAGGTTGAAATATTTATATAATATATAATATATTATTTTCTAGTTTCCAATTTAAATATTTGTCTAAAAATTGATTTGTATGTAAAACAGAACTTCGGTTGCTAATCTCAATATTTTATTGGACTATACCAAAAATAAAAAAAAATTTATATTATTTTAAAATTATTATATTAATAAAAAATTCTTATCCGCGAACTGGGCTCGAACCGGCTAACTTCTACTTGTCAGGCATTGACTTTTTCTCTAGCCTAAACTCAACTTGAATTTGTATTTTCCAATTTCAACCTTGAATTTTTTTTATTGTTTCAAACTTAAATATGTATGTCTACAAATCGGTTCGGTTGCTGATCTCAATATTTTATTATTGTTACCAAAACTATAAAAAAATTAATGTATTATAAAAATTTTAAGTTTTCTTCTTTTATTTAATTCTTCTAATTTTAAACGAGCTTAAGATCATGTATTTATTAATTATAATTATTTATTTCCAATATTTCGTCTCCACATTGGGTGACTTCTTCAGGGAACAATTATTACAATTTGATTGAAAAAAAAAAAAAAAAAATAAAAAAAACAAGTTTTACAATCAAATTGTAATAATTGTTCCCTGAAGAAGTCACCCAAATGTTTAGACGAAATATTGGAAATAAATTATTATAATTAATAAATATATGATCTTAAGCTCGTTTAAAATAAGAAGAATTAATGTATTATGTAAAAATTATTTTATTAAAAAAAAAATCTTATACCGTGAACTGGACTCGAACCCTTGACCTTATGCTTGTCAGGCAATTACTTTACCTCTAACCTAAGCCCAATTTGTATTTTCAAATTCTACCTATGAATGTCTAAAAATAGATTTGTATGTACAACCGAAATTGGGTTGCTAATCTTAATATTTTATTAGAGTTACCAAAACTATTAAAAAACTTTATATTATTTTTTGAAATTGGTAACGAAAACTAATATTTTAGATTGAGTGATTGTTTTTTGTAGGCGAAACTAATATTCGATTTCAAATGCAAATATTTTATTCAAGAGATAAAATCTCCGAAAAGTGGTTTGTTGTTGGTATTAAAGGTAACGTAGAAGATAATATTTTTTTCTTTCAATATTGATAAGGAAAAACAATAGTTTGAATGATGTGACTGTGTTTTTGTCAATTTTATATATTTTCTGTTTACAATATAGTTTAATTATTCTGATGATGATTAAAATTATTGAATAATGATTAAATTTTGTTGGTTATAATAGAATTCCAACCAATTTATTCTCTGTGTGTAGTTAAAAGTTGAGTTCGGGAGTGAATTTCGTCTCACATTATTTATCATTAACTCACGTAAATCATTTGTATTGTACTTAAGCTAACGTAATACTCACGAAATGTTCCGTGTAAATCTGATGGTGTTTTCCACAAAAAAGTGTTAATATCAGCATTTTTTGTTTAGGAAAGAATTTTTACTTTTCTTGCTATCCGTTAAGGTGTGAGAATTTCTATTCTAACTCAAATAACCAACTATAGTCCGTATAAAAGCTTGCAAAGACGGTATTTCCGTGGTCCCCATACCGAATACGCTGAAATATGACCTTTTTTAAAATGACCAGTCATAACCCAGTCATAGTATTTTTTTCATGGCTACACTCATAATAATCCATGCTAAAAATACGAAAATAATGTCAAAACAACAAAAACTTTCGTAAAATTAACAAAAAATTTTTATTTTACGAAAATTTTTGTTATTTTGACATTTATTCGTATTTTTATGCATGGATTATTATCAGTGTAGTAATATTTCAATGGAAACAAGGCGGTTAGAATAAAGCCGATTGAATTTAATGTCCTTGCAGCAAAGAGACTGGTCCCAGATGACACACGGGATAGGGCCCAAGGTGGCAGGGGCCGGTTCTTGGTCAAGCTATTTATATGAAGGAAACCGTTCACTTTAAAATTGTGTTGACATAGGATGTGGTCAATTGCCATAGTTTAAACACCATGTAGTGTGTCACATAGCTAACCCATAAGGATTTACCACCTAACTGACACTACGGATCAACCTATAACAGTGAAATTTCTTGTATGCCAAAATACTTCGTTTTAATTTAAATAATGATATATTTTCTCTCAATTAACAAACAAGAATTAAAAATTCAGCAGCCGAAGTTGCCAAAAATAATTTTATAAAAAAAAACTTGAAATTTGGAATTAAAAAAATTAAAACAGTACGAAGAAAATAAATCAATGGCTTTGCAAATTATTCACAGATATGTGCTCAACTATATCAAAAAATAAAAATATGATTGAAAGGGAAAAAAAATTAAAAGCATTAAAATCGGTTTTACCGAATTTCTTTTATACTCTCCTATACTAACTTAAAAGATAGTAAATTTGCATGTGAAATTACATCAAATGAGTAAATTTGAGCACAAAGTGTTTGAAAAACTTATTTACACATTTACACATTGAAGCGCAAAATATAGTAATTTATGTTGCTAAACATGTTTATAAGTTTAGTAGGCATAAAATAAGTATTAAAACCCCACAAAGTGTATAAAATGGGAAATTACCAACCCCCTCCCCTTCAAAATGATATTTTTCAATACAAAAATAGTTTATCCCCAAAACCCTTTTCCTGGATCCGCGCCTGTTACCATTAATATACATTTTTCAATTTGGTTGGCACCTTATTTCTCTTTGTACAATGGATTAAAGTTCGAATTGCTTCGTCACGGACTTTATTCTCCAGATTTAGCTCCCTCGGACTATTTTCTATTTCCGAACTTTTAAGAATGACTCGGTGTTAAAATATTTGCCAACAAAAAAGAGGTGGAATCTGCGTTTGATGGCTATTTTAAGTAGCAAGACAGACAGTTCTTACTATAAACAGTAGGCCGGGTCGATTTGTATGGAGGCAAAAAAATCGCTCAACGTTCAAGGAAAATCGTATCGTAGTGGGCTTTTTCAAAATTTGACCCTACGGGTCAAAAGTCGGGACATTAGAATTCGTTTTAGAGGTATGTTTCCTTAGGCAAAGTTTCTTATTTTGATCCCTAAAAAACGATTTTCCTTGAACGTTGAGCGAGTTTTTAAATCGACCCGCCCTAATAAACAGGGCTAAGAGAAGATTATGTTGAGAAATAAAGAAAATTTTTGGCACGGACCAATTTCGTGTGATAAAATTGTTTAAGTAAACACAAATTAATTAAACTTTTCTTCGCGTGTAATATTTAAGTAATAAAAACCAATACGAAATGCGCAAATCCTCTACTTTTTTGTGTAAGTTCGATTTCCAAGAAAAATAAAAATAAAAATTTGTATGTGCGTCTAAAGTTGAATGTTTGAAAAATGTTGTTTTTAATAGCAATAAAAAGGAACAATATGTCTGCTTCCACAATACCAAAATCAATAAAAATCGTCTCTAAAATGTTGTTTCTTTCTTAGCCCCTACACCATCAACATCTTTAATAAGATGGGAAGAAAATTATTTGACTTTAGTTTTATGGTATTTGAGAGTAAAGAAGAAATTGGTTTTGGGTATGATCCTTTTAGGGCATCATATACTCGTACAATTATTTATCTTCTTAGAAAGGAGGTGTGATTTTATTTCACAATTGCTTTTTGTATTGTAGAAAGATCATCGTACTTTCTTTGGCCTTCAAGAGTTTATTCCTTTCAGTTAACGATGGCAAGTTTCATGTTTTATTTTCTGTTCTGTTCTGTTCTGTTGGGTGCTTAATAAAGAAAATTTTTTATTAATAAAAATAGCTTCAAAACACACTCTCAATTCATGAATGCTGTTATAGATTTGTAGGATTTCATTTGAAGGAACTATTTTATTTTGGAATTATTGCGCATCAAATTCTAAATTGCTTAAATATATATATCTTAATGATTATGGCAAATATTTCTAGTTGAAATTGAAAGTTAATGCTGCAAGGAACTTAAGGAAATCTTATGAAAAGTGTTCAGGAAAATGATTGAGTCAGGAGCGGTTTATATTTTCCCATTTCCCCCATCCTCAAAATGATATTTTTCAATTCAAAAATGTAAAAAAAGATTAAAAATTAATTAAAAATACTCAAAGTCTCCTCCAATCAAAACCTTATCCTGGATCCGCGCCTGGATAGAGTAAATATGACCAAAGTTCATTAGGGTTGGGGCAACCAAAATGTAGTGTGTAGTAAATTTCCATCTGGTCCTTTTTACCCGTTAAAAAGTTTTTGTTTAGCTAAATCTGGGGCAACACACAGAAAGAAAGCATTATAAAATCAAGTAGAAACAACTTTAAATTAAATAGAAAGAGCTTTGAAATCAAACGAAGTTTGTTTTCTATTTAATTTAAATACGTTTCTACTTATTTTTAAATGTGGATATGACATCAATAATGTGGAAATATTAATTTAAATACGAAGAAGTTTATTTTAACTATATTCATATTAACTTTAATAAGATTCATACTTAATTTAAACATTTTCCTAATAATTAAGATATTTTAGAACAAATATAGACAGTCGCAATAAATTTTTAATTAATATGCATTTGACAAATTTAATTTAGAAAGGTTGAGGTTAAGAAGAAGAGTAAACGTTTTTCTCTAAAAATTATAAACACTATTAATTTTGAAATCAGACTAGCCTAGTTACTGCCTTTTTATGGACAGGCGTCATCAGTGATTTTCCATTTAAATGATTTTTAAATTTCCATTTAAATTGCATTATTATTTGTGTCTTATAATTGTCAGATGGTCTCTATATGATAAAATTTTCAACAACCTGCGGCTGTAAGAATCAAACCTGCGCTCATCTTACATTACAAACGTAACAATACCAAGTCATGACCGTTTAGCGATGACACCCAAGTATGGCCTTGAATGTAATAAGATATTAATTTAAATATGAAAATATAATTAATTTAACTACGGTTTTTTTTTTCTCTGTGAAGGAGTCAATTTTAGGTAACTTAATATTTATTTAGTTGCAGATCACAAAATTGAAAAACAAATCAAGATCCATTCAGCCAAAACTGTATGGTCAAATATCAATTGCACTTTTAGTAAAATTTTCAGTCTTGAAATGACCTACCAAAACGCTAGGGCAGGTAAACTTGATTTTTGGTCGTACACTGAAGATTCATGATATTAATGAAACAACTTCATAAAATTTATTTCTTAGATTCAATGAAGAATTTCGTTATATAAATGTTTTTTTTTTTTAATATTAAAAAAGTCTTATAAAATTTCATAGTTTCATAAAAAAAAATTCTTTCGATTTCATTGATTATATTTTCATAAATAAAACGACATTTTCTTTAGAGCTATGAAATTATTTCAAAGACGAAATTTTTTTATTTTTTCATAAAATTTCATAATTTCATTAATTTTCATACATATCAAACTTCAGTTTTAAGATTTAATTCTCAAGTGTTCAACATATTTTATAAAAGGCTTTATTATTTCAAAGTAGAATTTAATAAATTTTTGACTTCTCTGAAATTGTTTAAAAAATGTTATGAAGCGGTTCTTAGTTCCAATGCATTTTTCAAAACATTCGGTTAAAGTTTTATTAATTCAAAGAAACTTCTTAATATTAAAAAATTTTATGAAACTGCTGCATAAATTCTATAAACGCTTCATTGCCGTAATAATTCATTAGCTTTATTAAGATTTTCATTAATTCTACAAACATTGACTTTAATGAAACCTGTGTTATAGATTCTATGGAAAGTTTCAATAGACGAGTTACAGTTACAGTTTTCATTAAAGCTGAATTGAAGATAATTCTCTCAGTGCAGAATCCGTTTAAAAAGATTACATCAAAATTAAGAGATATTTTAACTTTTAAGTCTGTATTGTTTCTCAATCGATTTTTTTTTGTTATATTTTAAGAAATGATTTGGGTTGGAATCGGTTTAAAAATTATTCTACACTGAGAGAATTATCTTTACTTCAGTAATGAATTTCTTCATAGCTTTATTGAAAATTGTCTCTGGAACTCGTCCATTGAAACTTTTTATAGAATCTATGAAAAAAGTTTTATTACAGTCAATGTTTATGCATTGTTTGTAGAATTAATGAAAATCTTCATAAAATTAATGAATCATTCAGATAATCATGCTTTTTTACAATACATGAAACAGTTTCATAAAAATATTAATTATCAAATTTAATATTAAGAAGTTTCCTTGAATTAATAAAACTCTTCATGCATTGGAACTAACAAGGGGAGTCTCCTGATGGGTTCTCTCCGATCTTAATGAAATTAGGACAAAAAAAAATAAGGGACACGTAATTTTTTTTAGCGGCCCAATCTCACGTTTAAGGGTCACAGAGAGATTTTCTTAGACGAGTTCTAATGAAACCTTTTCACTTAACTGATGAAGTTTTCTTCACAATGTGAATGAAAATTTTCTTAAACTCTATGAAAAGCTTCACAGTTTTAATGAAACTATTTTTAATGGAACTTTTACATTAGTTGTATAAAATTTTTAATAAATAACATAAAATGTTTCATAACATTTTATGAAAAACTGCCTTAATTTAATGAAAAGTTTTAATGGACGGGTCCAGTGACATTGCTTAGATCTAATGCAAAAACTCATTGGTATTATGCAGAGAATTCTCTCAGTGGTTAAAAGGTGGGTCCAAAGTTAATACACTTTTGTATGGAATTTTTTTAATTTTTTTAACCGCAGTTTTGATGTACTCGAGAAAAAATTTTGATAAGGTGATCAGGGGTGCTTTTCGGAAAAAGTCTCATAAAAGCCGAACAATTACAAATTTAGAAAGATCAGACACCCCTCGATTAAATTTAATATGTAGTACATATTTTCTAGCTTAACCAAACTATAATTCTTTAACAAAAATCGAGTTTTGATATCAATTAACATTGATTTTTTTGAATAACAAAAATACTTCAAAGTTATCTGACATGTATACCAGTTAATGTGCCTCCAAGAGCTCTTTGATTTGGTACCCCATTTGCCTAAAATGTCTCTGAAACAATTCGAAATAAGCCGAAAAAACGAAAAATGGGGTAATTAATGACCCCACCTTGTAAACCCTTAACATGAGATTGGGCCTCTCAAAAAAAATACATATCCCTTATTTTCTTTCTCTTTATCACATATCCAAATTTTATTAAGAGCGGAGAGAACCCATCCGGAGACTCCACTTGTAAGCCAATAAACCGCTTTATATGAGTTTTTAATGAAAGGCTACATTAAATTAATAAAGCACTTTATAACATTTGTTGAACACTTGAGAATTAAATCGTAAAACTAAAGTTTGAAATTTGTGAAAATTAATGATACAATGAAATTTTATGAAAAAAATTTCTTAATATTCATAAAATTTCTTGGATATAATGAAATTCTTCTTTGAATCTAAGAAAAAAAATTCGATGAAATTGTTTCATTATTATCATGAAGGATAATTCTTTCAGTGTAATAATTGAAAATTAAAATAAATGTAACTTTTTTTAATATATGCTAACGAAATTTGAAGATTCAAACCATATGAAAAGGACTAACAGATGGCAGTATATCGTCAAATAAAATTCAAAATGCCGTAACTAACAAAAACTTCTAAATTAATTTTTTGATTGATTACGATGTACACACAGAAAACAGTTTTGTAATTGCAGCCGAATTTTTAGCCAACCGAATTTTTATGGTTCAACGTACTATCACTATTAAATTTAAATTAAATTTTAATACTATTGTAACAACCGACATTTATTTACAAATTTCGAATTTTTATTGTAACAATTGAATATATTTTGTTTATGGACTATAATATGCTATTAATAGATTCACGTGCGTTCAACAAAATTTATTTTATTAATACAAAAAATGATATGCCTAGAACTGGGCTCGAACCGGTGATCTTCCGCTTGTCAGGCAATTACTTTACCTCTAGCCTAAGCCTAATTTGAAATTATATTTTATAATTTCAACCTTGAATGTTTTTTATTTCCAATCTTTTAAACCTTTAAAAGACAAAAACAAACTTTAAAATAAAATGTGGCTTATCAAGTTATTACAAAAAGCCCTTCAATTAATTTATTAAAAAAAATGTTATACCGCGAATTGGACTCGAACCGGTGACATTCTGCTGGCAATTGCTTTACCTCTAGCCTAAACCCAATTTGAATTTGTATTTTCAAATTTCTAGCTTGAATATTCTTTTTTTTTCAAGTTAAAATATGAATGTCTAAAAATAGATTTGTATGTACAAGAGAAATTGGGTTGATAATCTTGAAAAACTTTATATTATTTTAAAATCGGTAACGAAAACTTATATTTTAGATAGAGTGATTGTTTTTTTTGCAGACGAAACTAATATTCGATTTTAACTGCAAATATTTTGTTTAAGGTATAAAATCTCCAAAAAGTGGTTGGTTGTTGGTATTAAAGGTAATGCAGAAGATAATATTATTTCAATATTGATAAGGAAAACTAAAAGTTTGAATGATGTGACTGTGTTTTGGTAGTTTTTTTCTTTTATATTTTCTGTTTACAATATAGTTTGATTATTGTGATGATGAATTTGAAGTACTTACAATTAAACACAGGATTGGAAAGGCAAATAGTGCGTTCTTTAAGCTGCGGAAACATTTGGAAATCCAATATTATATCGGTCAAAACTTATATAAATATTTTGAAGTCAAACGTTTTATCAATTTTGCTTACAGCTGCGAAACCTGGCTGACAACAGTAGCACTGAACTGCAAACTGCAGGCCTTTACAATCGGTCACACGCTTAGGAAGAACCCTGATAAAATAAGCCCGTCAATCACTAGATTGGAACACACAAGGCAACAGAAGAAGAGGTCGGCCAATGACCACCTGGAAAAGAAGCTTGCTCAAAGATATTGAACACAGCGGAAGAAGCTGGAACGAGTTAAAACTACTAGCGAATGACAGAATATCTTGGAGAAATTTTGTAGAGGCCCTATGCTCCACAGGGAGTTAAGCGGAAATGAAGAAGAAGAAGAAGAAGAAGACAATTAAAACTATTGAACAATGATTACATTTTGTTGGTTACAATGGAATTCCAACCAATTTATTCTCTGTGTGTAGTTAACCAGAATGCACCTTCTAACAAAATTTTAAACGTTTACGTCGGAAAATACCGATTTTATTAACGAAAATTAAAATGCCGTAACTGCAATTTCAATATATTCATTAATGATATATATATGTAATGATATATATTTTTGTTTAAACAAATTTTATTTTATTTTTCTTTAAATAAATGAATTAATTAATTTAATCAATTTTTCTCGAAAGTTTTTAAAAAGTTAAAATGCGTTTTTGTTTAAAAATATTATAAATATACATTTGTTGACTAAAAGCTTTTTGAATTACATCCGCAAAGCAGTATTTTTATCCTCAACTTATGTTTTATTTTTTGCATAAACTTTTGTATTGGAATTACGTCCTTTTGTTTTCAGAAAAATCAAGTAATCAAGGTCGTATCTTTATTACTTACATAGATTCAAATCCGTCTTTGTTTCTTAAGCATAATTCTAAAACTTGGATACTATGTAGTAATATGAAGTTTTTTAATTATACACACATAGAAATAAAGTACCAACCGAATTAAAAGGTGTATTTTATTTGTAACAACTAAAAATTTCAGTAAGTACAAGAATATTTTAATTAGATTTCTGAATATTTGGGTGTTGAAACTAACATTCAGCTGTATTAACCGAACTTTGTTGTGAATACCAATATTGAGCTGTACCATTGGATTTCAGTCGTAGTAACCGAATTTGAGTCGTATTAACCGAATTTCAGTTGGCAAATGACAAAATTTTTATCTGTGTGTAATGTTTTTTATCGCTTCTGTAAAAAAAACTACAATATGTAGTTCGGCCTTTTGTATTTTAAGTGACGATATGGCAATTGAAAATAAATGAATTGTATTGTTGAGGGCCAATTCACACGCTATTCACCATATGTACACTCAAAAATATGTTATTTTTGCTGAATTTAGTAATTTATTAAAATATCAAGCATTACGAATATTGAAAAAGAGAA